>OZ020311.1:60182820-60672969 GCA_963971305.1 Arcuatula senhousia
TTTCTGACAGTTTATAATAATAATAGAAGAAAATGAGATGTGGAATAAGTGTACGCGACACAACCTACATTATAAACGTATATTTTAAATATCCCTGGATTGAAAATAAAATACATATGATTCAAGCCCAATCCCAAAGTGCATTGAAAGACCCTCTTCTTGACAAAAAACAATTAACAAAAATTCGACTAAATACAAACATAAGCTTTGATAAAGATTCCTGGCTTAGGACAGGCACATTAAAATGTGGCGGGGTTAAACTAGTTTTTTGGCGCCAACCTTCCCCCTAATGATAATCAATAACAAAGCACAAACTTACACACAGTAAAAATCAAATCGATAGAAGTTCAATTCAACAAGAGAGTATCTGAGACAAAAGGACAACAGGTAATTAACGGGACGTAAAGATACTCTCTTGAGAACACTCGAAGTTACTGACAGCTAGCTAAGAAGCATCCATCGACTGATGTAAAAAATCAAGTATGTCGATTTTAAATCCGACACAACACGTCAAACACTTGATTTGATGATGCATCATCACACAAAACCGACACACTTGACCGCTGTAATGCTCAAAAATGACATAAGTATAAAAAGGCAATTAACATTTTAAAGTAAGTATCAAATTATCAATATTTTTACCAAAGAAGACTAAATTCAAAGATTTTACTAAAATATCCATTTCATAACCTTTATTTAATAAAGTTTTAAGCCAATTTTGCATTCCCAACGGATTGTTTTTGAATTTATTTGCTCTATAAACAACATTACCGTAGAAATCTGGATGGGATATTCCCTTTACAATCAAAAGTCGTCGTGTACAGTTAAATTTTCCAATAAGGTATAGATATTTATGATAAAACTTAGTAAACGACTTCACTAATTTGTGGTAACGATATCCTTGTTTTAGTAATTTTTTTGTAATACACTGGTTTTTATCATTAAAATCAGACACACCACTGCAGATCCGAGCATATCTTACCAACTGTGAAATATATACTCCGTAAGACGGAGCAAGTGGTACATCTCCCTCTAGAAAAGGAAAATTCACAATGGGAAATGAAAAGTCATCCCGTTTATCATATATTTTAGTGTGTAATTTTCCATTGATTATACTTAAATCTAGATCTAAAAATGGGCATCTATCACCAGTAAGGTTAGATTTATTCAAAGTTAATTCCTTGGGATAAATTTCCGTAATAAAATTAGAAAATGTCGGATTGTTTAGTGAAAGAATGTCGTCTAAATATCTGTATGTATAATTAAAAGTTTCAATGAGATGTTGTCTGTTGGGGTCTTTTTGAAGTTATGCCATAAATTGGGATTCATAACAATACAAAAAAAGGTCAGCAATAAGTGGGGCACAATTAGTTCCCATAGGGATACCAATGACTTGGCGATAAATTGTTCTCCCAAAACAAATATAAATGTTGTCCAAAAGATAATTTAGAGCAGTCATCATTTCTGCATCAGTCCAATTGACGTAACCTTTATGAGTCTCGTTGCTAAAAAACGATTTATTAAATAATTTAGAAACTTTAGAGCAGATATAGTCACTTTTAGATTTATCGAAACACCATTTAACCAGATATTCAAATTGTTTTTTAATAAGACAGTGAGGAAGGTTAGTGTACAAAGTAGAAAAATCGTAGCTATCAACTGTATGGTAAGTACCTTCAAAAGCACGAAGTTTGTCTAAAACATCGAGCGAATTTTTCACACTCCAAAAATGATTTATGCCACTGTTTTCAAATACCTTTTCGCAGTATCGAATAATAAATTCTTTCATAGTAGTCAAAGCAAGTGATAAGACTTTAGAAATATTAGTGAGAGAACACTTACTTGAAGCAGATATGAAACGAGATTTATAAGGATTTTTGTGTAGTTTAGGGATCCAGTACATTGTAGGTAGTTTATTGTATGTAGGAGCGGCTCGTAGTGATGTGGTATTTAAAATATGGTCCTCAATGATACTACATTCTGTAGATTGTACGCGAATAAAAGTGTTGGAGCTTTTAATTTCTTGCATCAACACTTCAAGGTAATATTTTCGTCATACAATAACGACATTATTGGCAGCTTTGTCTGCAGGAACGAAAACGTATTGTGAACCAAGTGAACGCATTTTTGTCTTAATTCTTTTTAGATATGTATTTGGCCGAAATTCTACAAAGGAGTTTTGAAAATGATTTATTCTGAGTTTAACAATTGACATGAAGTTATTTATAAAATTGTCAAGAGATTTAGTATCTGCTTCTTCTCTCTTGATCCAAGATTTACAGAAAGAGAGAAGTGCAGTTTTGATACAATCGAAGCAAGAATTCCAATTGATCTTTGAGGGGGGTCTAAATTTTGGGCCCTTTTTCAGAAAATTTATAACCTCTGGGTCCTTGACGATGGTAAGGTCACCGGTAACAACATGGTCACAAGGAACATATTTAAAATCAGAATTACTACAGTCGCATGACAAAGGAATATTCGTATCCAGTTCTTCATCAGTAGTGGTTGACGTATAATTAAAAATAATGTTTCGGGTAGGTTTTTTATATTTATACGATACAATAGGAGGTTCAGTATTAGAAAAATAAGGTGGAATGAGATCTTTGATTTTTGGATCCGCAAATATGCTAGATATGTTTATAAAATCAAGTCCTCTATTAATATATGTTAAATTGATAAAATGTCGAATGTGGTCTAGAGGACTATCAATTTTTGGAAACAATTTAAAATAACAGAATGCATTTATGATAAGTGCACCTTCATATAAGGGACTGGCGTGAGATATAGTTTCACAGTCCAGTTTAATATTGTTTAGTTTAGAAATAGGTATAGAACACAGTTTACAAAGTAATTGATGTCTTCCGTTGTTTTTAAATATTTTAACAAGATCAGTAATGGTAATGTTTGAACGATGTTGTATTCTAGTATTACGATTTATTCGCCTACCATGCGACCGCTTGTTCCTTTTACGAGGAACCGTTAAATTCATGAAATTAAAGTTTGAAGATCTGGATATGTTACCTTGTCCCATGATGTTATCGTTAAGACCCAGAGGGTAAGCCGTTTGGAGTTTTTTAATCCACTCCAGTTCTGCAAGTCGTCTTGCCTTGCAAAACTGGCGTTTACTTAAATTGGAATCTCTTTTAATGATTTCAATGGGTTGAACCTTTATGTACTGAATGTCATGATTATGCTTATTTAGATGTTGATATAAAAGGCATTTATATTTTTTGAACCGACGAAAGCGATACAGATGTTCAGCTGTTCGTTTTGATAAATATCTGCCGGTCTCCCCAACATATTGAATGTTGCAACCAGGTTTTGATCATGTAATTAAATATATCAAATTGTTTGTACGTCAGCTGACATCTTCAGTGAGCTGAATAGAAAATTTTCGTCCATTTACAGAAGATTTGACAGTGGTGTCCCTGATTAATCTGTTGCATGTTTGTCATTTTGGAGCATTACATGGAGAAATTTTAGGATATCCACGGTAAGAGCTGTTGAAGTTACCTGTTTTAGTTGTGTTTATTTTATTATGGTTTCGATTTTGAACTTGAGACGATTGAACAGAAGTTTTAAAATTATTTCTGGTATTGTAAGGGTGGCCATTATTTACATTAGAGTGACGGGTTACGTTAGATGTGGATATCCTAGGTATGGGTATACAATTAAATGTTCTTTTTCTATTTCGTAATATCATGATGGTAGTCGTAAGGAGAGAAGATGGTGCTCAACAACACAATAGGATCGGTATGAAAGCATATGTATTAAGCTGAATATAATATAATAAGGTATAACGGACTAATCTATCCTGCTATAACTACTATGAATTCCCGACAAGATAACATAAGAACGCAACAACATAAAAACAACAACAGGGACAAGTAGTAAAAGCAGGAGAGATTAGAAAACGAAAGAGGTGGGCGATAAAATATAAAGTAAATGAAGGTGGAAGTGGGTGGAAAACTATGTAAGCTATCACGTGTACAGGTATACCATCATTAAAATATATAAGAGCATACACCTCAAGCACGGGGATACGTTCTACTGCATCCACACAGCACAAGAGACAAACTCTGCAAAAAATAGAAGAAAATGAGATGTGGAATAAGTGTACGCGACACAACCTACATTATAAACGTATATTTTAAATATCCCTGGATTGAAAATAAAATACATATGATTCAAGCCCAATCCCAAAGTGCATTGAAAGACCCTCTTCTTGACAAAAAAACAATTAACAAAAATTCGACTAAATACAAACATAAGCTTTGATAAAGATTCCTGGCTTAGGACAGGCACATTAAAATGTGGCGGGGTTAAACTAGTTTTTTGGCGCCAACCTTCCCCCTAATGATAATCAATAACAAAGCACAAACTAACACACAGTAAAAATCAAATCGATAGAAGTTCAATTCAACAAGAGAGTATCTGAGACAAAAGGACAACAGGTAATTAACGGGACGTAAAGATACTCTCTTGAGAACACTCGAAGTTACTGACAGCTAGCTAAGAAGCATCCATCGACTGATGTAAAAAAATCAAGTATGTCGATTTTAAATCCGACACAACACGTCAAACACTTGATTTGATGATGCATCATCACACAAAACCGACACACTTGACCGCTGTAATGCTCAAAAATGACATAAGTATAAAAAGGCAATTAACATTTTAAAGTAAGTATCAAATTATCAATATTTTTACCAAAGAAGACTAAATTTAAAGATTTTACTAAAATATCCATTTCATAACCTTTATCTAATAAAGTTTTAAGCCAATTTTGCATTCCCAACGGATTGTTTTTGAATTTATTTGCTCTATAAACAACATTACCGTAGAAATCTGGATGGGATATTCCCTTTACAATCAAAAGTCGTCGTGTACAGTTAAATTTTCCAATAAGGTATAGATATTTATGATAAAACTTAGTAAACGACTTCACTAATTTGTGGTAACGATATCATTGTTTTAGTAATTTTTTTGTAATACACTGGTTTTTATCATTAAAATCAGACACACCACTGCAGATCCGAGCATATCTTACCAACTGTGAAATATATACTCCGTAAGACGGAGCAAGTGGTACATCTCCCTCTAGAAAAGGAAAATTCACAATGGGAAATGAAAAGTCATCCCGTTTATCATATATTTTAGTGTGTAATTTTCCATTGATTATACTTAAATCTAGATCTAAAAATGGGCATCTATCACCAGTAAGGTTAGATTTATTCAAAGTTAATTCCTTGGGATAAATTTCCGTAATAAAATTAGAAAATGTCGGATTGTTTAGTGAAAGAATGTCGTCTAAATATCTGTATGTATAATTAAAAGTTTCAATGAGATGTTGTCTGTTGGGGTCTTTTTGAAGTTTTGCCATAAATTGGGATTCATAACAATACAAAAAAAGGTCAGCAATAAGTGGGGCACAATTAGTTCCCATAGGGATACCAATGACTTGGCGATAAATTGTTCTCCCAAAACGAATATAAATGTTGTCCAAAAGATAATTTAGAGCAGTTATCATTTCTGCATCAGTCCAATTGACGTAACCTTTATGAGTCTCGTTGCTAAAAAACGATTTATTAAATAATTTAGAAACTTTAGAGCAGATATAGTCACTTTTAGATTTATCGAAACACCATTTAACCAGATATTCAAATTGTTTTTTAATAAGACAGTGAGGAAGGTTAGTGTACAAAGTAGAAAAATCGTAGCTATCAACTGTATGGTAAGTACCTTCAAAAGCACGGAGTTTGTCTAAAACATCGAGCGAATTTTTCACACTCCAAAAATGATTTATGCCACTGTTTTCAAATACCTTTTCGCAGTATCGAATAATAAATTCTTTCATAGTAGTCAAAGCAAGTGATAAGACTTTAGAAATATTAGTGAGAGAACACTTACTTGAAGCAGATATGAAACGAGATTTATAAGGATTTTTGTGTAGTTTAGGGATCCAGTACATTGTAGGTAGTTTATTGTATGTAGGAGCGGCTCGTAGTGATGTGGTATTTAAAATATGGTCCTCAATGATACTACATTCTGTAGATTGTACGCGAATAAAAGTGTTGGAGCTTTTAATTTCTTGCATCAACACTTCAAGGTAATATTTTCGTCATACAATAACGACATTATTGGCAGCTTTGTCTGCAGGAACGAAAACGTATTGTGAACCAAGTGAACGCATTTTTGTCTTAATTCTTTTTAGATATGTATTTGGCCGAAATTCTACAAAGGAGTTTTGAAAATGATTTATTCTGAGTTTAACAATTGACATGAAGTTATTTATAAAATTGTCAAGAGATTTAGTATCTGCTTCTTCTCTCTTGATCCAAGATTTACAGAAAGAGAGAAGTGCAGTTTTGATACAATCGAAGCAAGAATTCCAATTGATCTTTGAGGAGGGTCTAAATTTTGGGCCCTTTTTCAGAAAATTTATAACCTCTGGGTCCTTGACGATGGTAAGGTCACCGGTAACAACATGGTCACAAGGAACATATTTAAAATCAGAATTACTACAGTCGCATGACAAAGGAATATTCGTATCCAGTTCTTCATCAGTAGTGGTTGACGTATAATTAAAAATAATGTTTCGGGTAGGTTTTTTATATTTATACGATACAATAGGAGGTTCAGTATTAGAAAAATAAGGTGGAATGAGATCTTTGATTTTTGGATCCGCAAATATGCTAGATATGTTTATAAAATCAAGTCCTCTATTAATATATGTTAATTTGATAAAATGTCGAATGTGGTCTAGAGGACTATCAATTTTTGGAAACAATTTAAAATAACAGAATGCATTTATGATAAGTGCACCTTCATATAAGGGACTGGCGTGAGATATAGTTTCACAGTCCAGTTTAATATTGTTTAGTTTAGAAATAGGTATAGAACACAGTTTACAAAGTAATTGATGTCTTCCGTTGTTTTTAAATATTTTAACAAGATCAGTAATGGTAATGTTTGAACGATGTTGTATTCTAGTATTACGATTTATTCGCCTACCATGCGACCGCTTGTTCCTTTTACGAGGAACTGTTAAATTCATGAAATTAAAGTTTGAAGATCTGGATATGTTACCTTGTCCCATGATGTTATCGTTAAGACCCAGAGGGTAAGCCGTTTGGAGTTTTTTAATCCACTCCAGTTCTGCAAGTCGTCTTGCCTTGCAAAACTGGCGTTTACTTAAATTGGAATCTCTTTTAATGATTTCAATGGGTTGAACCTTTATGTACTGAATGTCATGATTATGCTTATTTAGATGTTGATATAAAAGGCATTTATATTTTTTGAACCGACGAAAGCGATACAGATGTTCAGCTGTTCGTTTTGATAAATATCTGCCGGTCTCCCCAACATATTGAATGTTGCAACCAGGTTTTGATCATGTAATTAAATATATCAAATTGTTTGTACGTCAGCTGACATCTTCAGTGAGCTGAATAGAAAATTTTCGTCCATTTACAGAAGATTTGACAGTGGTGTCCCTGATTAATCTGTTGCATGTTTGTCATTTTGGAGCATTACATGGAGAAATTTTAGGATATCCACGGTAAGAGCTGTTGAAGTTACCTGTTTTAGTTGTGTTTATTTTATTATGGTTTCGATTTTGAACTTGAGACGATTGAACAGAAGTTTTAAAATTATTTCTGGTATTGTAAGGGTGGCCATTATTTACATTAGAGTGACGGGTTACGTTAGATGTGGATATCCTAGGTATGGGTATACAATTAAATGTTCTTTTTCTATTTCGTAATATCATGATGGTAGTCGTAAGGAGAGAAGATGGTGCTCAACAACACAATAGGATCGGTATGAAAGCATATGTATTAAGCTGAATATAATATAATAAGGTATAACGGACTAATCTATCCTGCTATAACTACTATGAATTCCCGACAAGATAACATAAGAACGCAACAACATAAAAACAACAACAGGGACAAGTAGTAAAAGCAGGAGAGATTAGAAAACGAAAGAGGTGGGCGATAAAATATAAAGTAAATGAAGGTGGAAGTGGGTGGAAAACTATGTAAGCTATCACGTGTACAGGTATACCATCATTAAAATATATAAGAGCATACACCTCAAGCACGGGGATACGTTCTACTGCATCCACACAGCACAAGAGACAAACTCTGCAAAAAATAGAAGAAAATGAGATGTGGAATAAGTGTACGCGACACAACCTACATTATAAACGTATATTTTAAATATCCCTGGATTGAAAATAAAATACATATGATTCAAGCCCAATCCCAAAGTGCATTGAAAGACCCTCTTCTTGACAAAAAAACAATTAACAAAAATTCGACTAAATACAAACATAAGCTTTGATAAAGATTCCTGGCTTAGGACAGGCACATTAAAATGTGGCGGGGTTAAACTAGTTTTTTGGCGCCAACCTTCCCCCTAATGATAATCAATAACAAAGCACAAACTAACACACAGTAAAAATCAAATCGATAGAAGTTCAATTCAACAAGAGAGTATCTGAGACAAAAGGACAACAGGTAATTAACGGGACGTAAAGATACTCTCTTGAGAACACTCGAAGTTACTGACAGCTAGCTAAGAAGCATCCATCGACTGATGTAAAAAAATCAAGTATGTCGATTTTAAATCCGACACAACACGTCAAACACTTGATTTGATGATGCATCATCACACAAAACCGACACACTTGACCGCTGTAATGCTCAAAAATGACATAAGTATAAAAAGGCAATTAACATTTTAAAGTAAGTATCAAATTATCAATATTTTTACCAAAGAAGACTAAATTTAAAGATTTTACTAAAATATCCATTTCATAACCTTTATCTAATAAAGTTTTAAGCCAATTTTGCATTCCCAACGGATTGTTTTTGAATTTATTTGCTCTATAAACAACATTACCGTAGAAATCTGGATGGGATATTCCCTTTACAATCAAAAGTCGTCGTGTACAGTTAAATTTTCCAATAAGGTATAGATATTTATGATAAAACTTAGTAAACGACTTCACTAATTTGTGGTAACGATATCATTGTTTTAGTAATTTTTTTGTAATACACTGGTTTTTATCATTAAAATCAGACACACCACTGCAGATCCGAGCATATCTTACCAACTGTGAAATATATACTCCGTAAGACGGAGCAAGTGGTACATCTCCCTCTAGAAAAGGAAAATTCACAATGGGAAATGAAAAGTCATCCCGTTTATCATATATTTTAGTGTGTAATTTTCCATTGATTATACTTAAATCTAGATCTAAAAATGGGCATCTATCACCAGTAAGGTTAGATTTATTCAAAGTTAATTCCTTGGGATAAATTTCCGTAATAAAATTAGAAAATGTCGGATTGTTTAGTGAAAGAATGTCGTCTAAATATCTGTATGTATAATTAAAAGTTTCAATGAGATGTTGTCTGTTGGGGTCTTTTTGAAGTTTTGCCATAAATTGGGATTCATAACAATACAAAAAAAGGTCAGCAATAAGTGGGGCACAATTAGTTCCCATAGGGATACCAATGACTTGGCGATAAATTGTTCTCCCAAAACGAATATAAATGTTGTCCAAAAGATAATTTAGAGCAGTTATCATTTCTGCATCAGTCCAATTGACGTAACCTTTATGAGTCTCGTTGCTAAAAAACGATTTATTAAATAATTTAGAAACTTTAGAGCAGATATAGTCACTTTTAGATTTATCGAAACACCATTTAACCAGATATTCAAATTGTTTTTTAATAAGACAGTGAGGAAGGTTAGTGTACAAAGTAGAAAAATCGTAGCTATCAACTGTATGGTAAGTACCTTCAAAAGCACGGAGTTTGTCTAAAACATCGAGCGAATTTTTCACACTCCAAAAATGATTTATGCCACTGTTTTCAAATACCTTTTCGCAGTATCGAATAATAAATTCTTTCATAGTAGTCAAAGCAAGTGATAAGACTTTAGAAATATTAGTGAGAGAACACTTACTTGAAGCAGATATGAAACGAGATTTATAAGGATTTTTGTGTAGTTTAGGGATCCAGTACATTGTAGGTAGTTTATTGTATGTAGGAGCGGCTCGTAGTGATGTGGTATTTAAAATATGGTCCTCAATGATACTACATTCTGTAGATTGTACGCGAATAAAAGTGTTGGAGCTTTTAATTTCTTGCATCAACACTTCAAGGTAATATTTTCGTCATACAATAACGACATTATTGGCAGCTTTGTCTGCAGGAACGAAAACGTATTGTGAACCAAGTGAACGCATTTTTGTCTTAATTCTTTTTAGATATGTATTTGGCCGAAATTCTACAAAGGAGTTTTGAAAATGATTTATTCTGAGTTTAACAATTGACATGAAGTTATTTATAAAATTGTCAAGAGATTTAGTATCTGCTTCTTCTCTCTTGATCCAAGATTTACAGAAAGAGAGAAGTGCAGTTTTGATACAATCGAAGCAAGAATTCCAATTGATCTTTGAGGAGGGTCTAAATTTTGGGCCCTTTTTCAGAAAATTTATAACCTCTGGGTCCTTGACGATGGTAAGGTCACCGGTAACAACATGGTCACAAGGAACATATTTAAAATCAGAATTACTACAGTCGCATGACAAAGGAATATTCGTATCCAGTTCTTCATCAGTAGTGGTTGACGTATAATTAAAAATAATGTTTCGGGTAGGTTTTTTATATTTATACGATACAATAGGAGGTTCAGTATTAGAAAAATAAGGTGGAATGAGATCTTTGATTTTTGGATCCGCAAATATGCTAGATATGTTTATAAAATCAAGTCCTCTATTAATATATGTTAATTTGATAAAATGTCGAATGTGGTCTAGAGGACTATCAATTTTTGGAAACAATTTAAAATAACAGAATGCATTTATGATAAGTGCACCTTCATATAAGGGACTGGCGTGAGATATAGTTTCACAGTCCAGTTTAATATTGTTTAGTTTAGAAATAGGTATAGAACACAGTTTACAAAGTAATTGATGTCTTCCGTTGTTTTTAAATATTTTAACAAGATCAGTAATGGTAATGTTTGAACGATGTTGTATTCTAGTATTACGATTTATTCGCCTACCATGCGACCGCTTGTTCCTTTTACGAGGAACCGTTAAATTCATGAAATTAAAGTTTGAAGATCTGGATATGTTACCTTGTCCCATGATGTTATCGTTAAGACCCAGAGGGTAAGCCGTTTGGAGTTTTTTAATCCACTCCAGTTCTGCAAGTCGTCTTGCCTTGCAAAACTGGCGTTTACTTAAATTGGAATCTCTTTTAATGATTTCAATGGGTTGAACCTTTATGTACTGAATGTCATGATTATGCTTATTTAGATGTTGATATAAAAGGCATTTATATTTTTTGAACCGACGAAAGCGATACAGATGTTCAGCTGTTCGTTTTGATAAATATCTGCCGGTCTCCCCAACATATTGAATGTTGCAACCAGGTTTTGATCATGTAATTAAATATATCAAATTGTTTGTACGTCAGCTGACATCTTCAGTGAGCTGAATAGAAAATTTTCGTCCATTTACAGAAGATTTGACAGTGGTGTCCCTGATTAATCTGTTGCATGTTTGTCATTTTGGAGCATTACATGGAGAAATTTTAGGATATCCACGGTAAGAGCTGTTGAAGTTACCTGTTTTAGTTGTGTTTATTTTATTATGGTTTCGATTTTGAACTTGAGACGATTGAACAGAAGTTTTAAAATTATTTCTGGTATTGTAAGGGTGGCCATTATTTACATTAGAGTGACGGGTTACGTTAGATGTGGATATCCTAGGTATGGGTATACAATTAAATGTTCTTTTTCTATTTCGTAATATCATGATGGTAGTCGTAAGGAGAGAAGATGGTGCTCAACAACACAATAGGATCGGTATGAAAGCATATGTATTAAGCTGAATATAATATAATAAGGTATAACGGACTAATCTATCCTGCTATAACTACTATGAATTCCCGACAAGATAACATAAGAACGCAACAACATAAAAACAACAACAGGGACAAGTAGTAAAAGCAGGAGAGATAAGAAAACGAAAGAGGTGGGCGATAAAATATAAAGTAAATGAAGGTGGAAGTGGGTGGGAAACTATGTAAGCTATCACGTGTACAGGTATACCATCATTAAAATATATAAGAGCATACACCTCAAGCACGGGGATACGTTCTACTGCATCCACACAGCACAAGAGACAAACTCTGCAAAAAATAGAAGAAAATGAGATGTGGAATAAGTGTACGCGACACAACCTACATTATAAACGTATATTTTAAATATCCCTGGATTGAAAATAAAATACATATGATTCAAGCCCAATCCCAAAGTGCATTGAAAGACCCTCTTCTTGACAAAAAACAATTAACAAAAATTCGACTAAATACAAACATAAGCTTTGATAAAGATTCCTGGCTTAGGACAGGCACATTAAAATGTGGCGGGGTTAAACTAGTTTTTTGGCGCCAACCTTCCCCCTAATGATAATCAATAACAAAGCACAAACTAACACACAGTAAAAATCAAATCGATAGAAGTTCAATTCAACAAGAGAGTATCTGAGACAAAAGGACAACAGGTAATTAACGGGACGTAAAGATACTCTCTTGAGAACACTCGAAGTTACTGACAGCTAGCTAAGAAGCATCCATCGACTGATGTAAAAAAATCAAGTATGTCGATTTTAAATCCGACACAACACGTCAAACACTTGATTTGATGATGCATCATCACACAAAACCGACACACTTGACCGCTGTAATGCTCAAAAATGACATAAGTATATAAAGGCAATTAACATTTTAAAGTAAGTATCAAATTATCAATATTTTTACCAAAGAAGACTAAATTCAAAGATTTTACTAAAATATCCATTTCATAACCTTTATTTAATAAAGTTTTAAGCCAATTTTGCATTCCCAACGGATTGTTTTTGAATTTATTTGCTCTATAAACAACATTACCGTAGAAATCTGGATGGGATATTCCCTTTACAATCAAAAGTCGTCGTGTACAGTTAAATTTTCCAATAAGGTATAGATATTTATGATAAAACTTAGTAAACGACTTCACTAATTTGTGGTAACGATATCCTTGTTTTAGTAATTTTTTTGTAATACACTGGTTTTTATCATTAAAATCAGACACACCACTGCAGATCCGAGCATATCTTACCAACTGTGAAATATATACTCCGTAAGACGGAGCAAGTGGTACATCTCCCTCCAGAAAAGGAAAATTCACAATGGGAAATGAAAAGTCATCCCGTTTATCATATATTTTAGTGTGTAATTTTCCATTGATTATACTTAAATCTAGATCTAAAAATGGGCATCTATCACCAGTAAGGTTAGATTTATTCAAAGTTAATTCCTTGGGATAAATTTCCGTAATAAAATTAGAAAATGTCGGATTGTTTAGTGAAAGAATGTCGTCTAAATATCTGTATGTATAATTAAAAGTTTCAATGAGATGTTGTCTGTTGGGGTCTTTTTGAAGTTTTGCCATAAATTGGGATTCATAACAATACAAAAAAAGGTCAGCAATAAGTGGGGCACAATTAGTTCCCATAGGGATACCAATGACTTGGCGATAAATTGTTCTCCAAAAACGAATATAAATGTTGTCCAAAAGATAATTTAGAGCAGTTATCATTTCTGCATCAGTCCAATTGACGTAACCTTTATGAGTCTCGTTGCTAAAAAACGATTTATTAAATAATTTAGAAACTTTAGAGCAGATATAGTCACTTTTAGATTTATCGAAACACCATTTAACCAGATATTCAAATTGTTTTTTAATAAGACAGTGAGGAAGGTTAGTGTACAAAGTAGAAAAATCGTAGCTATCAACTGTATGGTAAGTACCTTCAAAAGCACGAAGTTTGTCTAAAACATCGAGCGAATTTTTCACACTCCAAAAATGATTTATGCCACTGTTTTCAAATACCTTTTCGCAGTATCGAATAATAAATTCTTTCATAGTAGTCAAAGCAAGTGATAAGACTTTAGAAATATTAGTGAGAGAACACTTACTTGAAGCAGATATGAAACCTTATTTATAAGGATTTTTGTGTAGTTTAGGGATCCAGTACATTGTAGGTAGTTTATTGTATGTAGGAGCGGCTCGTAGTGATGTGGTATTTAAAATATGGTCCTCAATATGTCTAGAGGTGTCTTAATATAAAGCCATTTACGTGTAATTCCAAAATCAACCCCCGCAACTTGTGTACAAGAAATTTTTATTAAAATTTATTCAATATAGAAATAATATCCCTTTGCTCCTATAGTAAAAATTATGACCGTAAACGTTCCTGATTTTATGATATGCCAATTAGCAAATTGATATAAATTTCTGGATATGCATAAAAGGATGGGCGGGATTAATTATGGGGTTCACCTTTTTTTAGCTCGCCTGGCCAAAGGTCGTGTTAGCTTATGACATCACTAGGCGTCCGTCATCGTCAGTTAACAATTTCAAAAATCCTGTCTGAAACCACTGAACCGATTTAACTGAAGCTTAGCAGGAAATATATATATGTTGGATACAATTACGGTTTTCAATGGAAATAGTCTTTTGTCTATGTTCTATTTTTAGCCATGGTGGCCATTGACTTCCTCAAAGTTTCTTTGGCGGAAAAAAACAAACATTTTGAATAAATGTTATGATAAATGGTGTTGCGCACAGCTCTGTTTAGTAATTGATATAATATAGAATGGATATGGTGAGCTGCACCCCTTTCTAACATTGAATTAATGTTGATGTGAATTGGACGTCTGACTGAACCGACGGCTTGAATTTGACCACCTTTGTGCTTCGTGGGAACCTAGAGTTTATCAGCTATGGTTATATGGTTTGTTTTGTCCAATTATTTGCTGTTTGATGCATTAAATTCAACCCCCGCAAGTTGTTTACATTTTGTTATTATATGCAAAAGAATGCATCCAAAACCGAAATTTCTTCATTTTGTACAATTATCCGCCATGTTTTATATAGCTAATGAAGGATCCCACGCCTCAAATTCTCTCACAGCTGAGGAACCTTGAAATTTTACTGCCCAATGTCTAGAGGTGTCTTAATATAAAGCCATTTACGTGTAATTCCAAAATCAACCACCGCAACTTGTGTACAAGAAATTTTTATTAAAATTTATTCAATATAGAAATAATATCCCTTTGCTCCTATAGTAAAAATTATGACCGTAAACGTTCCTGATTTTATGATATGCCAATTAGCAAATTGATATAAATTTCTGGATATGCATAAAAGGATGGGCGGGATTAATTATGGGGGTTCACCTTTTTTTAGCTCGCCTGGCCAAAGGTCGTGTTAGCTTATGACATCACTAGGCGTCCGTCATCGTCAGTTAACAATTTCAAAAATCCTGTCTGAAACCACTGAACCGATTTAACTGAAGCTTAGCAGGAAATATATATATGTTGGATACAATTACGGTTTTCAATGGAAATAGTCTTTTGTCTATGTTCTATTTTTAGCCATGGTGGCCATGTTTTTCTATACGAAGTTTGACTAGTTATAAATTATAGTGTCAGAAGTTAAAGCTTGAAAAGGTTTTGGAACGCCACGTGATGGCAATAGCTCACATGAATATTTGGTGACCCGCATCTACTCGTTTAAAAATTTCAAAGGACCAAAAAAGGGAAAAACTTAAATTACTAGTCAGATTTTCAATAAAATTGTCACATAGTGGATACTAGATGGAGGATTGAAAATTTCTGGGCCTCCTTTTCTCTGTTTTGAAATTAAGGACTAAACAGGGGAAATATCATTTTTGTAATTCATAGCCCATCACACTAAGTGAAACGCTTTGTTAGTTCACCATGGTCTATCATTTTCAAGCCATCCTAATGAGATCAGAGTAGCTTTTACCTATTTTTTATTTAAAACCGTACAAGATGGAGACAATACATGCATGTTCAGATTTACTAGGTATACAAAAACCTTGATTAGATTGAAGTCGTCAGATGATCCCTAATAGGAGTTATGGTCCGTAATGAAACCAAAATAATGGACTTTCTGCCGATATTAAATAAATATATAAAACAATTTAAATTCAAAATAAATCAAAAGTTGTAAAAGATGGAGAAAGGTTTTGCTTTTACCAGCGTAAAATGGTTCAAAATTCAACATTCAAATATTTCAATTTGTTTCTTATTCCAATATTGAACCATATTCTGGTTCAAAATTCAAGTTTTGTTCTTAGTTCATTCTAATTCAAATATACAATTCAATTTCTTTAAGTTATAAGTAGATGGAGAAAGCTGTGTCATGATATCGCGGGTGATCTAACATGTCTAATGAGACTTAATTACTGTAAGATTAACTGAGAAGAATGATGTGGTTTTCCATATGGTACCTAAATTCAAGGGCCTATTTTTTCGAACCATAACATTAAGAAAATCATGAAAACTATGGAAGACTATGGCAGAGGTGTGAGGACTGACCCAAGAACCTGAGCTTGAGTCATTGTAAGACTGGGTAAGAATTATCCGATCCCTAGTACACAGGCAAATATACAGACATTGGATTACTGTGATATCCCTCGACCTCATTCCGTATTTAGAAATCTTGAAGCTTTCGGTTGCATCTCTTCCTCTTTATATGGTAAGTATGTTGTAACACGATCAGCCATCATCAGGCAAGGCTTTTAACATTATCAGTTTTGTATTTAAAGCACATTATAAAAAATGTACGATTAAAGAAGCAGGCATTGTTGGTTATTCATCTGCTATTGCTTCACACTCGGACTTTATTTGATAATTAATTTAAAGGTGAGATCCTTGACAGCTATGATTCTTTCATGTATGCTTTGAATATTCAGTTGAAGTAGGAACATATAAAAGAGTAACAATATTTCTATCGGATACCTAAACTTCGCCAAACACTTCATACAAAGAAAGGTTATATAGCTGGATCTTCATTGTCTATCCTTTATAGGATTGGATTTAAATTATATGCATTTTATTTAGAACATTGGCCAATATTGCAGAACCGCGAGAAGCGCTCTACTGGCCTCGTTGTTGGCTACCGGCGGTTGTCCATTGTGGTTATTGATTTTGGACTGTTTCGCGTACACTTATTCTTCTATTAAAGAACTCAAAAGATCGAATTCTTAATCAGGTCATTTTCTGAGGTTCATTCTTTGAAAACTTTTCATTTTTCAACTTTGTACACCACATTGAAAACGAAAAACTAAAGTGTCGTCTGAAAAAAAACCCACCACCCATTGATAAGATTTTTTTTTCAAATTCAAGGAACTTTGTTGTTTAAGGTTATACATCTACATTTTTTAAATACATCTTTTTAAGAAAAAGATTTGTGACACATTGGACAAAGTTTGTATTATGCTTGATTTCCATATTGACAACATATTTGTCACATTTGGAGGAGAGATTTTTCAACAACAAATTGGCATGCCAATGGGCACACCTCTCTTTGCCTACTTGTTTTCTACTCTTACCAGACTTAATTTTTCAGAAACTGGTAAAGAAAAAGAAGATGAAAGAGGTAAGGTCCTAACTTTTAGGTGTATTGATTGCGTCTTCTCTGTCAACAACATTTCATTTGGTCGATGAATTCATTCAATATATCCTTTAGAGTGAGAGATTGAAGAAAACACAGAATCCGTTTGCCTCACATCTGGCACGAATTGTTGGATTTGTAAATGAAAATAAACATGATAAAGGAAATAAAGGTTATAACAAAACTACCGAACTTGAATGATCAATCTCATAATCCAGAAAACAAATGACAAAAACGAATCAGTCATATCGGAGAATTGGTGGATCGCAATGGTCCTGACTTGGTACAGGCATTTCAAACGAAATGTTGGGTTAAACCATGTTTTATGGCGCCAAACCTCCCTCCTCCATTGCGATCTTAGGATCCGGTAATGACCATAGAACACAACGTAGTTGTGAGACACAATAGGGATATTGAGGTGATCATCTTAATACAGCAGACCAGTCAAACACTAATTAAAACAATTAACCACCATATCTTTTAACTCAATTTTTAACTTTTCTACTTGTGGCTTATAACGAAGAAAGAATTGTTTTAGGGATCGTATGAGACGTATTTTCTTATAGCCCTGCTGCAAAAGTCGGTCGCGAAGAAATCGGTGTCTGATCAAAAAATCTGTGAAATGTGTGCAAGCTCTGGTATATCGAATAAGTTGTGAAATATAAACACCGTATGCAGGGGAAGTAGGTATATTGCTCTGTAGATTAGGAAAATTAATAATTTGAAAATCTCGTTTATCGTAAATGGTTGTACTGAGATGACCACCTGGGTCAAATTCGAGGTGCAAATCCAAGAAAGACGTGAAGCAATTTGATTCGGTGGTCTCTTTAATCTCCAATTCTGGAGGATATATTTAAGGAATCCATCTACCAAAAAATACAAATGACAACAAAGTTCCAGACAATAAATTTTGCTACGCCTGACGCGCGTTTCGTCTATTCAAGACTCATCAGAGGCGCTCTACCAAAAATATTGAAAATGCCAAACACTGAATGAATATGGAGAGCATAGAACAGTAAAACCAAAAATACCAAACTGGGGAACCAAATTATTACTAAGATAATCAACCTATGTCTGGGGTAGGAAGAACCTTAGGGTTTAGACAATTTTGAAATTTAGACGGATAATTTAAAGCTTTGATGTTTTCTCCAATTCAAAAGTGTTGGTGCCGGAGCGGGCTAACCTCGGGGACTTAAAACTCCACCAGTAGTGCTAACCCTCACGTGTGTTTGAAATACAAATGACAACAAAGTTCCAGACAATAAATTTTGCTACGCCTGACGCGCGTTTCGTCTATTCAAGACTCATCAGAGGCGCTCTACCTAAAATATTGAAAATGCCAAACACTGAATGAATATGGAGAGCATAGAACAGTAAAACCAAAAATAACAAACTGGGGAACCAAATTATTACTAAGATAATCAACCTATGTCTGGGGTAGGAAGAACCTTAGGGTTTAGACAATTTTAAAATTTAGACGGATAATTTAAAGCTTTGATGTTTTCTCCAATTCAAAAGTGTTGGTGCCGGAGCGGGCTAACCTCGGGGAATTAAAACTCCACCAATGAAGTGTTATTGACAGAAAGGACATCATCAATATATCTGAATGTAAGATTAAGAGGCTGCCCAAGACAAACCCAGGCAAAAGCTGGCACATGACAAATTTTGTTTTTCAAAAATATTCATTGATTTCACACCAGGTTAACATCCATTCCCCAAAACAAATGCAGATTCTTGGTTTAGTGAAGTTATAAAATAGATATTATTTATATAGAATGCATTGAAAATATGCAGAAAAGGCAGATAACTCTTGCATATTTGCAAAATTTGGTTGCTTTGTTCATGAACTTTAAGGCTGAATCACAAGTCATCCATGTTGCTTTCAAACAAATCCTGGTGATTTTTGTTTTACATATGAGTCCAACAATACATTAAAACAATAAATTTGCTGGGATAAAATTCTTCATGTGCCAGGATCTGTAGGCTCTTGCCTGATTTCTACATGGACAGCCTCTTTAATGACCTGGCCTCTTTCATCTTCTTGTTCTTTACGAGTCCCTGAAGAAATTCAGTCTCGTAAGAGTATAAAAACAAATCGGCGAGGAGAGGAGCACAGTTTGTGCCCATTGGAATGCCGATTTTTTGTTGAAAAATCTCTCCTCCGAAGGTGACAAATATGTTGTCAATGAGGAAATCAAACAAACTGCAAACGTGTTCCAGTGTGTAACAAATTTGGACTATGGCCAATATCCCCAGTATTTAGTTCATAGAATTTGATGATGCGTTGAACACTATTTAAAGACATTTAAAAAGCTATTTATAGATATTCAAAGTCGTCATACGTAAATCCTATTTTAAAGCACAAGGTAAGTCCCAATCAAAGTCTTCGTTAACTTCATTGAAAATGTAGATATTGTTGTAAAAATGACCCAAAACCTCGAGCTCTTTTTTTCATAAATAGGAGAAAGTATTAAAGTAAAGAATAAAAGTAAAAAAAATCTAATAAATCGTTTAACACAATGTTTCGCTATAAATTAGATCGTTACAGAAAGACAAAATCAAAATCGAACAATTTGTTTGGGGTTTGAACTTGCACTGTCCTTATTGAAAACACTAATAGTATAGTATAAGATTTAAATACCAACGACCTAACCCACTGAGCTATCGGAGACATACTGTAGCTGTGAAAAAATAAACATTTAAAGTCCAGAATTCTTTTAATTTGTGATTTTTTGTAAAAAAGTCAATTTATCGTTAAAAGGACACCACCAACCAAAATCTTTTAAAATGCATAGTATTCTATTTAAACCATTCTACTCAAAAACCTCAAAGTCATGTTGGTTGTGCGTGTCCTTCATGGGGGATTCCCATATTAAAGAGGCGAATTTTAAGCAAAAATGTGCAAAATGCATTTTCTTGGATTTTCAGGACAAAACATCACCGGTTCGGAGGTTATGAATATTATTGTCTTTTATTTACTTCATTGCAAGGGTCCTACTAAACACATTTTTATAACATAGGGAGTATTTTTTGTAACTTTTGAAATTGACCCATCTATGGTCAGAATTACAGGGAAAATGGCCATGGTCCTTTTATCTTTGAAATATGTTTTGGAAAATAATGTAGAATTATAACCCAAAACAACAAAATTTCTAGAGCTTGAAAAAGCTTTTTCGAGAAGTTTTTTTCAGGCGACATTTTAGTTTTTCGTGTGGCAAGCTAGTATATAAAGTTGAAAAATCGAACGTTTTCAAAGAGTGAACCTCAGAAAATGATCTAGATTTAAAATGATCTAACAAATCTTTTGAGTTCTTCAAAATCCACATATGGTTAATTCCACTATGATTATAAATAGTGTCGCAGTATGCTTGTTGACCGTCTTTGACAGCAGACAGAATTTTAGTTAAACAAACTATCAAAACTAGTTTGGCACTTCTGCTCCGAAAGTAACACCAAAAAAATAGAAAAAATACAGGAGCGTGCCCTTAGATTTATCTACGATGACTATATTAGCACATATAATGTACTACTTGAAAAATCTCAGCTACCATCATTAAAAGTACGCCGAATGAGAACCATGGCATTAGAGACCTTCAAAATACTTCAAAATTCTGGACCTAAATTTCTTCATGATCTGGTAAATTTTAAGAATAACTCCTATAATTTTAGGTACGAAGGCATAGCTGATATTCCACAGCCAAGAACTACAAGGTATGGTAAGAGAAGTTTTGGATATGAGGCAGCAAGAATATGGAACTCCTTGCCCAATGAGGCAAGGAACTCAACAGGTTTTGGTCATTTTAAAAATTTCATATCCACCTGGTGTTTCACAGAAAAATGTTTTTGCAGTGCCTGCCGTTAACTCTTCCTGCCTCATGTCCATCATCTCAAGCCTGCTACTCCAGTTTGCTTTTTGTTGCTGCTCTTTTCTATTCTGCTATAGTGCTTTTTATATTGTTCTAATTTGTGCTAGCCTAACTGCTTGCTTTTATTTTATTTTATTTATTTTTATTTGATGTGCTGTCTGCTTTTATGTTTGATTTTATATTGCACACTATGTCACTGTTCTTGGACCTTTTCTGATAATATAATATAATTATTACTACCTATTATAAAAAGATTGTCAGCGATACATCAATTAGGTCGTTTGTTTCCGTCGTTTCTATATTTACAAAAGCTCTTTACAATGTACATACTTTCACTTTTCACTCGGTGGCTATATTCGGATTCTCAATCTTCGGATTCCCATCAAGACAATATGGCCGCGACCAGTAGATTATGTGTTCCGCTTCGGATTATATTTTAGTCAGTGTAGCACATCTTGCGTAACTTTAGCGTATAAATGGATATTTGATTTTGGATTGCGAAAATTTACTTAATTGAATAAAGTTTTAAAGGACAAAAATACTAATCGGACACCAAAAATAAGTTAATCATGCAAAAAAGTTGTACACAGCATCTTCGTATTTCATGCTTTTATTTGGCGGTGTTTTAAAGCAACAATGCGATTCAACTAGATCATGTAGCGTACTTTATCAGGTTGTGCACATGTTTAAGCGTACTTTCTTTATAAATTTTTGACTGCAAAATGTTAATTCATTGAAGATAGTTTATTATCACCACGTGATTATCACAGACAGAAATATAGGTCAATCAGACACACACAATTCAAGCATTTTATTGATTTTTAGAAAATGACAAAATAGCCACATTGGGTCATTCGTCTGTCTTGATCTAGGTCATTTTAATAAGGATGAATAATTTTATGTATTTCTCACATACTACCTATTATAAAAAGATTGTCAGCGATACATCAATTAGGTCGTTTGTTTCCGTCGTTTCTATATTTACAATAGCTCTTTACAATGTACATACTTTCACTTTTCACTCGGTGGCTATATTCGGATTCTCAATCTTCGGATTCCCATCAAGACAATATGGCCGCGACCAGTAGATTATGTGTTCCGCTTCGGATTATATTTTAGTCAGTGTAGCACATCTTGCGTAACTTTAGCGTATAAATGGATATTTGATTTTGGATTGCGAAAATTTACTTAATTGAATAAAGTTTTAAAGGACAAAAATACTAATCGGACACCAAAAATAAGTTATTCATGCAAAAAAGTTGTACACAGCATCTTCGTATTTCATGCTTTTATTTGGCGGTGTTTTAAAGCAACAATGCGATTCAACTAGATCATGTAGCGTACTTTATCAGGTTGTGCACATGTTTAAGCGTACTTTCTTTATAAATTTTTGACTGCAAAATGTTAATTCATTGAAGATAGTTTATTATCACCACGTGATTATCACAGACAGAAATATAGGTCAATCAGACACACACAATTCAAGCATTTTATTGATTTTTAGAAAATGACAAAATAGCCACATTGGGTCATTCGTCTGTCTTGATCTAGGTCATTTTAATAAGGATGAATAATTTTATGTATTTCTCACATAGCTATTGCGGGATCCGGAAAAATAAACTTATTTGTCACAAGTTATTGGTTGTTCGAAAAGGTTATCATTGCTTGACAATTTTGTCGATTCACCACACAGAGACCAAAGTCGCCACACTTGTCTTACAAACATGTCAGAAAATAATTCTAACTGTGCGGAACCACAGGGGCTTGGATTATAGAGTAGGGGGTCGATTTTTTTTTAAGTCAATATAAATGACGAGAATCCAACCCCCTGTGTGCGGAACATGGATTGCAACGTTCCTGTATAAGTTTGCTTTAGTCTCTAGCATAAAGGAGGGACAATCTTTGAATAGGTGACAATCAAAAATATTTGAGCAGTTGCGGATGCGGGGGGGAGGGGTTCCGAGGTTGGAATTTTCCTCCTTTCCGCAAAAAATTTCGCAAGTAACGTGCAGGTATTCTGCAAAATTTGTCTGGAACCACCCCCTTTTCGTCATTCGTCCACAGCGGACTTTCTGTGGACCAACCCCTTTCAAAAAATTCTGGATCTGGCCCTGTTTGAGTTATAATATAATTTATTGCTATTAAACGTAAAAAATCTAAAGGCATACATGTACATTGCAAATTTTCATAAAGAGATCTACATTGGGTTTAAACTTATTTCATATAATATTATATACTTCAAAATCATAGGCTGATCTGACAAATGATAACCATTAAAGTAGACGATAAATAGATGTGGAATAATTGTACGTGACACAACCAACATAAAAAAACGGGAATTTAAAAAATCACAATGGAAAACAGCCAGCAGTCTTCAGCATGACCATAAGTCGCTGCTCGCCGTCTTGCATTGGCCCAAGACTAAAAATACAAAAAAAGGATGAGTCTAGTTTGCCTTTTGGTCACACTTAGAAAAAAGTCAAAATAACAATGTACGATTTTTTTTTACATCTTCGCATGCTTGGAATGCAACTAAATGTTGAAAATAGTAATATTATAAAACGTTGTAAAAATTTCTAGGCAAAAAATAAATGTTTGATTTTCGTCTTCGGTATTCCCAGAATCCCGTTGGTAGCTTTTGTTCTCAGAATAATTTGAAGATTGAAACTTTTTTAAACTTAAACATTAAGCTGATTTATATCAAGACCTATAAACAACAGACTGTGACATCTATGATCCAATGTAGACTTCTGTAGAGCTCGATGAGCTCAAGGTTTAAGCAAGCAACAGCTTTTCTCTATCTGCAATAGTTTCCTATTTCATCCACTAACATAACCAAACTTTGATGCAGTTATTTTAAACTAAATAGGAGATAATAAACCTACATGTACAATGTACTTGATCTAAAAACAAATAATGTTTAGGATAAACGCTTACATGACTTAGATTCATCAACATGTTTGTCTTAAAATGGCTTAATTTTAGATTGATTTTATAGTATGTGTACAACAAAGGCTACTTATAGAATTCAACAATAAACCTTAGCAGGACCTAGAAATAATAAAGTCTTTTTTTTATGTTACTAAAGCAGACCTTTGCTTTTTGTGTCCATAGCGGCTTGCTAGGCAATATGCATTAGAGTCCATACTTGTATAATATAAAATATATCCCAATACATAGTGTGCGATGTAAAAATAACTTTTTGCTCTAATTTAACAGCTTTTATATGCTATTCGTTTGTGTCAATATATGTGTCTTGTACGTTGCATGTCTGTTATTTGTTTTAAAATATCCAGTCGTTTAAAGAGCTCTACAGAGCTCATGTTTCTGTTATTTTGTATATAATATGACGACTTTAAATAAATATTACTTACTTACTTACTTACTTACAGCTCTGTAGTTGAACATGATGAAAATCCAGCTATATACCTTTCTTTGTACGGATTTTTGTGAAGTTTGGGTACCCTGTACAAATATGGTAACTCTTTATGTTCCTCTTTCATTGGAATATTGAAAGAGGACATAAAAGAGCTATGATTGGCTATGATTTCATCTTTGTTAAATGTAGTCCGTTTGTATGTAGCACTAGCGGAAGCATTACCATCAATGCCTAGTTCTTTTATTAGACAATTGTAATACCGGTAATGTGCTTTACATACGAAAACTATATTATTGGCAGCCTTGTCTGCTGGCGTGACAACATACCTGTCATGTAAGGAAAAGAGGCAATTGAGAGCTTCACGATCTCTAAATACAGAAGAAGGCCGTGGGTTCACACATTTGCGAAGTTTGTCTATTCGGCTTCGTACAAGAGATCGAGTCCGACAGTGATTCAAGCTCTGGTTCTTGGTCCTTTCCCTCTTTATCCAGGCTCTAGCATAGTCATCCACAGCCTCCATGATGATCTTAAAAGTTGTGATTCCAATTTATACGTTGCGGTTCCCTGAATTTAGGTCCATGGGAAACCACATAACGTAATAAATCATTTTCAATTATCTTAAGATCACCCGTGATGACATGACCAGATGGACCATAGACAAAGGGAGAAGCATAGCAATCACATGTCAGAGGGGACTTTAGATATTCTTCGATCCATGTTTAGGTCCTGCAATGCCTTTTTGTGGTTGAAAATTTTACTACTTATGGTTCTAGTGTAGCGGTAGGAAACAATTGGTGTTGACTGATTTTTGAAATATGGAGGAATTTGAGATGTAACTTCCTTGCGATTTAAAATATTGCTGATGTTTATAGCATCTATTCCCTTGATAATTCAAAGTTTTATATTGTTCTTTTGCTGTATTTTTAAAATTATCTAGGGATTTGTTTGTTGTTTAAGTGGGGGTAGACAGGCAATTTTGTTAACGTTAAATTAGTGTTAATCGATCTTCGATTGTTAATTTAATGTTAAAGTTTAACATTTGACATCTCATTATCCAACAGGAAAACTAACGTTAAAACGTGTTAAACTAAATTAATGTTAATGATTAACATTAAATTAACGTTTAAAATATTAACATTAAACTAACGTTAATTTAACATTAAATAAGTGTTACATTAACGTTAACTTTAAGTGTTAATCGAGCATAACGTTAATCTAACGTTAAGACAAATTGCATGTGTTGTTCACATTGATATTACATTTGATAATAAAAGAAGTAATTCACATCTACATCTTTTACAAATTACATGTCAATTTCACTCAACACATAAAAGCAATTGACATAGACATCTCATATTTATCAGATATTAAAACACAATAAAGATTATTAAAAGTCATTTATTTCATTTCAAAGAAATTATACAATACCCTTTGAATCATATTTATTTTTTGTATGTAAAGTTTTCAGGTTGTCATTTCAGCTTTTTAGTGTTCATACATTTATCTTAAAATTAGGTTAATAAAAACATAAGCAAAAGCTCTGTAGAGCTTTGATACCGACATAAATGTATACATACAACACATACACAAAAAGACAATATAAAAAGATTAACAAACTTACAAACGCAATAACTAACATAAATCATGCAGTCTAGTACAATACACTATACCAGTGACAGATAAATCATGCAGGCAAAACATTTTTACACCATTATATTAAACAACATATAAACCAATATTCAATATGAATATTCTCACGCTGTACAACCTCAAGAGATTGTCCATGCATTTGTTTAAGCCTCGGTATGATGAGTTGGCTTATAAATAAAACCATAATTTTAATTTCAATATGAGTAGTTCTCTTGCTGTATGCGGTACAATATCCTCTAATGTTTTGTCTTACTCCCAACAGTTCCAGTCCTGTCAGTAACAGTCAGTACACCAATCAATGCCAAGGCTTTCCGGCTTCTTTTCAATGACCTCAATTTGACCCTTGCTCTCTTAGTCCTCACTTTAAAACAGATTCACTAAAACCGATTTTCTATTTATTAAAGAAAATTATGACAGAAAAGTTGCAATTATAACAAAATTTTGATAATATATTCAAATTAAAATTCTAATCAAGAATCTTGATGGAATCCACACAAGTTTGTGGCAGTGGGATAATCTGGACCTAGTTTTACTGGTCAGTCTACTGCAAAGGAGTTTGGATAGTGAATGTATGAGATATGAAATTTGTTGACATCTAAGATGAATCAAAATTACACTTCTGTTGAATCCTTGAATGAGATCAAATTATCTTGATTTTATTAATTATCGATCATCATGCTTTCTTGTCCAAATTCCTCTATGAAACGTCTCAATAATTCTTCACAGTTTTCAGTTTTCTCTTCCTGGGGTTCATCTTCTGTATAGCTAAAAATGATATTATTTATACAGGACTATAATAACTAGCGTTTAAGATTTATTTATTTTAATAAACCAATAATTTCATATGGCAAGATTGGTCAAAATATTCTTGTTGAAAAAAACGTTGTAGTCAAGTAACCTAGGATAAACTGAGAAATATTTGTGAAACATCTGAGATAAGCAGAGGCACCAAAGGGGCATTCGAGTGTCAAAAGTCCGAAAAGGCAACGACAAAACCGGTAAACATGAACAAGAACAGCACAGGGAAACACAAAACATAAAAACAACCGAACAGAAATCAACAACGCGAACTCAAGTCGTAACAAGAGTGAACTCGGGTGCTCCGGAAGAGTAAGCGGTTCCTGCCTGCTATAGCACACCTGCCGCGCTGCCAATTTCGAATTCAGTGTGTCAAATCCGGTAAAGGAAGACAAAACAAAACCCAAGGTATTGAAAGAGTGCTTCACTTACATTAACAAGGAGCAAACCGATAAACTCAATTTTATTTACTTGAAAATCATTAGATCTTATGTATGGGTAAAATGTGTATTTTAACAGGCAACTGGAGGTGATCCTCGAGGGATTCTATGCCACATTGTTTGGTTGCTTAAAAAGGTCTCAATTAATTTAGATATTAGATTTTGAACGTTTTTTCTAAATTTGTTTCAAAGATGTATTTCTAAACAAATGATATTTTGCTCTTAGTTACTGAATGCTAGCTTATACAAATGATATTTTGCTCTTAGTAACTGAATGCTAGCTTATACATACGACATTTGTATTTTTTGCTCTTAGTTACTGAATGCTAGCTTATACATACGACATTTGTATTTTCCATATAAATGATCTGTAAGGAGACATTTGAACACTCTCTTTTTCATCTATTAAAAGAAGACAAAACATTTTTTGCAAGTTTTTCAGTTTTTCCTGAGTTTTTTTTTCAGTGAAACACATAAGTTACTAGTAATTGTTTTAGTCATTATTTGTAGTAAATTTTCTAGATGTTCAACAAGTTGTCAACAGGTATGTATATTGAAATTCGGACAGAAATATATAATAAGGTGTTGAAAAAATAACATCATACACAATATACATTAAATATAAACTTTATTAATTTTTTGCTGAAAAGCCTTCGATAAGTTTGTAAGACTAAAAAATGTTCAAACAATTCTAAAGCTTTTAACTTTTAATTTATTTTACAACATAAAGACGGTACATCAATTCAAATGATATGAATCCTTGACCTGATACCATGAAACATATTTTACTTACATTTTTTTCTTATTATTTTACGTACCAACTAAGTATTTTCGGAGGACCTCATCTTTAGGTTTATCTGGGTAAAAATGAGTCAAAGCCTTAAAACCTTTCAGAATATGTGGAAACTTTTGCACTTGAAAATCTTTTCCTGTAAGTGGTTCACAATGAAAAACAGCTCCTGCATAAAAAAAAAGGTTTTTTTTAATAGTTTGAAAATTTAGAAAGATATCTATCCTGACTGTGAATTGTTCACAAAATATATCAAATAAAGGTAAGAACAAAATTATCTAATGTGAATGCTCATTCTCAATTATTCAAGAGATAGGGAAATAACGTATAAGAAAATTGAAAATCTGACTTGGTATAGACATTGAAAAAGAATAGTAGATAAAATAGTCAAAATGAATTGTTACTCTCTTCTCCATCCTTGGAAATCCAAGGGTTCTTCTCTCGCTTACTCATTCATCGCCCCTGGGTCATTTCACATGAAATACATAATTTTTGATTGGCTGCATTCCATTTTTCTAATGGATTTAACATATTTTTATCTTTTAATTTTATGAAGATAACGATGAGATCAAAAACAGATTTAGGACCGGCGTGATGGCGCGCGCCCTTCCGTTTGACAGGAAAATTTGATTAGGAAGTGTACGAAACAAGAGGTCCCAGGAGATTTTTATCTAATTGCACGCCCTCCCATTTGAATTTCTGGATCTGCCACAGGAAATGACTCATGGGAAGTAAGCAAGAGAAGAACCCCTGGGTTTCTGAGGATGTCTCTTCTCCTGTCACAGGCTAAAAATAACAAAACAGAATGCTACCTTTTTCTTTCCCAGCTATAGACACCCCTCCTAATGTATTGTCGCTAAATCTGATGATGAAATTTCCAATATCACATTGATCTAGTGCCACATCTACATCCGGCTTCCAAACGAAACCACTTATAACTCTTAAAACAATAATAATAAAGTATGTCTCAATAATTTATCAGAGAAATTATTTAGTTTCCTATATAAAAGTACACTCTTACATAGCTTGAATACAGAATACTACTTAAAATACGTCAAAGTCTTAATGAAGCCTAATGTAACCAATCTAAAAAGTAATAAACTTCATTGAGATATTATCTCTTCTGAAACTTTTTACCACATTAATCCATTAACAACTATTTAGTTAATTCTGTAATTGAAAAACCGCACAGGAATCAATAGAATAAAACAATGTAAAACAATTAAAAATTATTAAACTTTACCTGTAATAATAGGAAAAATATAGGTAAAAACCTAACTTACCCATCGTTCCATAAACCATGCAAATGGTCCTTTGTTAGCTTCATGATATGATAAAACCAGTCCCAGAACATCAGATGGGACTCTGGCAATGGTTTCTGAAAATTACGCTACTATATGTGTTAAAGAACTCGTGAGCAGAGATAATGAAATAAGCAGAGGTACCAATTGGGTATCCGAATGTCAAAAGTCCGAAAGGGCAGAGACAAAACCAGTAAACACCAACAAAAACGGGACAAAAACAGACAGCATGTAAAACATGGAAACACAAAATAACTAAATATCAATCAACAAAGTGAACTCCAGTCGAAAGAAAAATGAACTCAGGTGCTCCGGAAGAGTAAGCAATTCCTGCTTGCTATAGCACACCCGTCGCGTTGCCAATAGTCCATTCAGCGTGTAAACTCTGGTAAAGGAAGAAAAACCAAAACCATATGACAAACCAACATCTGCACTCATCTGAGAGATTGAAACCTAACCCTAACCCTAAGTGAATGATGTCTAATAGTATGTAATATAATCATATGCGCGTTTCCATATTTGCCTATAAATCAGTAGGATCATTTGATGTATACAAAATGTTACAGATTATTTTTAAGTAGTATTTACTAATATTTGAATTTACTAATTTTTCTATAGGGCAATTCAAAAGAATAAAATGTGATAAAAAAGTTACTGTATTTCAATTCATACTCAAAAAGTACTTACCTTACAAAAGTCTTCATATGAAACTGGCTGATTACCTAATGTGTCAAAGTCTCTGTGTCCTTCAAATAAGGGAATTAAAAAAAATAATTGCTTCAATGCAAGTCATGCAAACAAATAACAAAAGGCAAAATTATAAAAAGAAAAAGAAAAACTAGTTCAAGCCATTGTACCTTCTTGGATAATTCTTAGATTGTTTTTAGATTATTTGCATTGTATTGTTATCGTTGGTGAATTCAAGGACGACATGCAGCGACCAAAGTTCCACGTTACAGACGACTTGCTCTTTAGTAACCGCAGATTTTAAGTTGCCATTAGGTCAGGATGTTTGCATCAATAAAATCTTTTTGGCATCCCAATATCACTGAATCCGGGAACCATTAGATAAACACAGTGATCATGACTTTCTCAAACTTTTTTTTTCATTTTTGATATAAAACAATAGAAATGAACATAAAAAGCTGGATTTCTTGACATGTCGACATGACATAACAACTTGTGGATATGTTTTTATGGATATAAATAATATAAATATTTTTATTTCCTATCATAAAAGACATTGTATAAAAATAATCATTTATAAATGATTATTACACCATTGTTAATTATAATTCAAATTGAAAATTCAGTATAATGATTCTATAAATAATGCATTGTAATAATATCAAAACTCCATACCAAATAGCTTTGAGCCCAAGTACTTGAGTTGGTGATGACCTAACTCTCTACCAGTTTCATGTTTGAACCGGACATCGAGCAGGTTAGCCAGACTATCCCATGCCACAGATGTAGGTACTTCAAAACCCAATCTATCCTAAAACAAACATTTACGCATGAAAACATGAAAAGCAGGTAAGAACTTACTTTTTTCTATCAGGAGTGCCACCTGTTTGACTGTGAAATATATAAATTTCTGAAGTATTTAAAATTGTATCATCAAAAGAATCTTCGACATACTGATGTAATGCACAGGCGTTTGGGTCCAGATTTTAATTTTTATTTATTGTGTGTTTATAAAAAAATCTGACCCTCGCTGTGGAAATAGTATAGAGACGAAATGAAAATTTTTATATACACGTTATTAATAATAAAGTAAAATCCTGGAACCAAACGCCTGTGATGTAATGGTCGACTTTAAAGCTGCATTTTATTGCTGATTTTCACATCGATTGGTATCATAGAAATTTTCCCGTAGAAGTATACACTTACAAAAAAAATAGAACATTGTGAGTTGTTTATTTAACAAATATTGATTTATCAGCCATTAAACAATTTCATTTCTTTTAATTCCTTGCACACATACCTTTTCAGCGAACTGGTGATCCCATGCGATGCACCCAAGACTCTGACAATCCTGGCTGACATGAGTTGTTATGATCACGGGTACTGAGGTTACCTTAAATTTTGAAGGCAAAAATAATATGGCTTTTATGTTATTCTCAAATAGTTTTTTTTAAATTTTATAATTAGTAATTTAAATGAAAAGTGTTTTATACATGTAATCCAAATCTCACCATCATTTATTGAAATGTTTTAGAATAAGGTTAAAAGTTATAAAATATAAATTTGAAGTGTTCTCATGCTTCTAATTCATATTCCATCTACCTTAATGAGAATAAAGTTCATAAGTTGCGTCAAAATTTAACCTCTTTGTGCATTTTAAACAAAGGTTGAACTGCACCTAGAATTGCTGATTTAGGCATTATGGTAGCTATGCAATAAAGATTTTTGAAAATGAAAACTTACACATTTTTGCTTTTTAAATAGAAACAAGTTGATCAAACAACACATGCCACACATCTTCTTTTATTCATTTGATTTTAAATTATCTTTACTCTTTTAAAAATGTTCTTTGTCCAAATCAAGCATCTACATATGTTTTATTTAAGAATGATTACCCTGAATGGAAGATAATGATTACCTGATAGAAAGATATGGATAACCCTGATAGGGAGATAATGGTTTCCCTGATAGGAAGATAATATTTACCCTGATAGGGAGATATTGATTATCCTGATAGGAAGATATTGATTATCCTGATAGGAAGATAATTATTACCCATATAGGTAGATAATGATTACCCTGATTGCAAGATCATGATTACCCTGATTGGAGGTTAATGATAACCTTAAAAGGAAAATAATGATTATCCTGATAGGAAGATATTGATTACAGTGATTGAAAGAAAATGATAACCTCGATATGGAGATAATTATTACCCTGATAGGGAGAAAATGCTTAACCCAATAGGAAGATTATGATAACCCTGATTGGAAGATAATAATAACCCTGATAGGGAGATATTGATTCCCCTGATAGGGAGATATTGATTATCCCGATAGGAAGAAAATGATTACCCTGGTAGGAAGAAAATGATTACCTGGTAGGAAGAAAATGATTACCCTGATTGGAAGATAATGATTACCCTGATAGGGAGATAATGATAACCCGATAAGAAGATAAGGATTACCCTGATTGCGAGATAATGATTAGGGTGATAGGAAGATTATGATTACCCTGATAGGAAGATAATTCTCTCCTACTGTTGCTTTACATTCGAACAATAGGCAATATTTCTCTTCAGATATTCTCTACAAATTAAGAAAAATAAAAATCATAACAAATGTATGTTTCAGGGGCGGGTCCAGGATTTTGCGAAGGAGGGGCGTAAAATACGGCAAGGGGTTTGGGGACCGCTTAAGGTCCCCAGCGGGTCCAGGGCAGTGCCCTGGTAGGGGGTCCAGGGGGGCGAAGCCCCCCGGAAGCTCCTGGATTTTAGCGTTTTTAACATTGAATTATGAGGTTTCCAGATTGTACCTTATAAGGAATTTGCATTTTAAAATGACAATGCTGATAACGATTATTATTAACAGTAACGAATTACAATCACATAACACGGGTAACCCACAATATTGACAGATACAGCTAGGGGGTTCCAGGGGTAGGCACCATTCTTTTCAGCCAAAATATTTTGAATTAACTAAAACTGAGGGAACCAGCAGCCCGCAATCCGCAACCAGCTGCCCGCAAAATAGTACTGTGCGTTATTGTCGAAAGTGATTTTAACCTTTTTTTTTAAATACACGATAACGATCGAGTAGTCATTCAAACCAAAAAATATAGGTAACATGCAGCATCCTGTAATGTCGTAATATATCAATTTACCAGTTTGACATTTTAATTCTAAGGTTAAGAGTTCAGATAAAATTAATGTGTTCTTCAGAGTTTGATAGTTTGTTTGTTGCTCATAGATGCACTGAAGTGTTGATTGATATGTAGCCATATATGATATGTAGATATATATAAAACAGTAATATTTTCAAAAATTGAGACTTTTTTGTTTATAAATTAAAGGCGTGTATTTTAAATAAATTTACAATTATATGGTCTAAAATTGTGATATAGAAACGACTTTATGTGGCATACAAATGACATTTTTGTCCAGATCTTACAAAAACGGTTTTTGTAAGAGAATAGGGTTGCAATTGACTTGTATTAGTTGAATTAAAGTAATGTATGTACAACGACGTGATACTTTTATGGAACCATGCAAAAACGTTACATACCGTGACCAGACCCGTACACGTCACAATGGGGGGGGGGATTCGATCGCACACACATCCCCTTAGAGTATTTACTTTTCGTTCAACTGTGACTATTCAAGTTGATGTGTTGTTTTATAAATCCCGGCCGATGATTTCGCATCCTCCCCCCCCCCCGTTTGGGGAAATCCTGTGTACGGGCCTGCACACGTCGTCGTGTGGTACTATTGATTGAAGTTGTATAGGAGTTAGACACGACTATAGTATTGTCACTATTTAACTTGACTTACCGTTTGGGTTGGATAAAGCTGTCCAAAACGCCCTGGCGGTTCGAGGATTTGATACATTTTTTCTGCGACATTGTTTACTTTAATAAGAACGTTATCATATGAGTATTAGTTAAATTTAACCAAATTACGGAATGAAGCTGAAAAGATAACGGAATGCTCGTGATGCAAAAACATAAACTCTTGCATACTTTTGGCAGAACTCCGGGCGACGTCACGAATTATATACGCCAGTTATTCTTCCTCTTTTCTTCCTCTCGCTTTCTGTCCCCTTGCTAGTTCCCCCATTTTTTTTTTTTTGAAACTCAAGGGGGGGCGTACGCCCCTTACGCCCCCACCTGGACCCGCCACTGTGTTTAGTTAAAAGCAGATTCAGGTTTTTAATTACAATTTTGGAGAAGTTACATAAGAGATCCATCCTTTGATTTGTATATTTAATAAAATAATAAATCTATAGCCTCATTTTTTTTTCAAAATTATTTTTAATGTGTTACGCACCTGTTTTGACTTCTTTGTATCCCTCTTGAAATCTTTTAGTTTCTGGAAAAAAATGAGTAACAAACAAATTATATTTAAAAAGTCATCTGTTATATTAACACTAACTTTATAAAGTGAAGGTCGTACTTACTTTTTTAATTCGTATCTGTGCGAAGTTTTAAAAGGATTCAGTGGCAGATCCAGAGGGGGGGTTTGGGGGTCGGAACCCCCCTTCCTTCTGAAATTTAAAAATTTTTGTGTAGATTTTCAGTAAAATTGGTCTGGAACCCCCCCCCCTTTGGCCCACAGAACCCAGCATGTGGAACCCCCCCCTTTCTAAAATTTCTGGATCCGCCCCTGGGATTTGCCAGAATTATGGCAAGATTAAAGATAAAAGATTTTAAATTCAATAATAACGTAACCTACCAGGTTTTTAAATTTGGCACAAAGTGACCCATCTGGACGAATATCTACTGTTACTTCATTATTTAACAGATAATTTGTTGTTGCAGGTTCTTGATCAGCACGAACCAATTTGGCTTGTGTTTCGCTGAAAAAGAAATAAATACAAGATATGATAACAAAATTAAAAATCACAATCATATAACAATATTGTTCAGAGTAACTGAACTTACTAAACAAAACTCCAGGCATTATATTCTGTTACGTCCGACGCGTATTTCGTCTATTGAAGACCCATCAGAGGCGTACTTTCCAAACTGTTTTAAAAAGCCAAACACTATATAGTTGTGAAAAGTATAGAACAATGAAACCCAAAATACCGAAATGGGATCGAACAAAATACTACAAAAATCTTGTTTCATTAACTTAATAATGAACAGCTATGTAAACAAAGTTCTAATCTTACTTATATTGTTATTAAATAGAAAAAATAAATAATAGGTGAAAATAACGAGTAAACCTTAAGATCTTATTCGCTCAGACAAAATAAGACAATCTATAATTTAACACTGATTAGAGATATACATACTCTATAATGTAAACCTTTGCTTTGTGAATATTATGTTGAGTATATACTGCTTTTCCAGCTGGGATAAGAATGCTAGTCTCAAAATTGGTATCCTTCCGCAACACTTGAGGAGGCTGTTGATCAACTATGGTGGACCTATAAGAGGTACAATTGTAACTTTTACATAGTATAATGTGAATTTATACATCTAAATTCAACGGTTGTAACAAAATCACAAGCCAAAAAATGCCTTTTTATTTAGCTGACAACATTTAAAAAGCACTGGTTAAGTATTAAAATAATCTTATGTCAGGTTAAAGAATCTCGATGTAGTGATTGCTAGAACAGAAATTGTTTTTTATGGTTTTTATATGTATACAAATTTGTCAAGATTGTTAATGTGGGAAAGATATCTATAAAAAATTAAATGATCAATCATAAAATGTTAAAAAGTAATGATCCCAGACAAAAAAAAAAATAAAAATAAATGGGAAGTGGAAGAGGTGTTCGCTACACAGCCCGCATAAAAAATCGGAAATTAAAAAAAACACACAATGAAAAATAGCAGCCTTCAATCAAGCTTATAGGCACTGCTTGCTGTATTTTGCGATTTGTCTAAGGATAAAAATGCATACAATTCAAATCCAGTTCTGAAATAAAGAGACATTTCCCTTTTAAACCTTATTGTACCTGCAAACCAGAGTGACAAGCAATTTTTGTAGACGTTGCAGTATTTGTTCAACACCCTCTTGTGCGTCTTTATTCTGAATAAGCTTTTGAGAAATCACCATTTCTTTGAATTTCTCTGCACTATGTTGAATTCGTTTTAGCGATTCAGACAGCATAATACATCTGTAAAAAGGAAGATTGTATATAAAAAGCAACGAGGCGCCAATTGGGCATTCGAGTGACAAAACCGTTAATCACAAACAAAAACAGCACGAGGAATCTTCCCCTGATGTCTTAATTTCGATTTGTGTTTTTGTGGTTTTATTTCTGCGAATACAGATAAAACAAGAGATTCGCAGACCCACTCGTAAACAACAATCCTTCCAGATTAGTATAAATATGAGAACATCCCCTTCTATGCAACTTTTATAAAAAGCAGATGCAACTATGAAAGGCTTTTTCCTTCATTTTAAGATTGTACTTTTGTGTGCATGATAAATACAGGGTCCAACACTTGAATCTTTTGAAATGCCTTACCAAACCAGAACCATTGATCTCTTAAATTTCCCATATACCTCTCCCTTTTAGGTTTTTTTTTCATTTGGACATTTGAGATTGATTCTCCAAGTTCGGTATTTTGTAATTACTTTTATTGATAAATACCTTAATCCACAGGCTTTTGGGTCCAGGATTTTATTTTTATTTATTGTGTTTAAAAAAAAAAATCTGACTCTCTATAATACTATTATAGAGATGAGATGATTTTTTTAGATATACGTTATTTATAATAAAATAAAATCCTGGACCCAAACGCCTGTGCCTTAATCAAGGCTTTTCAGCAAAAAAAAAACAAACAAACAAAAAAATGGCCTGTGTCTGAAAATTATCTGACAAACAGATTTTGATTTTTTTTCTATATATTTTATTGACAAAAGGGATTTAGAAAATACTGTGTTGCCAAGATGCTAAAAGTTCAATTAATCATATATTGTGACCTTTTCAGAATGAGCATTATATCTGGCGGGTTGCCACCGTTACATGCTATCTGTTGTTTGTGTTTCCATTCTGGGATATCGCTGGTGATGAGAGATGCCATTAGTTCACGATGTTGGTCTAAGGATCTACTTAGTAACTGTACAATATTCTGAAAACATAATATAAAAAGGTTGTATTGCTTTCACTTTGAATGAACAACAAAATTTGTTTTTATGTTTATTATTTAATGCATCAACAATTTCAACATATCTGATACATTCTTAGACAATATGGTAAACATAACAGTAAAAAAACAGCATAATTAATTAGTGCAATGATGATGAAACAAGTAGTTAGAATGACCACTGTTTAATTATAAATTTTTGTCAAAGATTTAAAAAAAAAAACCAATAACATCTGTACATTTTGACAGTAAAAAAACTGTGTTTTAACAAAACCTGCCCTGAGAAACTGATTCTAATTTACCCTTATTCAGAAAGAAAAAAACACTAAAAATTTCAAACAATGTTACTTAAATTCTTTATAATAGACCTAGATTAAACTGTAAAAGCTTCCTCCTTAAAGCTTGCAAAAGCTTAGACGAAAGTGATTGACATTAACTAGTTTTAAATATTTTAGCCTGTGATGGTTTTATGACCATTATATAACCAGGATACTTTCAGTATGCTGCCAGTGTCAGTATGCTTGGAGGATCCTCAAAGACTTAGAATAGACCCCTAACCTTTCTAGTGTACATATGGTAGATATGTCCATTACATCAAAATGTATGAATAAATTAATTGAATTTTTATTTTGGTAAAGCTTGGGGCGATGGTTAATCCAACCACTTGACTTCTGCAAAAAAAAAAACATCTAGTTTTATAATTTTTAATATTATCAAAGGTGTTCATACTCACATTTTGCAGCTTTTGAATGGTCACTATAAAATTAAACAGATTTTGCTTGACAAGTTTCCTGTTTTTATTCATCTCATTTGTCTTCTCTGCAATTTCTCCTATTTCAATCATAATTTCATCTGGGAGCACTTGAGTCTCAGCACTTCTTTGCACATTTAATCGCCTTTCCTCCAATTCCTCTTCTTGTCTTTTAAGATATGCTAGGAAACGAAAATTATACTTTCTTTAAAAAAAAAATAAAGAAGGAATGTGTCCATGGGACACGGATGCCCCCGCTAGGCCCCAAACAGGAAGTAGATGTCCGACAGGTCTCAAAATCGCTTAGGACGTACTGTTTATCATACTGAACCATCCTACCAAGTTTCAAATCATTCTCATGTATGGTTCCTGAGAAAATCTTGACGAAAATTTTCAAGTCATGTTTACATATTTTCCAATCGGCCTAAGTCCCAAACAGGAAGTAGATGTCCAACAGGTCTCAAAATCGCTTAGGACGTACTGTTTATCATACTGAACCAACCTACCAAGTTTCAAGTCATTCTCATGTACGGTTGCTGAGAAAAGCTTGACGGAAATTTTCATAGTCATGTTCACATATTTTCACATGGCCTAAGTCCCAAACAGGAAGTAGATGTCTGACAGGTCTCAAAATCGCTTAGGACGTACTGTTTGTCATACTGAACCATCCTACCAAGTTTCAAGTCATTCTCATGTACGGTTGCTGAGAAAAGCTTGACGGAAATTTTCATAGTCATGTTCACATATTTTGACATGGCCTAAGTCCCAAACAGGAAGTAGATGTCCGACAGGTCTCAAAATCGCTTAGGACGTACTGTTTGTCATACTGAACCATCCTACCAAGTTTCAAGTCATTCTCATGTACGGTTGCTGAGAAAAGCTTGACGGAAATTCGTACGGACGGACGTACGGACGTACGTACGGACGTACGTACGGACGGACATGAGTAAAACTTAATGCCCCCCGACATGTCGTCGCGGGGGCATAAAAAAGAGTATTTAAACTTTTTTCACATCAGTTTGGTATGCAAGAAACAAAAATTGCTAGATAATTATAGGGTGAATATGAAATTTAGGACATTTAAACCAAAATAATTTGCAATATTACTTTCCTATTGACCTCGATGTTTTAATTGGGAAGTGTCAAAAAGACAAATTAACACAATCATTGAAATAAAGGTAATAACAAAACTACCGAACTTGAATGATCAATCTCATAGTCCAGAGAAAATGACAAAAACGAATCAGTCATACAGGAGAATTGGTGGATCGCAATGGTCCTGACTTGGTACAGGCATTTCAAACGAAATGGTGGGTTAAACCAGGTTTTATGGCGCCAAACCTCCCTCTTTCATTGCGATCTTAGGATCCGGTAATGACCATAGAACACAACATAGTTGTGAGACACAATAGGGATATTGAGGTGATCATCTCAGTACAGCAGACCAGTCAAATACTAATTAAAACAATTAACTATCATATCTTTTAACTCAATTTTGAACTTTTCTACTAGTGGAGTAAAAATTATTTTTTGAAAAAGGTTGCTATCAAGAGTTGTTCGATCCTCGTCAAGGGTGAAAATTCCATGAATCAGGTCTCCTACTTTCTTTTGGTACCATCTACGAGAATAGTTTCAAGGAACTATGTTTGACAAAAATTGTAGTCCCGTGTACTGTGAGAAGATCTGCTACAAACGCCACTCTTGCAAACTTTAAACCGGAGAGAGATGCATCAAGTTTGTTTCCCATTCTAGCATAACTAAATTAATTTAAACTAAAAACAAAAGCTAAAACACCGGTAAATCTGGAACCCATTCCATAATCTCTTTGCGATTGGTTTCAGACTAAAATAAAATACACAAAGCAGATATGGTTTCTATAACAGTATACCATTAGAATATATATACCACTGAAACGCCTTAATATTACCATCTATAAGCTCTAAATCTTTCACTGTTAACACAAACTCTTGTTCATTTTTTTCCAAGGCTTCAACTTCTTTAGATATTTCCTGTAGTAAAATATCAAACATTTTTATCAGACAAAAAAGGTTAAGTAAAAATATCAAACATTTTCATAATAAAAAAAACTTCAGTAAAAATATCAACATTTTTATCAGACAAGAAAATATCATCAAAACACTGTTACAAATTATTTTTCTACCCCTGCATGATAGTCATACGAGTTTGTTAGAACTAACATTCACAGACCTGAATATCATAGAGTTCTACATGTAGCTTAAGGACTATGTGGGAACTTGAATGATTCGAACACATTAAAGTCCTTACCAAATAATAAGAATTGACTGCTTTATAATCTTCTGTAAGTTGATTCAGCATGGCGCCATCATATTCTTCAACTGAGGACATCGGAGAATCGATCTAGAATTTCAGTAAACAGTAAAATTAAAGAGGGTATAATATAGAAATGAAAGAATTTCCCTATTTATACTGTACATTAATTCCTTGATAAGCCTTTGGAATATCTCTGATTTCATTATTTGTTTGCGACTCACTTGTAGGTTCAAAAAACAAACAATGCAAACTGTATTTTTATGTTTCTAGTATATGATAACAACTCAAAAACTCAAAAAGGGATGAAATGGAAGAAACAGGGGTACCAATGGGGTATCCGAATGTCAAAAGTCCGAAAGGGCAGAGACAAATCCAGTAAACACCAAGAAGAACGGGACAAAAACAGACAACATGTAAAACATGGAAACACAAAAATAACTGAATATCAATCAACAGTCGAAACTAGAGGGAGTTCAGGTGCTCCAGAAGAGTCAGCAGTCGACAAAGGTTTAAACCGTAAAAGAAATATCCATTTGTTCATGTAGGCCAAACTATGTGGGTAAACCAGAAGCCCAAGTGTCTATATACCAAATATAAGATGCCTAGGTATATACTTTTATAAAGAATCGAGGACCTCTCCTATCGATACTCTCAACTATTACTCACGTTTGAGTAATTAGATAGCAGCTCTCTTTCAAATGCTAAACATTCTTTTAGGTCTCGTACAAATTTTAGTGGAGCCGTCAGGTATTGGTCCTGAAATTAAGAACAAATACCGGATTTTCATGCATAAGAACATTTTTGCTGCTGTACAGTACATCAAAATTAAATTTTCACAAAAAATAACGTACTGTAATGAGAATGTATAGTATTGTTTATATTTTGTTCTACATATAAGTTACAAAATTTTGTCAATTTTCACAAAAAAGAATAACTTACTGTAATTAGAATGTATAGTATTGTTTATATTTTCTTCTACATTACAAATACCAAAACGCGGGTATAAACGGTAAATTTGAATATGCTATATATCGATATTTCAAGGAGTAACCTCTCATCAGTAGCATTTAAATCAAAACATTGGAAGGTCAAATCCAAACTGTTGAAAACGAAAAGTGTTCAAAACCAAAAAGTTCGAACAAGGAAGCCAAATCCAGCACCGAGGATATCGACCATGTGCATTACAAGGCAAGAAACCTGGGGCCGTGTTAACGAAGGTGTCCTAGGATTAGGACATGTCTAAGGATGTCTCAGTCCTAAGTCCTGTTATTGAAGGCATCCTAAAAAAAAGGGGGGCATGTCCTAAATTTGGTCCTTAATTTAGGATGTGAAAATTGTTGTCCTAGAACCATCCGTGCGCCTTTAACCAAAAAAAAGTGTCTTAAATAGGTTTTATCTTCTTGAATTAGGTTGTATGTGGCCCAAATCTCATTTTTGATATTTTACTTTCTAAATTTAGCAAATAAAGATATTTTTCTATTGATGACATTTTCCAAATAGTTACCCATACATTGGATATTGTTGATCTGTGTTTTACCAGTCACATTTTGACGATATTCTAATAAATGTAGTACTTTAGACTTTTGAAATTAACATTTAACAGTTCACGTAGACATTTGCTTCCCAAACCTAAGAATTTGCTTTTGTTATTAGTGATAAATGCAACGCGCAATTAAAAAGCGAATGAAGAAATGCAATGATATTGCAATAAATTATTTTTATTATCTAAAAAAAAGGCTTTGCAGTAAAAAACGTTTAAATCTATTTTACATTTGAAAATATAAAACAAAAAACTTCTTTCCTCAAACGCCTTTACATCGACGTAAATGCGTTACATATGGCTATTTAAGATTATCCTAAATTCGTATAAGGATGGTCATATTTGTGGTTATCCTAAGATGGCTTTGTTTTACATCCTAGGACTCGTCCAAGGATGATCCTTTCTACATCCCATTTTAAGTCCTAAGACATGGTTTAGGACACAGCTTAGGACAGCTTCATTAACCTGGCCCCTGGTGTTTTAAACAATTTAGAATTTAAAAATCGGAAATTTCAGCAGCATAACTATTAGAAATTTTATGGTAAATCGTGTCAGACAAGTCTGACGACCAAGCTTGTGATTACCCTCGGTGACCTCTGGTCCACCAGTAGCGGTTATCGCCCAGTGGTTTCAAAATTACAAATACCAAAACGCGTGTATATAAACGGTAAATTTGGATATGCTATATATCGATATTTCAAGGAGTATATTAGTTACAAAATATTATTTTATCTTAAAAGTTCAAGTCCATGATGGCTATAAAAACACGGGTTTCTTTCCTTTTGCCGAGCCCCAGTGCTGCACATGATTGATATTCTCAGCACTGGACATCTTCCAATTTCTTTGGCTTTTTAATCATTTTGGTTCGAACGATGAAGGCAACAGTCTCATTAAAACATACAATGTTGCTATATAAATTGTATTAGTAAATAATATTACAGGTTTTATTATTATGGAGGTATAACCGTGAAATGGTTAGCTCTTTACAAAACCTTCTACGTCTAAGTCATAGTTAAGGTACACAATTTTACCATTTTTAAAAATTATTTTCCTAAGTTAAATAAGCCCTATATTAAATCATATAAATGAAAGTTTATTTCATAGTAAAGGTTTCGCCAAAGGACTTACTTGTAAGACATTGGCAAAGTCTCCAAAAGAACCAAAGATCTTGGCTTCCGCCTGTACCAACTCAATCAGTTGTTTTAGCAAGGGTAATGCGTTTTCTATTCCGTGTGATTCATTATTCTCATCTATTTGACTCCTTCAAATCGAAAAACCGAGTAATTAAAGTAAATAAATAGTTAAAATTACAATTTTATTTATTATGGTTAACTTTAATTATCGTGATTATTTAGTTATGATTAATTGTCCATGATTTTTCTTCTCTTTTCCTTTCTTTCTTTCCCTGTTTTTTGGTCTGTCCGTCCGTCGAGCTGGTCTTTTTTATTGATATCGTGTTCTTTAAGTGAGTTACTACCTAATGGTATGAATTTTAAAATATATAAAAGGGTTTATAACCCATTTATTTATTGATTTGTAACGTTTTACTTGAAATCTCTCGGAATGTGATTTAAGAAGGAGGTGTCATTCAAAAGTGTGTGAATTTGTTTACAGAATATTAAACTACCTTATGCCTTAATTGTCTGTTTTACTTCAACATTAAAAAAAAACGGTTTTCCAAATGAATAATCACAAATGCACTGGTTTTAAATATTGAATTTTATTATATTTTTTACATTAGCTCAATTTTCCACTACTAAACAGATAGTTTTGCACCAAAATGTTGTGATGGAAGTCACTTACCATGGTCTTCCCTCTAACCATTTTGAAAATCTGCCGCGAACTTCTAAAGGAATCTTCCCAATATAAAAATCTCTCAGTTTTAATAGGTCATCATCTGCCAGCTGTAATACTGCTTCCCATTGCGACGACATCATCGACGTTTATAAAGATGATGAGAAAACTGCAGCTTTAAAATAAGCATAAGCTATCCATTAACAAAGTACTGTTGTCAAATTTTAGGAACAAAAAGGTCATTTACACCAATCGTCATTAAGTTTTTTCGCGTGAATAAATACCTTTCTACTACCTTTTTTGCATTTTTGGACCAATAATGCAAAAAGATAAAGTAAATGGAAAATAAAATCATAGACTCAATAGTAAAACTTCAATAACCAATTATTCTTTGGCCAATGCTGCTGGTGGAGTTTAATTCTCAGAGGTTAGCCCGCTCCGGCATCAACACTTTGGGTTGATGAACACATCAAAGCTACGAATTATTCGTTAAAATTTCAAAAATTCGAAATTGTCAAATCCCTAATAAAGGTTAGTCCAGTTGTGAACAATGATCGTTGACAAATGAGCTGTTTCTGCGGTGACTATGATGATATCGACAAACAGATTTTATTTTAAAATAAACTTCCTACACCAACTGCAATAAGTCAAGTGATAATATTATATAAAACCTTGTTAAACCCCGAATTTTAACCCACCATTTCTTTTGAAATACATGTACAAAGTCAGGACTATTGCGATTCCGTGTTTTGTCTTTTTTCTTGGACAATTGAGATTAATCCTCAAAGTCCGGTAATTTTGTAGAGGCAAATATTTATTGTTTCCACAGAAAGGTGACCATTTTGATATATCAAAATCCTCAAGTTGGGATATTTTACCATATACTCAGCACCTATAGCTGACTGTCGCGTCACATGACCTTCCATCGTATCTGGGAAGTGAGACCATTACTAACCATCGGTTCATATCAGTTCTATATGCGTTTGGGGTTAAGACATTACTTTTTTACAGATCTTATTACAGGCGAAAATCTGATTCTCTAAAATCAAATTAACACTACATTATCCCCAACATAATATGCATAGGCAACGTAGGATGGTACAGACCCCAGGGTCTATACGAGCACCATATCCCTAGTCCACTTTTTATCGTTTCCGATCTTTTGGTCGAACCAAACTTTATGCTTATATGGCTTCTTATATATTGCTTATTGTAACATTACAGTATTTTTCAGTTAATTCGACATAGCATGTTCAGGTGGTCTGCACCTAACTCGAGGCACCTGATAAGAAAGGCTTTACACACATAAATTGTCAAACACGAAACTTATTCACTAGATTCCATTTGAAATCATCATTTTGATGAAGAGTTCAATATAACAAACTGATCCTTCAGTTTGTTTTCACGGATGATTGAATTATAATAATTGAAATGAAAATAAATTTACTTACATTTACTGGAAATTGTCCGTCAATTCATGGAAGTCGACATCAAAACACACCGACAACCTAAAGGTTAATGGATCAACTTTGTGTATTGGCTATAATATAAATTTTAACCAATCAAATTGTATTTTACACATTAAGATATTGTTGAGCTGTATCTATTTTTAAACTCAGATTTCGGCGAAATAATGGGAAACTACTAAAATGCTTAAACGGTAGATGGAACGGAAAACTGAAAAGACTACTAAAGAATTACACAAATATATCAGTTAAAAGTTGAACTTGAACCTCGTAATTGCGATATAGAGATTAACAACCTGTCAAGCAATTACCATACCGGAATGTACTTTATTTTTTATCTTATTGGTCAATTTTACATACAATTACAAAGTTCCAGACTGTGAGACAATAAATTTTGCTACGCCCGACGCGCGTTTCGTCTATTCAAGACTCATCAGAGGAGCTCTACCAAAAATATTGAAAATGCCAAATACTTATATAAATAACATAACATGACATAACATAACATATCTTTTATTTCCAATCAGGAGCTCACTGGGAGCAAAAAGAGTTGTACATATATATAAAGAGGAAAAGAACATAAGTGATAGATTACACATAACCTTAACCCTAAATATGAAGAGCAAAGAACAGTAAAACCAACAAGATTGCTACACGTAGCCATGTGTCCCCCGCCGCCGCATAAAAGTTGTGTGGTATGTCAATTCAAGCAATATATTCTCTGAGAAACGATAGAAATAGGTTGTCAAAATATGGGATGATCACATATTAACAGTACCCTATCAGTGTGTAAAGTTTCAGCAACATCCATTCAGTATTATCCAAGGAGTTGCACCCACAAAAACCTTTGACAAAGCCCCTTTTTTTGGAACGAAAAAATCACAAATTTGTAAATAACTCAAAAACCGTAAATATCGCTTCAAATTTTTTTTGGTATTATTATAGAGTACCTTTTGCTCTATCAGCCTACAAAATTTCAGAACCCTGTGCTCCTAGGTAACCGAGATATTGGATGTCCTATATTTTGACCTTTCTTCCCTGTTTCAATGGAAACGGCGGCCATTTTGAAAATTTCAAATACGGGATGATCATCTACTAACAGTACTCTATCAGTGTGTAAAGTTTCAGCAACATCCGTTCATTAGTGTCCGAGGAGTTGCACCCACAAAAACGTTTGACAAAGTCCCATTTTTCGGACTGAAAAATCACAAATTCGTAAATAACTCGAAAACCGTAAATATCGCTTCAAAATTTTTTTTCGTATTATAATAAAGAACCTTTTGCTCTATCAGCCTACAAAATTTCAGAACCCTGTGCACCTAGGTAACCGAGATATTGAGTGTCCTATATTTTGACCTTTCTTCCCTGTTTCCATGGAAACGGCGGCCATTTTGAAAATTTCAAATATGGGATGATCATCTACTAATTGTACCCTATCAGTGTGTAAAGTTTCAGCAACATCGGTTCAGTAGTGTCCGAGGAGTTGCACCCACAAAAAACGTGACGGACGGACGGACGGACGGAGACCATTACTAAGTCCCTCCGACGCGTTGCGGCGGGGGACAAAAATACCAAATTGTGGAACCAAATTATTACTAAGATGATCAACCTATGTCTTGGATAGGAAGAACTTTAGGATTCAGACAATTTTGAAAACTAAACGGATAATTTAAAGCTTTGATGTGCTCTCTAACACAAAAGTGTTGGTGCCCGAGCGGGCTAACCTCGGGTAATTTAAACTCCATCAGCAGTGCTAACCTTCACGGTGTTCGAAATACAAATGACAACAAAGTTCCAGACAATAAATTTTACTACACCTGACGCGCGTTTCGTCTATTCAAGACTCATCAGAGGCGCTCTACCAAAAATATTGAAAATGCCAACACTATATAAATATGAAGAGCATAGAAAAGTAAAACCAAAAATACCAAATTGTGGAACCAAATTATTATGGCACGCCGTTTTTATATTTATTCCATTTATAAGATATCTCATATTTCATATAAGATATCTTATATATTTAAGTAGATATCTTATATTTTTTAGTAGATATCTTATATAATTAACAGTTTACAAGATATCATATAAAATATATAAGATATCTTATAAAGTTTATTAGATATCTTATAAAGTTTATTAGATATCTCATAAAATTTATAAGATATCTACTAAAGTATACATGATATCTCATTTCTTTTATGAGATATCTTATAAACATTATTTAATGAGATATCTTATAAACTTTATGAGATATCTTATAAAGTATTAGAGATATCTTATAAGTTTTATAAGATATCTTATAAAACTTATTAGATATCTTATTCAATAATGTTTATAAGATATCTTATAAAACTTATAAGATATCTCATAAAACATATAAGATATCTCATAAACTTTATAAGATATCTGATAAAAGATATGAGATATCTTATATATTTTACGAGATATCTTATAAAAGGTGGAGAATGGGAGATAACTCCAATTGTCCCTAATTGAACGGTAGTTTTAATGCTCTCCTTTGTGGAGGTTTATTTGTATATGTTTCTTTCCCCAACACATGGTTGGCGCGGTTAAAAATTTTTTTCTTGCTCGATGGAGACAAGATCAGCTAAAGGTAGAAGATTACCAGATCATCTTAAAGACTTTATAGTGCACGAAATGTCAATCAATTCTGAGAATGACATTCCTTCTACTCCTAAAGCACCTGAAGTGGGTATCGGTGCCAAGCAAAAAGTTCCGACTCCACGAGTGATAGCTTCTACCCCTATTGGAACAAACTCGAACGACGAACTATTACGCAGCATTTCATTGCTTGAAGAAGAAAATAGAAACTTAGAGTTAAAAATGAAGTTAGATGAACTGACAAAAAAGAATTCAGAACTTAAAAAGCGTATGCTTACCAAATCACAAGACTTGCCAATTCAGAAGGAGGCCCGGTCAAAATCTATTCATAAAACCATTAAACAAGACATTCCCTCATTAAAAACTCTTCGTGCTGATGATAATTTATCCAAAAAAGTGGAACAGTTAAAGAATAATTTTGCTGCATTCCAGCTACAGGCAACTGATAGTGATTCTTCTGGGGATTCACTCACGGAAGAGAGTGGACAATTTAAAGGTACATGTAATAAATTTTATGAACCCTTCACATCTAAAACAAAAAACAAAGCCATATCTGGGGAAGCGAGGGCTTCAAAAGATCGAGTTACTCTGGATGTTCCCTGGCCTCATGAATTTGCTCAAAATTCTTCGGTAAATTACAATGATAAACAATTTGGATTGATTCAGTTGATTAGAGGTGAAATATTCATTCTTTTGAACGTGGAAAAGGAGTTTATTCAATGTAGACAATCACACTTACTAAATTTACTGTATTTGGCTGAGAAATTTCCATTCTATGAAATTAAAGCTTATCATGCAGAAGTTCTCCGTGCTATTGAGAGAGGTTTAAAATCCTGGAACGACTCGTTTGCAGATGAGAAATATAGAACATTGGTAACACCTATATCATCTTCAACCCGTGATAATCGTTACCTCGTCTGTGGTTCTTACCAAACTGGAAATTGTCAAACTTCAGGTGATCATTTCGGAAAATTTGGTGATAAAAAGTTGTATCATTCCTGTCGAAAATGTGTGCGTAGAGGAAGAAACCCGTTTGATTCCGCCTGCAGACACCCGGCAAAATCTTGTACTGTGGTAGAAAATTCAGTGGAAAGTCAGAGTTGACTAATAGTATTTCAATCCTTGAACATGTGTATTTTTAGTTATTTTAATTCATGTGATGAAATTGTACATGTAAATATTGATTCTAAAATATCTGTTCTTGTAGATACCAGCAAAGAGAAATTAGCTGAGTTAGATTTAAACCCCCCTACGAGGTTAGGTGTGTTTTCCTCTGAGAATTCAAGTGTGTCCTTCCTTACAGAGTCGAACGTGTGTTCCCCTTTTTGTGCAGATAATCTGGCCCTTTGTAAATTAGAAAAGTCAGAAGTCTCTTCCCCTGTTGTTGCAGGTGTGCCTAAAGTTTTATCCACATTAGATGTGCTTCCCTCTGATTATGCAGATGTGTCCCCCAATAAGATTGACATTAAAGATCTTCCCCTGCTTAGTGCAGGTGTGCCTATGGAAGTTGAGTCAGTTTTTCCTGCCCCTAAAGATGCAGGTGTGCCTAAAATCTCTGGTATATTAGATGTGCTTTCCCCTGAAAATGCAGGTGTGCCTTTTGTTTTATCTATCAGTACTTTAGATGTGCATTCCCCTGAAAATGCAGGTGTGCCCCCCATTCCCATGAATCCTAAGGTAGCCCCACCTCTCAGTGCAGATCTACTGATTCAAGACTTACCTCCTCTTGATCATCAAGATACTTCTAATGAGAAAGATATCTTTCATGAGTTTTACCCTGATAATTTTTTTATCGAAAATACAGATTCTGGGTATTGTAAAAATTGTAAAGTTTATAATTGTATGTGTAGATTTTCATGGTTCACTAAGCCAGCTGGACCATCCTTTTATGAATATGCTGATATAACCAAATATTTTTTGTTTGATGTTACTGATAATTTGTATACAACCACTGCTGATATTTTATTACATGACAGAGTGTTATTATCAGGAAAACCTAATTATGTTCATTGTAAGCTTAAGGTTGAAACAGATTTAAATATTTCTAAATGGTATGAATATGCTTCAGATTTTCATGACTCCAAAGTTTTGCAGTTTTTAGAATTTGGTTGGCCTATCAATTTTACTAGTAATTTTTTGCCAAATCCGCCAATTAGGAATCAAGTACGATCAGAATTTGACAGTGACATTGAAAAGTATATCCTTGCTGAGTTAGCTACAGGACATATTGCTGGTCCTTTCCTTGATAACCCGTTTCGTTTAACTCCGTCAGTGGCCCCCATTTTCTCTGTGCCAAAAAAGGAGGGTGGCCGTAGAGTAATTGTAGATTGTTCATATGGAGGCCAACAGTCTGTTAATGCTGGGATCGATAAAGACTACTTTTTAGGGGAAGAATTAACTTTACAATACCCTCGTCATGAAAAATTCATTGAATTGCTGGTAAAATACGGTCATGGTTGCCACATGTTTAAGATTGATCTTGCGAAAGCTTTCCGTCAGTTTGCTATCGATCCTCATGATTACTTTTTACAGTGTTTTCGTTGGAAAGACTTTATGTATGTGGATAAAAGACTGATCTTTGGGATGCGCTCATCGCCACAAGCGTGTCAAAGAATTACCAATTTAGTAAATTTTATTCTTAATAAACATGACATAGATTCCATCAACTATCTCGATGATTTTGGAGGGGTCGCCTCCCCTGAACATGCTTCTACCCTTTACCATAAAACACTTTATATATTCAAGGAATTAGGTCTTAAGATTAGCGAGGCTAAATGTGCACCCCCTTACCATATTATGGTTTTCTTAGGAAAAGAATACAATACAGAGCTAATGACAGTTGAAATTCCTATTCAAAAGTTAAGAGAAATAATTGATTTTGTGACTCTATTTTCAAAACGGAAAAAGTGCACTAAACGACAATTGCAACAACTTGTAGGGAAGTTAGCATTTGCAGCAGAATGTGTAAGAGGAGGCAGGTTATTCATCTCTAGACTTCTTGCCACGTTGAGAAAGTATAAGTACAATCATTACAGAATTTCTTTAGATAAAGAACTGCGAGCTGATATTAAGTGGTGGATTTCTTTTTTTGAAACTTTTAATGGTGTCACTATAATTCCAGATGTAATTTGGAGCCATCCTGATACAATTATTTCAACTGATGCATGCTTGAGTGGCTTAGGAGGCATAAACTCTGACTCTTTAGAATACTTCCACTGTGACATTCCCAAAGAATATGTGGAAGACCACATAGGAGTACTTGAAATGTTGGCCATCTATATATCGCTTAGATTGTGGTGCAAGACCACTACTAATAGACGATTACAATTATATTGTGACAATCAAAGTGTTATTAGTATTTTAAACAGCGGAAAGGGTAGAGATCATAAAATGTTGCATATTGCAAGGCAAATTTCTATGCTATGTGCATTCAATAATGCGGAAATAAGACTTCTTTATATTCCCAGTGCTGATAATCGGCTTGCAGATTCTTTATCCCGTTGGAATCTTGGACTTAGGTACAGAAGAGACTTTTTAGACTTTCTTTCTACTCAAAAAAATGATTACAGAGAGTGTGTCATAAGCAACATTTTGTTTGATGATATTTATGAAGTATAAGTTGACATTATTTTGTTATTGCAGATTTACACTCCAGAAGACTTCCAATAGATACTGGCGTTAGATCTGTTAAGCGAGCTGCCTTTCGGCCAGGAACTAGAAAGAATCTCCAAACCCAGCTAGACAGTTATTTACGTTTTTGTGCATTCTATGGATTTCAACCATTCCCTTGTGAAACAGATGCTCTTTGTGGATTTGCCTATTTCTTATCTGTTAGTTTTGATAGTACATCCTCCATTAAAAATTACTTATCAGGAGTCAAGACATTTTGCAAACTTTTGGGTCATGAATTGGCAGTTTTTGAAAGTGTTGATTTAAAACTAACTATTCAGGGTATATGTAAATTGTCTACACACCTACCAAAGTCAAAGTTACCTATTTCTAGCATAGAGTTGAAATTATTAATTAACTATTTAGATGTAAAAATTCCCTTACATGCTTGTATGTGGGTCTTTTTGACCTTTGCCTTTTTTGGAATGCTAAGAGCCTCTAATTTATTATGTACTTCTGTGCAAAGTTACAGAGACTATGAACAATTAACTAGATGTGATGTACTTTTTTCTTCTGAGGGCTTAAATCTGAACGTTAAATGGTCCAAAACCAGGCAAACACATGAATTTTTACATATTATTCCTTTGGCAAAATGTCAAGATAGGAAGCTCTGCCCTGTTCAGGCCTACCTTAATCTATTAGAAGTTATTCCTGGTCTTCCTAATAATCCAGTTTTAGGTCTTCCATCTAGATCAGATAAATTAATTTTAATTCCCTTGTGTAAATACCAAATTTATTCTATGTTTAAACAGTTATTGATTAAATGTGATATGGAGCCAGGCCATTACAGTCTACATTCTTTAAGACATGGTGGTGCTACTCTTGCAGCTAAAGCAGGTGTTTCAGAACTGATGTTAAAGTCACATGGTGACTGGAGAAGTAATTGTTATGAAACTTATATTAAAAATGCTAAAGCTGCATCATTTGCTGTGACCAAAGAAATGTACAAAGTGTTATTTTCATAAAACTTATTGCTTTCCATGGATTCTTGTCCCAATCGTTAATTTAATGAAACTTTATATTGCCTTTCACTGACACATTACCAGGCTTATTTTCATTGTTCCAAGTGTTATTTTCATAAAACTTACTACTTTCACTGTCACATATACCAGTGTTATTTTCATTTTCTGTCTGTCATTTTATTAGACTTGACCTAAAAGCCCCCCCCCTTTTCTTCTTTTTTTTTTTACCCTAGTGTTTGGCTCATTTTTGGCATTGGTGCTTTATATTATCATTAGATTGAGTATTGTGGATTAATAAGATTTAATATGTTATGCATTGTGCATGTTACATGTATGATATGATACTGATTTGATTATTATTAATAAAGCACCCTTCTCCAAACACTAGAGTCTCAATTGTGGAGAATGGGAGATAACTCCAATTGTCCCTAATTGAACGGTAGTTTTAATGCTCTCCTTTGTGGAGGTTTATTTGTATATGTTTCTTTCCCCAACACATGGTTGGCGCGGTTAAAAATTTTTTTTTTTTTTTTTTCTTTCTCTTTTATTGATTTGTCAGTCTTGCATTATTACGATATATATATATATATTTTTTTTTTGCATTGGTGCTTTATATTATCATTAGATTGAGTATTGTGGATTAATAAGATTTAATATGTTATGCATTGTGCATGTTACATGTATGATATGATACTGATTTGATTATTATTAATAAAGCACCCTTCTCCAAACACTAGAGTCTCAATTTTATTATATTAGATATCTTATAAACTTTATGAGATATCTTATAAAGTTTATAAGATATCTTATAAAACATATAAGATATCTCATAAAGTTTATAAGATATCTAATATAATAATTTTTATAAGATATCTCGTAAAAGATATAAGATATCTTGTAAACTTTAGTAGATATCTCATAAAACATATAAGATATCTCATAAAATAATTTTTATAAGATATCTCATAAAGTTTAGTAGATATCTTATATATCTGGTCTCCAAATACAATAATTGCTCCCTTGAATCGCGGATCTTTTTAACCAATAAAAATAATCCATCACATCGCCTCGGTATTACAATTGAATGGCGGCATGGCCGGAAGGAGACTCGCAGAAGTTGTAAATATAGGCTTGAATGCCGTTAATAGAGCGAGTGGAAGTGGAAATAATGGAACATCTGAAATGTCGGTGGATGATGACACTGAAAATGACCCAGAATCCCTATATGAAAGGACAGTCAGAGTATTTGGGCGCAACAGGCGAGGAGCAGTTGCCGACAGTGACAGTTAGTATCCGCCACCATAAGTGATTTGACAAACATAGAATTATTCAGATAACTCTGAACGAAATTACCTTTGTATATATGAGAATTTAGTCATTTTTCTCTTATATTAGATCACATTTAATGCATGAGGCATCACACTGACAGCATAAGTTTTACGTTTTCTTCATGCCCTTAATTGGCAGTAGATTTAAACAGCTATATACATGTATAACCTACTAGAACACAGATAATTAACTGTCCCGTTACACTTCTCCCTCTTCAAGAGTCTTCAACCCATGAATGACTCTTAACACAAACAACTAGCTCTAGTTGTAAAATGTACCTCTAACCCTCTGGGTTTTTAGCCAATCTTCCTTAAATGACCTATATAGTGTCGCAAGGAAGTAAAACCAAAACAAACAAATTAAACAAACAGTTGGGTGCCAAATGTCACAGGAGAGCATGAGTTACATAACAAATCCACATTTCACCACCGGGTTACATTACAAAATCCATATGTCACCACCAGGGATCGTACTCAGGCCGCCATGTTGATAAACCAGCACATCATCCAGTCAGCTAAAGATTTTTACCTCTAGCCGAGTAGATTTAAACAGCTATATACTACCTACTAGAACGCAGATAATAAACTGTCCCGTTACACTTCTCCCTCCTCAAGAGTCTTCAACCCATGACATAACAAATCAACATTTCACCACCGGGGATTGAACCCAGGCCACCCCAGTGACAAACAAGTACTTAATCCAGTCAGCTAAAGATTTAAACCTCTAGCCTAGTAGATTTAAACAGCTAAAATGCAGATAATTAACTGTCCAATTTCAAAGATGAATCATTTTTTCAACCTAAATTAATATGATGATAGGGCTTGGTAGGTGGATAAAAAATCAGCATGAAAATAAATTTTCTACTCGATTAATCTAAGCATAAATTGTCCTTACAAATGTACATATTTGGGCTTAGCGAAAATGGTCATTTTCCAGGTTTGCTTAATGTAGTATTTAAAAGTCAACACTTCTCTTCTAGGTAAACATGTCTCTTGCAGGGCCCGGAGGCAAACAGTCCTGCAGCAGCGCTAAGCTTTTGGTAAAATCCCACTAAAAAGCACCCTGAAACCTGGTGTAGGGCAAGGCCGTTTAGCCCACTAGGTGACTGGGATGTGTGCCCCAGGTGGTTGAATGGGGTATACGTAAGTCCTACCATCTTGAATGCTGAGTTAGTCAGGCTATAATACAGAAATCCTGACCGCATACCAAAGTGGTGCATCATGTTGGGGGAAAAATGCCATGTTCCTTTGCAAGTTAAAGAACCCTGCTACAGGTCTTGGTTAAAGCAGGACCCATTGGATCCTCTGCAGGAGGCTCAATTGCCAGAAACCTACCCACCCCTCTTTTACCAGTGGCAGTCAAATCATAGACCCAATTGGCCTTGTGTCCTTTTCCCACTTTTGTTTTATTCTTTCAAGTTCATCTTCATTCTTTTCATGTCCATCTTCCTTATATGGCCTATATAGTGTCGCAAGGAAGTTTAACACCAATAAGCAAACAAACAAACTGCTAGTTTAATTTCAAAAGATAAATCTCAATTGGGCTTTTGATATATAGTGGCATAGTTAGGACCCGGGCGCATTTAACTGATATATACATTATATATACTGTATTACTTTGACCTACTGGCCTAGTCTTACATTGTATATACATAAGACTCCCATTCCAGGGGTCCAATGTATTTGGTAAGTGAGCCGCGTAATTAGGTGATGTAAAAGATGTAGGGAATTGACCGCTTAGAACAGCAACAGTTAGTTTTTATTATACCCCTGCATCGAATAAGTGGGGTGATACTGTTTTACCTCTGTTCATTTGTCTTGCCGAGATTTCCGTCGCAGTTTCCCCAGCATCTATTTGTCTTAGAGGTCTGGTATTTTACATATTTCTTTATCTTATAGTGCCATATGGTGTATATCAATTTTATGCCTGAAGGTCATCTACCAGGCATGGTTTTCTTCCGCTTTTTCAATTACGGAATTTCTCTGAAACTGCTATGTATTTTACTGTATGTTTACTTCCAATTTTGCCGATTTCCCCTTTTTGATTGACATCTAAGGGTGCTGGTACCAGTTACAGCGCTATGACGTCACAAGGGGACCTTGACATGTCAAATTTTGAACATAGCACATGTATACATCATTAGAAAGCTCATTTTATCAGCTTTCTAAAAATACTGGCAGTTGGGACAAATTCATACTCATTAAAGCTTCACAATCCATTGAATATTGTCTTTTATTTTCTATTTTTGGGGGAAAATGCTGAAAAAAATGAGCTACCATTGCATTTTTGAGGTACTGGAATAAATATAACGGACGTAAAAACGTTTTATTTTTTGAATGGAACATGTAGAGTAGCTGGTCTTCTACAATTTAAGTCCACTTTAAGGGTACATTCGCTGTTTTTTAAAAACAGCATTTCACTTTGTGTAAAAAACTTAAATTTAGCACTCTATCAAAACAGGACATTCAGTGATTATCCCTCTTTGTATACATTCACTTATTTTATTTTTTTAAATTCAAATCAAACAAAAACTTACTTTTTCTTCATCAATAAATTCTAAAATTTTTAATTAATGCAAAAAATATTCATGTTTAGATCATAGGTACCATAAATTACAAGAGGGGGCTCCCTGTACCTATTTTTAGCCACATGTAGACCGTTGGTTTTTATACGAAACTGTCACCAGGATCCTAAGAATCATGTCTGCATCTACTTCTTGTTTACTGAATGTCTACTTTTATACACATAGTGGACTTAGGTTCAAATTTTGGGACCTACATGTTCCAAATTTAAAGAAGATAAGAAGACCTTCACAACTTGTAAAGGATTATTATATAATTATCCACAAATTAAACTATTAAGAGAGTTAAATATCAGGACTAGTTTGAAGAAGTGTTAAAAAAAAAAATTATTTTCTACAACTTTACCTGTTTAAAAAATTAATGAAAATTAAATCAAGGGAGACAAATTTTTTTCACGGAAAATTACCCAAAGAAGTAAAAATCTTTTTACTTGTTTTAGTGGGATCTCTGTCTTGTAAGAGTTTGTTGAATATGTTATGGACTTACAACAATCTTGGAAGGTAATCTATTCAATATGAATTTGTCACATTCAAGTCTGCCATATATCTGTAGAATAAATGTATGAAGATAGGTAGACAATATCTAGCCTTCATGATCTACTCCATGACCGTATTACATGTATTTCTATTTAGTTCTGTCTCTATTGTAGCAAAGAAGAGGGGTCGTGTGCCTAAAGTTCTTACCTTTCATATGTTCTTATTGGCGAAACATAGTGACTTTTTGCCACCCTCCACAGAGTTAGACAGACTTACAAGAAATGGTTTAGGTAAGAACTTTTATATAAAATGATATATGCAGTGGTCACACAAGGTCAATAAAGTTTTATGTACATGTATACATTGTAAATACACAAGAGTGATAGATTTCTGTTAACAATTGTGTGAAGTTATACATGTATATGATCATATGTATACATGATATAGTCTTTTCCAAGAAAATTTCAGAATTCTACAGCTAGCCCAAATAGTTGATCTCGTGCTCGTACATCATAGCATCGAGCGTACCTCATCTACTGCCTGTTTACCAAAAATATAAGTGCAGGCTATCCAATAGTTTCAGCCGAGATAAAACAATTACAAAAATAAGATGTACAAAATATATAGCATTTGATTTTCCAAATGAAATATTACCTCTTCAACTAAAGTGTATTGTATCAACAAAAAATCGTTTGCATATTGTTTAATGTTGGATTTCCAGTGTTTTGACATCAAAATTTGGGCTTTGTGACCCACACCTTAAATTTGAATAGTCCTGAATTTTGCAATCATGCAATACAAATGAAGTATTGTTTATTCCTTTTCATGCAAATTTTAAGATTTGACATATTTATTTATTTTTATACAACCGTAAAAAAATTGCGGATGTATAATGGTATGATGCTGTTGTCGTTGTCGTCGTTGTCCACGGCGTCTGTTAACTTTAGGGTTACCACAATAACTTAAGTTCAAGTTATCCGATTGCTATGAAATTTGACAATGATGTTTCTTACCATAATAGGATGAATGGGATTGATTATGGGGGTCCCCCATATTTTGTTTCAAAAATAGGGGCCAAAAATGCTACTTTTATGTTTGTTGGCATGATAACTTTAGTTCTAGTTATCCCATTTCTTTGTAATTTGGCAATAATGTTCCTTACCATAAAAGAATGAATGGGATTGATTTTTGGGGTCGAAAATAGGGGCCCCAAGGGGCAAAAAAAAATCAAATATTGAATTTGTTTCCACTATAACTTTACATGTAATACTAGTTGGCCTATTGCTGTGAAATTTGTCAAGAATGTTTCGTACAATAAAAGATTGAATCTTTAATCCTAGTTGGCCTATTGCTGTGAAATTTGTCAAGAATGTTTCTTACAATAAAAGATTAAATCTGATAAATTTTCGTGCCCCCCATTTTCCCTGTAATTTGGGGTCAAAAGGGGCTAAAATCCAAACTTTTTTATTTGTGGTCCGATTTTGAAATTTTTTTTATTGATGTTTGTTCTTGTCAAATAGTGGATCCAAAATTAAGAATTACTTATTGCAACCCCCTATTACGTAATTAGGGGCCAAAATCGAAACTTTTTTATTTGTGGTACTATTCCAAGAATAGGGGGGTATATTGTTTTACTTCTGTCTGTCCTTCCAAGATTTTTCTTCAGTTTTCTAAGCAACTACTTGACTGAGAGGTCTGATATTTTGCATAAAGCTTTATCTTATAGTATACCGATTTTATACCAGTATGTTTGCTGATTCCTTACTTTTTAGCTCACCTGGCCAAAGGCCATGTGAGCTTTTGTCATCACTTGGCGTCTGTCGTCCGTCGTTCAACTTTTCAAAAGTCTTCTCCTCTGAAACTGCTAGGCCAAATGTTACCAAACTTGATAGGGTTGTTCTATAGTATGTCCTTTACAAATTTATCGTTCTATTTCCTGTTTATCAAATCTATATCTTTTTACACATAGTGGACTTAGATTTAAAATTTTCATTGTTGTTTACTAAGCAACCGTTTGACATAGAGGTCAGATATTTTGCATATGCCCTTTTATAGTGCCATATGGTGTGTACTGATTTTATACTCAGAGGTCATCTACTTCTTGTTTATCAAATATGGATTTTATGCCCATAGATCATCTACTTCCTGTTTAACAAATGCTTACTTTTTTACACTTATGATGGTGAAAGTGGGGGTATCATTAGTGAACACCATCTCACAGTTTTCATTAGTTTCACCTAATTAGATCCGAGATGTTTTGATTGTTTTACAGTAAGCTTACACTGTTAATTACCCTTTATCATGTTTATCTTTTCAATGCTGACATTGTTAAAATTACTTGTAACTTAATTATTGTGTCTCAATGGCAATGTTCACTATGTAACAACAGAAATTATGATAATCAGCATTAGGGACATTTTAAAATTGACATTTTATTCATTTTCTAAAATTAAGAAATGTTTCCTTTTTGAACTGAAAAATTTAAAGTTATTTTAGTTTACTTTACATTAAATTCGGTTTCATGCAATATTATTTTATTTTGCTTTGGTAAACTAGATTTGTATTTTCTGCTTTTGTTTGAATTGATAATGTGTGATTTACTTTAAAATATATTTTGAAAATTTTAAAGCCATGAACTAGGGACTGTAATTAAATTGTTAAAAAAATGGTTATTTTTGTCTTTACTATTACCATGCCTGCCTCAAGTATGTCCCCTTTATTACAAACATACAGACCCCTTTGTCCCACGGGATTGTGTATATCTATTTTGTTAACTTTCCTCATTAACAGTGTGAGCAAGCCCCCTGAACAGATAGATAAAATCTGATGGGTTAAGTTGTTCAGCATTACAAGCTCTTTTCATGTCAGGGCTGTTCCAACAAAACATATATGGGATGGGGGAAGGCACATTTCTGCTAGGGGTACCATCTATAGAAGGAAATTGAAAAACCTCTATGTTTTCATTTAACTTTCACTGTTTCACTCATAGAGGCAATTTATAAGTGTTTTCCCCCCTCCCATATATGATATGCTGGAACAGCCCTCAGCTATTGCCAGCACTTGTCGTCTGTCTACGTTAACTTCTATTTAAACTTCTTCACCTCTGAAATAGCTGCACAGATTCAAACCAAAATTGGTCTTGTGGTACTTTAGGGTATATATCCTCCACATAACTGATGTGGAGTTTTATGATTCGACAAAAAACATGGTTGCCATGGCTAAAAATAGAGTATAGGGGTAAATTGCATTTTTTTGCAAATAACTCAAAAATGGTTAGTTATCAAATTTCTTGCAGGGTAAAAGTGTTCAGCACCTCAAGTTCTACCTGCCCTAAACCAACAACCGATGTAGGAGTTGTTGCCTTTTATCTGGAATTTTTCAAAATTTTGCACTTAAATAGCCCTACATGTATATCTTAAAAAGTATACATGAATTTTTCAAAAATTGATAAGTGTTATGTGTGTAAAAAAGCAACATAAAAAAGTCCATAAACTACTGATTCAAGAAATTCTCTACTGTTTTTTGACCTTGACCTTGAAGGGATTTACCCCAAAATCAATATGGTTCCTCCTCTTATGGTTTGTAACAATATACCAAATATAGACGATATTGAGATGTGGAACAAGTGTACACGACACAACAAACATAAACAGCAATTTAAAAAATCACAACCAAAAACAGCAAGTAGTCTTCAACATGACCAGAGGTCACTGTCTGCCGTCTTGCATTGGCCCAAGACTTATAATACAATACAAAAGTTTCAAAACCAATCCCTAAATCATCAACTGAAGACCCAATTCTTGACACAGAACAGTTAACACAGAATGACAAGGACAAACAAAGGCTTTGGCAAAGTTTCTTGGCGCTTAGGACAGGCACATATAAAATGTGGCAGGGTTAAACTAGTTTTTTGGATCCAACCTTCCCCCTATTGATAAGCACAAAGCATACATATAAAACATAATGTAAAACTCAATCAAGAGAGAACCTAAAACAAAATACTGTACGAAAACAACAAGACGTGGAGCACGGGGTCAGATCGGAAAGTAAAGAGGCTGTTGTATTATGCTTTTTTTCGCGTATCAAAGTTGTATTATGCTAAATTATAAGCGTAAAAACTGCTTCTTTAACTAAAAGGTCAGGAATTAGAACGTAATTTTAATAATAATCTAGATGTTGAGACCTGTTATTGCTGATATTTAATAATCAAAGACTTTAAGGTAAGTTCTGAGATGCCTATTCGAAGATAAAATCTTTCGGGAAAGTGGACAATTTTCCCAAATAAGCCTGGAACTGATGAGTAATGAGTGATTCGCGTCAAAGAACCAGTACCCCTATTTTCAAACAGCAAATTCTAGCCCAAGTTCGGCCAATAATGCTTATTCTTGCAGATAAGCAGTGCTTTTAGGCGTTATTAAGAAAAAACACACACCATGTATCGCATCTGGAAAGTAAGGTAGTTCAAATTAGATTGTTTAACGACATTTTCTATTATAAGCCAACTTTGCATAAGTTATGTTTTGCTAAGACTATTGTGAGTATGTTATGCTTCATTATTGTAATATACAAACAGAAAATTATATGGGTGAATCATTGATTTCCCCTTTTCAATATTGTAATGATTTGGGGTTAAACTACTCGATTAGAAGAAACACAACTGCTTTAATTCCAAAATTATGCACCAGATCAAATTAAAAAAAAATACACATCTATCTTCTGTCACCAATATTGTGAAATAATTCATAAAAGCGATAGAAACGTCAAATGGTATTGTATATAATAAAGGTAATAATCAAAATACCGAAGGTTGAGGTCCAAGAGAAAAGACAAAACAAGGAAGACATACCCCCCAAAAAGTTCAAGATCTCAATGGTCCTGAATTGGTACAGACATTTCAAAAGAAAAAGTTTAAACCAGGTATTACCGTCCGCTTCAAACCTCCCTTTTAACGATATATGTAGATAACCAGTATTGTAAGGGACGCGCAAAAGAATTGGCGGACATGGAAGACAACACATACATTTTCACTGTAGTTATTTAGTGTAAACTTGTATAATTTATCTCTTCAATATTTATTGTTACAAGATCTATGAGCACTTCTCCTGGTGCCTTTGAAACGATATCAGTTAGAAGAAACCCTTCCCACACACTTGGCAGATATATCTTGGCTATCCGTGCCTTTTTAGTCCATATGAGATATTGCCATCACTTGGCGTCCGTCGTCGTCTGTCGGCGTATGTCGTCCGTTAACAATTTAATAAAAATCTTCTCCTCTGAAACTACTGATCAGAATTTAATGATCCTTAGGATGGCCTGCACCAAACGTGTGTTTCGATTTTTGATTCGTCAAAAACATGGCTGCCGTTACTTAGAAATAGACAAGGGCCACCTTACTGCTTCAGCATCAAAAGTCCTACAAAAGTCTCCATTGGGTCGAAGTTGTCAGATGATCCCATATAGGGGTCACAGCCCCTTAAAGATGATAAATAGCGTATATTCATGTCTTTGGCTTATAGAATGAAAACTATTGCGGATAGAGAAAAGCTGTTGCTTGCTTTAATGTTCAGCTCATTTAGCTCTACAAAAGCATTCATAGAGTTGAAGTTGTCAAATAACCCCTTATAAGGAATACAGTCCCTAAATGAACATGTTTTCATGTTTTTGGCTTATACATGTATAATGAAAACTATAGCAGATAAAGAAAAGTGGTTGCTTGCTTAAATGTTTAGTTCATTAAGCTATTGACAAAAGTCTCTATAGCGTCAAAGTTGTCAGTCGGCCCTTTCAATAACATTTTGCACGGGTTGGCCTACAGAATGAAAACTATTGCTGAAAGAGAAAAGCCGTTGCTTGCTTAAATGTTCAGCTTATAAAGCTCTACAAAGTTCTTCACAGGGTTGACATCAAGATCAGATGAGCGATTCCTGACTTCTGGGAGCCTCTTGTTTCGTGTTGCAACAAATGACGCTTCTTAGAGAAGGATTTGTGACATGCACCACACTTGAACAGGGAGGGTTTCTTTTCCTTGTCACAATTCTGATGGTGACTTCTTACACGGCCGTCATTCGGAATCGTGAGTTTTGGACTCGTGAAGGAATCGACAACGGCGGCAAAGTATAGAAAGCTGCTCGTGGAGGGAGGAGGCGACGGTTCGTGGTGGAGCATAAACCATAATTTTTCTGAAAGTTGATTTATTTCATTCAATATCAAAGTTATTTGAAGAAAAATAAAGAAAATAAAACTGTCTCACAAAATGATTGTTTTTACTCTGTAGAATGGGAAAAAAGTACACGAAAAAGCTGTACCAATTTCGAGAATTAATCAAAGCCGTTACTGCACCCTTTATTTTTGGGGGTTATAAAAATGACATTTCTTATACAAATATGTATTAAATTGCACAAAAAATGACGTTTTAAGCATATCATTATATCCAAAACAATTTTTGCCACATCTTGAAACTAATATGAAACGAAAAGTTATTAAAATGTAATAAAACATTCATTTTTTCCAAAAAAAGATGCTGTTATTGCTCGTGAAGAATGCGGCGACGATTTATCGCTCGTGAAGTAGCAAGCGTGACCAGTAAAAAAATTGCCTCAAAATAGTTAGATCAAACAATATATCGGCCATTAAGTAGGCACAAAAAGTAAATCCAAATTAAAAAAAAATATAGATACGGTTATTCCGGTAATCTACAGATCAAAAGTGGTCAATCTCTAATAATTTAGATACAATACGGACCAAAACTTGGAGAAAGATTATAGACAAATATATAAATATGTTGAAAAAATCAAAATAAAATTCATAAATGAACATTTTCTTCAATATGTGCAGCCAAACATTCATTTACATATCGCCGTTTGTAAAAATGCTTACTATTGTAGTTATCATTACATGTATGTTCTTCATTGTATATTCAGTGAAATGTCAAGGCAAAAGATCTACTTTGCGGAAATGATTGACTAGACCTTTTTACTGTCTAATCGCTCATCACAATTTAATATTGGATCAGTTTAAGTTTATAGTACATGATTTCGGCCCGACGCGAGTTTTGCCAATGAAAAACTTATCAACACAACATACCCATTTCAGAAAGGTGAGTTAGATGGTACATCACCTCGATTTTTTATTGTGAATCTCTATGGTTGTTTATACATGTTTTAAAACAATTAATGGGAATGAAAATGTTAAAACAATTATTGGGTAGAGTTGAACATTCTTGTTAAAATTCAATTTAGTATTCTTTGGCAGCAATATTAACCATTTGATATTTACTTTTAATGTAAATTTCAATTTTAAACTTGTATCACTTTTTAAGCATTACAACGATCAAGTGTGTGAGTGATCACGCTTCACTAAATTATTATTGTTTGAAGTGTTGAGTCGTATTCTAATTCGATATGATTCTAAGAACACGTAGCAGTCAGTCAAAGTTTTGATAATTGATAAATTCCTCCATCACGAGCATAATTCACGAGCAAAAAAATACGATACACCATTCATCACGAGTCGATTTTTCGGTACCGAGCATATTTTTTTAGCTTATTAATACATTTTTTCTTTAAATCATTTTAATGGTGTGGAATATGTAAAAACAAAAGATGCTGCACACACATACCAAATTTGTAACGTTTTATGCAAAAGGCAACCCACAATTCGTAGAATAACATGTTTGTTTACAGAAAAAATGTTGACGAAATATTCGCCTTGAATGAGTTTGAAGAAAGTAATGCATTTTTATTTTTATTTTTTGTTGGCTTTTGTTCATAATGTTCATTAATTTTGTGAGACATATTTGTTTTTTGAATCTTTTGTATATAAATATAAGATAATTAGAATAAAAGACTGACCTTCTATTTGAAATGTCCGAATTCCTCCACCACGAACCATCGCCTCCTCCCTCCACGAGCAGCTCTCTATACTTTGCCGCCGTTGTCGATTCCTTCACGAGTCCAAAACTCACGATACCGAATGACGGCCGTGTCTTAGCTACATTGTAGCTGTATCTGTGCCTTTTCAATCAAATTTCACATTGAAATGGAGCTTAACCGCCATGGCTTTCTAAATGGGCAGTTACATTTTGCTACTCTTAAAAACCTCTACCGCATACATCGCAAATATGAGTTGGCTTTTCTGTGTGGCATTTAACATGAAGTTTTAGTGCCCCCTTTGACCGCAGTACCTTATGACATCTATCACATTTATGTCCGGGGTGTTTATGAGTACCTTATGACATCTATCACATTTATGTCCGTGGATGTTTATGGGCATCAGCTTTATGCTTTGCTAACTGATACTTTTTAGCAAAATATATACTACATGCCTGGGAAGAGTGTTGCAGCTCCTTTGGAAGCTGTTTTTGTGTTTGAAACCCCCACAAATCAATCCAGTAACATTTTTAAATTTGGTTTGCGCATTTATCTGCATCATATCACAATGAATTTCATGAAAATTAATTGATAGGTGCGGATAAGAAGGGGGTTACCCTCCTTGTCATCTAATTGTTCAATTTAAGTCTATATTTGCAAAGGGAAACCAAGAGTAAATCCAATCAAATTCTTATCAAATAGGAAGCGAGTAGATCTATGTCACTAAGATTGTGTTAAAGTTTCATAAAGACGAGTAAGCTGGCAACCGGCTCCCTTCTGTTCAGATAAGGTTTTTTCTTCATATACTAGCGGGACATGGACAGACATCCCACTACATTTCACGCAAGGGTATAACCATTCGCATTAAACTTTGCTGTAACGTAAAATATTTTATTTGTTCATTTAATTTATATGGAATAGATGTCTTATAAACGTCAAAATTGAGCCGAAAAATAATAATTTTGTATTGGTTTTCTACTGCATACATTTTGAGCTTTTTTTTGCATTACACATACGATGTCTAAAGCATAACATAACTTTATGTGGGTTAACAAACGCAAAATACAATTATATTGGTCTTATCAATAAAGTTAAAGCTTTATTTACGTAAACATAATGTTTTACTGGAAATGTATCACTCAAGCAAAACATACCATATAATAAAAGTTAAGAATATAGTATACATGCCTATTTAAGTCTGCAAACAGACTTACTTGAATCATTTTGAACGATCTTAGTCGGTTGTTGAAAACTGTGACGCGTTTCAACAAATTACCAGTGGCGGTACAATTTCAAACAAGTATAGATATTATACCAAAATATCTCTTTCTTACAATGGGCCAAATGATATTTGGATAAGTTTAAGCATTTGTGAGTTTATAACGGTTTAATAAAGTTGTCGTGTAAAAGATAGCATAATTCATGCGTATCATCAACTTAACTTAACCGGAAGTCGTAGAATTGAGCTTAATACAACAACCTCTTTACTTTCCGATCTGACCCCGTGTGGAAGAACTCTTTTGAGAACACTCGAAGTTACTGACCACAAGCTTAGAAACATTTATCGATTGATGGAAAAGAATCAATTTGATCGCTGTGATGCTTAAAAATAATACAGTGGATAAGAAGTGAAAATTTAACGTTTTAAAGTTACTATCAAGCTATCAATATTTCTACCAAAACATACCAAATGCAAAGATTTTACTAAAATATTGAATTTGTTTCCTTTTTTTCAAAAGGTTTTTAAGCCAGTTTTTAATTTCCATAAGGTTGTTTTGGAATTTTTGTGCTTTATAGACTACATTGCCATAAAAATCAAGATGAGATATTCCTTTAACAATCAGAAATCTAAGTGTACAATTATTTTTTTTGATGAGATGTCCATATTCATGTGCAAATTTTGTGAAAGATTTGACTAATTTGTGGTATCTGTAACCTTGTTTTAACCAATTAAATTAAAATCGGTTGACAACATATTGAATTATGGTCTGGAAACCAATTGTTGATGACGGCCCGCCATCGTCATAACAATAGCCATGCAACTCGGCTAAAAAACTAAGAACACATGGACATTTACTTGCTTAACAATTTAAATTCTTAATTGTAAGAAATAAGTGATTTTAACAAGATTACAGTTCACTGATCTTTTATCAAATTTAGACAACAATTGTATTTTTCTCGAAGATCTTCCACAGTTGCTATTGCTAGCTTCAATTCTTCTGTCCTTTCAGGACTGAAAAATAAACTCTCCTCTACATATTCTGGGAAATTATGAACATTTAATCCAAAATATTGAAGAGAATCCTGAAGTTTGGTCTGCAATGGATCTGCACCAAAAATATTGGTGACAGCAGTTGAGGAAGAATGTAGTTTGTCCAAAACTCCACTGAGCCAGATTTCTTCTGGTGACCTGTTATTTTCAGTCCTTAATTTATGCTTATTCCAAGCAATCTGAAATCTTCTTAACCTTGATTGAATAATTGGAATGAAAACAAACTGTAAACAAATTAATTCTTCCTCACTGTTCACGTTCAGGAGGCCTTCATCTTCCATTTCATAGAAAAGATTGTAAAATTCTTGAATCACCTGTGAAAAGACATCTCTCCATAAGCGTTCAATTCTCTGGTTGTGAATAGATCTACCAGCTATGATGTTATTGGGTCTCTCTTTGTTTACTAAGTTCATGAATAAACCAACTAGTAAATTTTCTCCTCCACAATCAGAACGAACCATGGCTGGAACACCATACTCTACACAAGCTGGGACAAAATGTCTAAGTACTGTGGAAGCTTTATTGTCAGAACTGCAACATAGGTAAGTGATCATCCTGGAAAACCCATCAATACCACCTTGGGTTGAAATGCCCCATCTAAAAATTGGAATATATTTGATGTAAATATGCCATTGATTTTCAGTGAATCGTAAAGGTCTTTTAAGTGTAATGGGATTAAATTGAGAATCATGTTCTCAAACATACAAGAGGCTCCCAGGAGCCTGAATCGCTCACCTGATCTACATAGATGAACAAATTTTGATAAAAATATGATGCTTAACCTCATGCAATTTAAAGTTTTTTTTATTTATCTTGTCTAGTTTTCAATAAAGGGGGCTAAAAAAGTACCGAATTTGGAAAAAACAAGAAAAGGGTAATAACTCTTACATTAGTTGTTGGATCTTCTTGAAAATTTCAGGGCTGGTAGATCTTGGTATGCTGATCACTTTTGTTCCCTACCATAATTTTTGAGCTATTTGCTAAAAACTGCAATTTACCCCTTTGTTTTACTTTTAGTCATTGAAGCCATGTATTTCAACAAATAAAAAATCTGAACCATAATTTGTACACCATACCCCAATGGTCTACCACACCAAGTTTGGTTATTGTGAGACTTAAAATGTCAGAGGAGTTAATGTTTGAAAAATTGGATGAAAAGCGGGTCGCACTAATTAGCGCCCGGGAGCGCCCGGGGAAGGATTTAGCGCCCGGGGGAAATATTTAGCGCCCGGGAAGTACTAAATAGCGCCCGGGAACATATTTAGCGCCCGGGGAAACTTTATAGAATATGGATTGGGTTGATAAAAAATGAATTATGCATACAGCATTTTTTACCTTTATTATTCACAATGTTATCTATATATTACAACAATGGACTAAATTAAAAACTATAAAAAGAAAAAAAAAAAACAAAACAAACTGTGCGTTAAAATCCAAGAATTTGATGATTAGAACATGACTTATTTTTAAGAGAATATGTAAGAGCTGAATATGTTTTAAATGAGTAAGATAAAAAAGATACAAAACCGTATAACTTTATAAAAATGTATCTTTATAAAAAAAAGGGAATAACACTTATTAAAATGAAAATCCACATAAAAGAATTATTCAAATCTACATAAAAGAATTACTCTAATCCACATAAAAGAATTATTCAAATCTACATAAAAGAATTACTCTAATCCACATAAAACTTTGAACAACAGACATAAAACATATATCACACATATATGCAAAAATAAAATACAATCGGCATATCAATTATAGTTCCTGAGACATCTGAAATAATAAGGTTATGTTTGATGGTAACAATATAAGGAAACAATGTCTTAATTCTGAAAATTCAGGGTGACTGTTCGGTTGCTACGTACACGTTTCTTTTGGTTTGGTTTCCGTGCTGTGGTTGGAGTTTTCGGAATCCGTAATGCCCCGTCTGTTGATTCGTATAATAAATGAAGATGCATTCCCCGGGCGCTAAATCTGTTCCCGGGCGCTATTTAGTACTCCCCGGGCGCTAAATATTTCCCCCGGGCGCTAAATCCCTCCCCGGGCGCTCCCGGGCGCTAATTAGTGTGACCGTGAAAAGCAATGAAAATGGTCAATTTTGACAGTCTAAGGGGAAAAATTCCTGTAAGGAATGGTCCTAGGACTCTGACCCAATTATATTTGTAGGTCTTGATTCATTCCTGTTTTGTGTTCATTGGTGTTTTGTTTCAAAATGTTGTTATTGTCCATGGATTGTTGAATTCTGTATGATGGATAGAACTTTGGTTCCCTTTGTCCTATTTAATGAGCTAAACCATGTGTAATTTAAATTTTCTAGCTCACCTGGACCGAAGATTGCAAAAAAAATCAAAAACGGTAACAGAAATCAAAATTCTGGCGGTGTAAAAGTGATCAGCATCTCAAGATCTACCAGCCTTGAAATTTTCAAGAAGATCCAACAAGATTGATTTAGGAGTTATTAAATACGAAAGAATTGTCCTTTTTCTGCTTTTTTTCTAAATTTTTTTCTTAAAAATTGTGAAATTCAAGGGGAATTCCTACAAAAGCCCTTATTTTCAATGATATATAACATGTACACCGTCTTACCCGTATTTGTTGAAGCCACAGTTTTGAAATTGTCAATTTTTGGCTGTAAATGAATGGAATTGTACTTAGTGGTTATTGAGACCTTACGTCCTACAGCTTTGACCTAATTATGTGAAATGTAGATCTTGATGTGCTTAATTATATGCAATTTTTGAAATATATTGTTTTGTTTTCAAAATATAGGGCTAATAAGTGCCAAATTTTGAAAAAAAATCCAGAAAAAGGGCAATAACTCCTGCATCGGTTGTTGAAAATTTCTGGGCAGGTAGATGTGACTTGCTGATCACTTTTATCTATGTCAGAATTTTGATATCTGTGACCGTTTTTGAGTAATTTGCGAAAAACTGCAATTTACCCCTATGTTCTATTTGTAGCCATGGCAGCCATGTTTTCCGACAAATCAAAAATCCAAAAGATAGTTTTGTAGACCATACCCCAAAGAACTACCATACAAAGTTTGGTTGCTGTCAGACTTATGGTGCCAGAGGAGTTAACCTTTGAAAAAGTTTACGGACCGACAGACGCCAAGTGATACCAATAGCTCACATGACCCTTCAGGTCAAGTGAGCTTAAAAGTTAATGCCACTGACACAATGGGTGCAAAGGTGTGACACTGAATTTTAACAGAGAAGGTAACTTTTGCCACCACGTTAACACTGTTTGGCAAGAAAATATCTAGGTTACAATAGTTCAGCTCTGGAAATAGCTAGAATTTTTGTTTGTTGCTTTAAAACCTTTCTCTGTCTTTGATTCTATAGAATGGGTTCCTAGAACCCAAAATATGCCACAAAATGTCAAGTGGATGACTTATTATGTCTGTTATTACCATTTTAATTCGTGGATTACCAAATAATGGAAATTGCATTAAAAATTGAAACTACATGCGAACCTTTTATGATATCTGGAAAGTTTCTTCTGAGAAATGTCAATATGTTTAATATCTGATAAAAGATATGAGATATCTTATATATTTTACGAGATATCTTATAAAAATTATTATATTAGATATCTTATAAACTTTATGAGATATCTTATAAATTTTATAAGATATCTTATAAAGTTTATGAGATATCTTATAAAATTTATATGATATCTTATAAAAAAACATAAATGAGATATCTTATAAAGTATATAAGATATCTCATAAACTTTATAAGATATCTGATAAAAGATATGAGATATCTTATAAAGTTTATAAGATATCTCATATCTTTTATCAGATATCTGATAAAAATCATTTTATCAGATATCTGATAAAAGATATGAGATATCTTATAAATTTTATAAGATATCTCATATCTTTTATCAGATATCTTATATATTTTATGAGATATCTTATAAAAATTATTTTATGAGATATCTTATAAAAGAAATGAGATATCTTATAAACTTTATAAGATATCTCATATCTTTTATCTGATATCTTATAAAGTTTATGAGATATCTTATATACTTTATGAGATATCTTGAAAGAGGAATAAATGTTAATACGGCGTGCCATAAATTATTACTAAGATTATCAACCTATGTCTTGGGTAGGAAGAACTTTAGGGCTTAGACAATTTTGTGATTTAAACGGAGAATTTAAAGCTTCGATGTGATATTTTACCCGGATATCTTACCAACTGATGAATTGTTGGTCTGACATGACAAAAGTATGGATTCAAGGTTTTTGTTTGTTAATAAATTGACATTTGAATAGTAGGTGGGCAAAAAATCAGGGCAGGGTTATATGAGGAAACTGAGATGTTTTCCTCATATAAACCCTGCGGGGAAAGCGGTCTGGCACGACGACAAACGTCGCCTTCTATGTTTTTGACAGAGTGTACACAATAGTTTTGTATAATAAACAATGAAAACATGTCATTTTACTATAACATATCACAGCTACCGTTTTCCTGTATTCCGTTCCAAAAACCCATAACTCGTTTAACATAGTTCCAGATATTAAACTATTTTTAACACTGGAAAAACCATAATACAATAATAAACTGAATAAAATCAGTAAGATTAAAAGTGCACATGTATAATTGATTGATAGTTGTGTGTTTTCTTTCTTTCGGCCATAATCGCGGGCGTCTAGGCCGTAAGCACACAAAAAATATTAAACGAAGTTATGTAAAACCAAGTCAAATTACCGTGAATAAAAGCAAAGGACATTTGATTTTTATGAAAGGGGGTCGTACTATGGTGTAATTTGAAATAATAACGTAAGGCAGGATGGGAAAAATTAGAAAATAAGAGGCAGGACAGTTCTTTGAAATAGAATCAAGGCAGGATGCATTTTTTTTGGTTAAACAAATTATGATGAATTAAACATTTGTTAAAAAACAAAAAATAAAAACGCTAGCCCCCCCCCCCCCAAAAAAAAAAATCCAGGGTCTGATTTTTTCCGAAAAATATAAAGGGCAGGATGCAAAAAGTATCCATAGCCCTCCATCCTATAAAATCAAATGGTTGCTCCCTAAGTTAAATGATAAAAACCAACAGTAAATATACTATAAAAAGTCAGAAACAATAATTTCCATGAAAGTAAACAAATTAATTTGAATTAAGTTAACAAATGAAAACAAAAGGACTTCAACTTTGATTACAATCCAAATTCCTTTACACAGTTAATAATCATAATGAGCATAATTATATCGGACATACAATATATATGAAGGGTTCATATTGGTCAAAATTAATTACTGGAAAACAAACAAAACTTTGTTCATTATCATACAAACTAATGTATCAACTGTATATCACTCAAAATATAAGCTTTCAGTGGCTTGACTTTGTAAAAGGTATCTTTAATGAGTGTGGATTTTCTGGAACTCTCAGACTATTCCAAACATTGAGTGGTTAAAATTCAAAATAAAACAATGTCTTTCCGATCAATTCAGACAAAATTGGCATGATGAAATTCAAAATTGCAGCAAAGCGACAAACTATCGATTATTCAAAGATTCGTTAGAACAAGAGAAATATTTTAATATTCTAAGCTCAAGGGATGCTTTGTTTTTGTGCCAATTTAGAACAGGGAACCATAAGTTGCCTATTGAGACTGGAAGATGGCAAAATATAGAAAGAAACAATAGAAAATGCAAGAAGCAGAGGTACCAATGGGGTATCCGAATGTCAAAAGTCCGAAAGGGCAGAGACTAAACCAGTAAACACAAACAAGAACGGGACAAAAACAGACAACACGTAAAACATGGAAACACAAAACAACTGAATATCAATCAACAACGCGAACTCCAGTCGAAACAAGAGTGAACTCAGGTGCTCCGGAAGAGTAAGCAATTTATGCAATGACCAAATCGGCGATGAATACCATTATACTTTAGAATGTCCAGTTTTGGCCGGTGACAGAAATAGACTTCTAAAAAGAAATCTTACAAGAAGTCCAAATGTTTTGAAATTTAAAAATCTAATGACATCACAAGATCAAATTACACTATCAAATTTAATCAAAATGCTACGAGTTATAAAGAAAAGAGCAAGTCCTCCCATTTAATACTCTGTCATTGCTGTTCTGTATGTCTGATTTTGTTTTGTGTATGTTTGTATTTGTTGTATATTATGTAAATAGTTTGTCTCTGTACCAATGGTTATGAGAATAAAGTTATTATTAGTAAACCACCCTCTCGATCTTAATTAATACGCCAGTTCAGTAAAACACATGAACAAATCTTGAAATTAAGAAGTATCACTCAGGAAGTGTCAATTTAACGGCTTGTTTTTTTCCTAAAAATATTTATTTTGTGAATATGATATTTAATTAAAAAAAATATTTTGACAGCAGAGATTGAGAAAAAAATCTGCTGGAGGATTTCTGCCACATTAATTAATGCTTAATGAAAAAAAAAGTTTAAACATATCTGATTTTTTTCATCGATTGGGAAACAAGCTTAATGTATATATGCGAATCCCTCTCCAGATTATAGTTTGCGAGTGTGGCCTTTGTAGCGGCCCCCATTGTGCCTACTCTTATCGAACGTTACAAAGGGGAACTCTTTCTTTGTTGACACAATAGTCCATTGGAATAAGCTACCGGAAGACACAGTGCGCAGAAAGACAGCTGAGAGCTTCAAGGAAGCTCTCCCGACCTGCTACTAAAGCAGTAGCTCTCTTCCGATGCGTCTATACCAGTATTGGTCCTGCATCGTATTTATTCAGATTCAGATTCAGAGGGGCTTTAATCGTTTTCTTCTATAATAATTATACTAGGGCAAGGATGGGGAGGCATATTTAAAAAAAATCTAACTAATGCCATTGATATATAATGAAAAATAAGAAACGCATATTTTTTTTATTTGTCTTTCATTACACCCAAAATAATTTTCATTTATAAAAAATAAATGGTATAAAACAGAAGCCAACAAGTGATTCGCCAACACAAAATTTCATATCTTCTGTTTGCCTAAAGTACCGGTCAGTGATGCTGTTTCGACTTCAGTTCGGGTTTTTTTCACAACAAAGAGTTTTCATCGAAATTGTGGTCATGGTATCCATATGCTGCATTTTGCGGACTCGCTTTAAAAAGAACACTTACTGGTTTTGTCTCTGCCCTTTCGGACTTTGACATTCGGATGCCCTATTGGTACCTCTGCATCTTTCATGCACCTTTAGAGATCTCCGGATAGACAAATGAAATTAAGAATGCAGGACTTAGATATCTAATTATTTAGAATTTCAATAACAATATCTCACTAAAAGAACAAATCATGCGTCTCTTTTTTTATTCAGAACCAAAAGTTTGCATATCATTTGGTTGACTTCAGAAAACTCAGGACGTATTGTAATTCTACAGATTTAACTTCTGATGCTTCGGGAGAATAAGCAGTTTTAATGTACCGGTATTTAAAATGATGAATAGTTTGAAATAGAGGTTAAATAGCAAACTGTAACTCTCTTTCAATAAAGAACTGACTTACGCACTCAATAGCTTAATCAACATAATCAATATGTACCATGCAGTACACTGCTAAAAATGCCACACATGTGAAAAACATGTAAAATGCCACATGCATGTCACATGTGAGTCACATGCGTTCCACATGTGTGTCACATGTATTTGTAGATTTGCATGTGACACATGCGTGTATTACATGTGTGTCACATGTGTGACGCACATGCGTTTCACATATGTGAAACCCATGTTGAAATTTCACATGTGCGCAATGCATGCATAAAATTATATGAATATATTGAATATTCTTTTGAAATCTACATATGTGATACATGTGTGGCAGGAAACGTCTCAAACACATGCGTGTGAAACGCATGTGACACATATCTGACACATATGTGTCACATGCATGGCATTTTTACCGGTGTAACGCAATCACATGTCGTAAATTGAAAAAGTTAAAAAAAAAGAAAACAACAAAAAACCACATAAATAATAGATCCGCGAGACCCATGCATTAAAAAATGAATATTATATACTCATATAAAAATCTTTATTGTGATTCGCTTAGACGCGGACACGTGACATGTGATATTTCGCTGGGTCAACCGGTAATCGTTGGGTCGCATGGTAAGGTCACCCTGTCGTGAGATTTTGCACGCGAGTCCCACGTTTTTTCTTCAACATTGTATGAGCTGTAATTTTCCAATGGAAAAGAGTATATGTTTCAAAATAAATATTGAATTGTTTCATTTAGATATTCGATATAATATAACAGTTATCATCCTAGATGATATGTGACCCTGCATTTCTTTCCCCTCGAAAAGTAAGATCACCCTCGGGGCAAGCCCTTGGGTGACCTTACTTTCTCGAGGATAGAAACCACCGGGTCACTCACCACCTAGGGTGATAATTGTATAATATCTTCACTTTTAAGTCCCCTCCATATTCTTAATTAGTAAGTGTCTCAATCGCTTACAAAATAACGAAACATACAGGTTCGTTAATCATCACTTGATTGTGAAAATATCTGATTAAAATTAATTTGCCTTTTGTATTTTTATGTGCATTATTATTATTTTCAAGATTGAGTTGAAGTCTAAATTCCACCGGAAACAAAGAGTTTAATAAAATTACCATATTGGGATGTTCTCAATGTCCACAAAGTATTCCCTGTTAGGAAACCAGAAACACCTTCACATAATTCTTAAATTGCTTAATAGCCACACATGATGACATAAAAAGAATCTTCGAGGAATCGTTACATTCCAGCAAAAATGGTGATTGCTCATTTATTCCAGCAAAACGTATGACTGGTCATTTCATTTTGTAAAATCCGACCATGATGCACACATGGTTAATTAATGTATCATGAAAAAAAGGCAATGTCTATCAATATACTTCATAATTCAAACACGGATATTAAATGCTGACCAAAGAATTATTAGATCTTAACTGTGTAATTGTATAATCCAGTCCCATTGTCACAACTGATAATACGTCACACAGTCAATGAATGAATGACGAAATGATGAAAATGCGTAATGACTGAATGATGTAATGAAATAGATGAACTATGAAAACCTATATCAATATTACAATATATAAATTAATGCAAATGAATTATTTGCTTATTAACTCATGAATTGGCGGTGACATACACCCCTCCCGGGATTCAAAAGGGTTCGTCCCCGAATCCACTAATATCAAGTCAGAAAAAAAAAATAATAATACTCAAACTGTACAACATAAAGTATGAAAATTGACCATTCTTACATTGTATGTGGCAAACGCCTCTATACTAAGAATCATGATCAAATTTCATAAAATTAACACAATTTCAAAATACTAGAGTAGATACGTGTATCACTCCTAATAATATACAACGTATAAATGATATACATTTAAATACAACTTTTCAAATAAATGATTCATTCTGTTCAATAGCTTTGTTCACACGCAATGTCCATTCATCTAGCAGATTCTCATTCGGATGTACACCATCAAACCAATTTAGAATACAGTATTCTATATTTTCCTTTTTCACATTTGTGAACTGGAGAATGGAGAAACGGAGTTACAAACCCATTCTTGTAATTAAATTCTGTAATATAATTGTTCACTCTATGCAAGGTTGCATTCAGCTTTTGCTGCATCAAACTATATAGATGTTGATACTTTAACACTTGTGTTTTTCCTTGTCGAAATCTTAACGAATTCCACATATCAAAACTCATAGTAGTTACAGTAGCCAACACAATTTTACAATTTATCTCTTTTAGCTTTCTACTAACTTCGTTAATTTCGGATTTGAAGGATTCAACATGGTCAATTTCTTTACCATCTATATCAACTAATTCCAAAATAGATTCCTGATATTTTGGATCATCTGACCGTTTAATGGAACAGATATCAGGAATACCTGATACAAAATATACAATTTTCTCCCCAGGAATATACTTAAGCTGAGAAATCGCTATTTCCCCAAGTTTTTGCAATTTTCCTCCTGGTAGTACATAAAGTTTTCGGCAGTTTATTCTTCCTTCAAATCCTCTTCCTCTACTAGATGCATAGACATATGTGTATGAACTCATATTGCTCTAAAATAAATAAAACCTGAACTAAATTCAACTTAAATATATGTAGCCGCTTCTACATATTAAATGCTCATGTCAAATCTATATCTACTTGTACGTAACGTAGTCTCGAAAACGAATCGGAGGACGCACCTGTCTATTCGATCTACGCGTAGGTTCTACTATTTCCGGGCTCGGACTGTCTAATCTCGACTCGCCGCTAGACTCTCGTATATCCGTTCTTGATCTCGAACCGGTGCTAGACTCTCGCAATTCTGTTCTATAGCTCGTATCGCGAATATCTGATTCTGACACGTGACTAGAGTATTCTGATTGTCTAGAACTATTTGGACTTGAATAAGAGCTACTATTATTGTGACGTCTATATATCTGACCAGGTTCAAACTCGGCGGCAAAAGGATTCAAGGATCTAGGTTGCAAATTTTGACTTCTAGATCTTGTAAATACCAAATCATCGTCCGAATCTGAATTAGGTTCATCGTAAATACTTGCTTGGCTTTCAGTATTAGCTGAAAACTCATCTGATACTGTATTTGTAAAGTCTTCTGACAAACTATCAGACTTTCTGACCTCTTTCCTTAAATTATCAGTATCAAAATTTGTGACGTCTGTTGCAATATTTTCCATATGTTTAGAATGTTGACAGTCAGATTTATCACTATCGACACCTAAAAACAAATTAGAAGTAATTGGCAGTAACATGTTTCTATGAACTGTCTTCCTAATTCGTCCATGTTCTTGACGTATGACATAAACAGGTATATCAGGGTTGGGTTTGGACATTACAACGTAAGGTACCTTACCCCACTTGTTTTCCAATTTATGTCGACCCTTAAAAGCAACATTTTTCAGTAATACTCTGTCACCTGGCTCTAAAACAGATTGTCTTACCTTTAAATCATATCTTGTTTTATGACGCTTACTAGCTTTTTCGGCGGTCTTCGCGGCTGTCTTGTACGCAAACTGTAATCTTTTCTTCAGACTTGATACATATGTGCTATGGTCACCCGAGGAGTTTGGGTTGACGTCATTTCCCAAAAACGCATCAATAGCTAATCTTGGATGCCAGCCAAACATAAGAAAGTGGGGACTGTACCCTGTACTTTCATGCTTTGTGGCGTTGTAGGCATGGACTAACGGTGCCACATAACTTTTCCAGTTAGCTTTCTTATCCTCCTCGAGGGTACCAAGCATATTCAATAAGGTCTGGTTAAATCGCTCACACTGACCATTCCCTTGTGTGTGATACGGGGTAGTGCGAGATTTCTTTATCCCAGCCAACAAACATAACTCACGGATAACTTTGGACTCAAAATTCCTACCTTGAAATGAATAGTGTTGCACAAAGTTTTCCCATAAGCACTTTGCTGTAGTCTTTGCAGATTGATTTCTTGTAGGGATAGCTTGGGCATACCTAGTGAAATGATCTGTAATGACTAATATATTTTCATAACCACCAATAGATCTATCCACCGTAAGATAGTCAATGCATACGATTTCTAAAGGTTGAGATGAAGATATATTTACTAATTCAGCTGATTTACCAGATTTTGACTTTCGAAGAATACAGTTTGGACAAGACGAAACCTTCCTTTCTACGTCGCGATCCATACCTGGCCAATAATATCTAGCTTTTACCAACGACAGAGTCCTATCTCTACCTTGATGACCTACATCATCATGTAGACCCACAAGAGCAGTCTCATGATAAACACAGGGCAACACAAGTTGAAATACTGACTCGTTGTTGATACAACACTTCCGATATAATACTGCCTCTCTTATAACTAACTTATCCCATCCCTTCAATAACTTTCTGACGTCATATGTCTCAGACTGAATTTGGCGTTTTGACGGTTTCTGACCAGCTTTCAAAAAGCCGATAACTTTGTTAATTGTGACGTCATTCTTCTGTTCTAATGACCAATTAATACCAGCCAAATTTGGTAACGTTTCAGTTTCTATATTATCATCCACATTGTCAATTATTTGCGCTTCTTGGGCTAGCAACAAACTTTCGACAATCGGGTGTTCATACTGAGAAACTGTAACTGAACTGCAAATAGCTTTTATGACGTCATTATATATGTATTTCGACTCTTGTTGTCTGGACAGAATATCGGCGTCTATGTTCGACTTACCCTGTCGGTAGGAAATACTGAAGTCATAATTTGACAATGCTGCTACCCACCTATGTCCTGTCGCATCAAGCTTTGCTTTGTCCAAGACATACGTGAGCGGATTGTTATCTGTTTTGACTTCAAATTTACTCCCGAAAAGGTAGTCATGAAACTTATCGGTTATTGCCCATTTTAACGCCAAAAATTCTCTCTTATGTGCAGGATATAACCTCTCATGACCCCTCAGACTACGGCTTGCATATGCAATGACCCTATCCTTACCATTTTGTTTTTGGTACAATATGGCACCTAAACCGGAACAACTTGCGTCAACATGAACAAGAAATGGTAATGAAAAGTCTGCGAATGCTAGCACTGGAGGGTTAACTAATCTATCAATAATTTCATCTCTAGCTTTTTGTTCTTCGTCACCCCACTTCCAAGGATTTGGCTTTTTCTTTTTAGATTTAGCCCCTTTCTTGTTAGTAGGATGCCCGACTAACAAATCATTGAGAGGTTTGACAATCTTAGCATAGTCTTTTATAAACTTTCTGTAATATGACGTAAAGCCTAGAAACTTTCTCAAATCTTTGATGCCAGATATTTTCGGCCAGTACTTTACGGCGGAAACCTTATCGGGGTCGGTTTTTATACCATCTGCGGACACGATAACACCTAAATACTTAATTTCCTTCTTGAAAAATTCGCATTTGTCGGCACGAAGCTTTAAACCATTCTCTTTAACTCGCTTAAGAACAGATTCTAAACGTTCAAAATGCTGTTCGATCGTACTCGAGAAAATCACGATGTCGTCGAGGAATACTAAACACTGTTTTAGATGAGCTTCTCCCATACACTTTTCCATTAGTCTTTGAAAAGTTGCACCGGAGTTAGTCAAACCAAAAGGGAGGCGATTCCATTCATAAAAACCTAACGGACCTAAATTAAAGGCGGTCATAAACTTATCACTTTCCTTGATACCGCAATTCCAATACGCTGAACGGAGATCGAGTCTAGAAAAATACTTCGCTCCGGAAAGACAATCTATTGTCTCATCGATTCTTGGTAATGCGTACGCGTCTTTTACTGTACGTTTATTCAACTTCCGAAAATCGCAACAGAAACGCAAACTTCCGTCACGTTTACGGACTAGAACAACGTTACTTGAAAACGGACTGCTTGACTCTCTAATACAATCGGCTTCTATCATTTCTCTCAAATGCTCCCTTACCTCGTCGAAAAGGGCGGGCGGAATGCGCCTATACGGTTCTTTGAATGGTTTATCGTCGGTTAATTCAATCTCGTGCTCTAACAAACGCGTATATCCGATATCGGTAGGACCTTTTGAAAACACCGACTTCCATTTATCAAGAAGACCCTTCAACTTAACCTTGACATCTTCGTCTAATTCCTCACTGACCTTGACCCCCAATTCCTCAATAGATGGTTGATCTTCCTGATTTTTAACTTCTTTTGGATCAGTATCCAAATGACGTATGACCTTGACCTCATTCAAACTACATAAAAGACTTTTAGGTTTAATTTCAAGTACCTTAGCAGTCATATTGAACACTCTAACTGGAATCCTACAACTTTGGCCTTTTAAATTTACAACTCTTGGACATATACCCCTAACTCATCTGAGTATCTACCTTCACAACTCTCAGTGACCACGGTCGTTATTTCAGAGACTTTTGATCTAGCTAAACCTGATATGGTGACAACTGACATTGGATTTATCTTTATAACCTTCCGATTGGTCGACTTAACATGACCAACCGTTTGATCCATCATAGAAGTAAAAGCTAGATCCCATGCTTTCGGAATATCTCTTGAACTATCTTCTGTAATAGACCTTCTGAACAAATTAATAACGTTTGTTCCCACTATAACAGGTACATTACTATTGTACTCCGTAGGAGAAACAACTAATAATGGTACAAATATCTCTGAATATGTCATAAAATTGACCTTAACTTTCACCTCTACATATCCTAAATACGGCAAAGTACTTCCGCCAGCAGCATTTATCTCTAAATGAAACTCTGTTAAACTCTTAACCTTTGGTTTAGGTTTTAACTTATCTACATGTGCACTTGAAATAGATGACACCATCGAACCACTATCAATCAGAGCCTTAGTCTTGACGTTATTTATGAAAATAAACGCCTCATTAGCATGACCTACCATTCTATCATATAAACTCCTCTCTACTACTTGTTTACCGACATTAACATTGGGACTGGGTTTGTCATTGACACCCTTAAGCTTCAAATCTCTAGTTTGTCCCTCAACAGAGATTTCTACTCGTTTAAACCCTCTGTTTGACTTTTGCTCTGATTGTTCTGACCTTGATTTTGGTTTTGACCGTTATTATGACCTTTGTTCTGATAACCACCTCTACCTCTGACAAAATTTCCTCTACCTCTATAATTACCTCTAAAATTACCTCCACCTTGACCATTTGACTTAAAGTCATTCTTAACCTTCTTCAACTCACCCTCAACTGATTCCATCCTCTTGTTTAAACTTTTCAGTGTTTTCAAAAGCTCGTCCAACTTATCCGATTGAGCAACGTTTGCATGTTGAATAACCTTCGATTCGGTATTCGATTTCGAATAATTAGACAGGTCTAATTCTATGGATCGAATTTCTTTACGTAACTGGTCAAAATCCTTAACAGTGTCCTACTTATAACGGCTCGCATTCTTTAAAAGTGGATCTCTTAAACCAGACCAAAATTTTGATCTTAACATCTCGTTTTTGGCGTTCGCGTTTATTTGACCCTTCTCAACTGCTAACTGAATAATACTTTCCAGTTTCATGCCATCTTCAGCAACTGACTGATTTGGCTGCTGATTCTCGCTATAAAACTGTTGCAATAATGCTTCACTACTGAAAACATTTCCATAAACCCCCTCTAACTTGTCAATAATCTGTGTGGGCGTAGCATTATCAGAAATTGATAAAAGTAAACTTCTTGCTTTACCCTTTAATGAACCTCTAATACTCTGAACCAATATGGTATCAGTATAGTTTCCCTCTCTAATAATACATTTGACCTCATATTTCCAGACGTCAAACGAAACTTCACTTTTCTCCTCACCTGAGAATAAAGGAATTCTAGGTTTGGCATATGATTGATCATTTATACCAGTCTGGTTATCAACTACTGGTTGCACGCCAGCTAATGTAGTATGGGGTTGTGGATTTGCAAGATGGTGCTTACTCTTTACTGCCGGAGTACTAGTTCTGAATTCAACTGATTGGTTCAACTGATTATATTCATCAGTAGTCACTACTTTATACTCAGTATGTTGATTGATTATATCAATCATCAAAGAAATTTTCTCAGGACTAATAGAATCTAAAATCTCTTTCTTAGCGGTTTCTTTACCACCCGTAGCCATCTTCTGTTTCAACAAATATCAATGAAAACAAAAATGATAATGAAATGAAAATGAAATGAAAATGATAACTCACCAATGATCAGTCAAATGTCAGTCGCATAGCTGTGATCTGTGACGATATGTTAGTTGTGTCTGTACAAAGTGATTGTGCTGTGACAATTCTGCAAAATATCAATAGAAAACAAATATATGCAATAAAAATAAATAAAAAAACATATGATAAACAAATATAAAACAATTTAAAGTTCTTTAAAGTTCAAATAATTATAAACTTTACACAGTTTGTTACGTAATTACTGGTCGCCGTTGCTGGACAATAGACATCTCATCTTAGGTTTAACGAAGTGTGACGTGCACGGACGGACTTCTATTGGCAATACACAAAGTACAGATACGATCCTTTACAGGCATCGGATAAACTTCATCCTTTAATGTTGATAATGAATATCTTAGGAAAAATCACTTTTCCACTAATTAAATGTTGAATATTTCAAATAGTTGAAACAAAATTGAATCAAAATAAGTTATGCGCATTTACAAGAATGATTATTTCTTGAATAACTTTTTCCACAAAGAACGTAGATAATCAATATACTTCTCAGCGGTTATGTAAATTAATTATATATATAATACTACACGGTGATGTAAGAACAGCTTTATATCCACCATCCGTCAAAACCGGGTACTATTCCATCATGGGTCCGGACAAGTTTTACCAGCTGCAGAAGTGTTGAATTTAACGGACATCTACGGACATCAGGAACGTCAGCAGTAGTCTTTGGACGATGCAGATCTCGGTGGAACCTCCAAATGTCGCAGTGTATTTTTATGTGTATCTATAGGGAACTGCTAAATAATGGCAACGTCCATGAATATAAATATTTATTATCTGAAAATATAGTTAAACATTTTACACAATATTCAGGAAACATACAATGCCTGAAATAGAAAACATTATATAACGACGAAGTTTATATATTCCTTGAATGAATATCCCAAAACGGGTTACTTTAAATAAAATGATTTATCAATTGAAATAATCTATGATTGAAATTATCTATGCCGACTTCCAAAATGTAAATGGATACTTATAAAACTTTTACTTATAACTTTACGCTTTTAAACAATCTTTATGAATTAATAAAATAAAACCAAATTTATAAAATGTCTTTGCTAAACTTTACTTTAATAACTTTTATCAAAAATAGTAATAAAAAGTATATTTCTCATACCTAAAAATATTCGGCGACTTGCGTCGGCCGATGTTCTTATGGAGTGGCAATCAATAATAATAACATTCTTTATTTATACGGTGTATAGTAAACAACATGCAGTGCCCGTGCAGTTAGCGCGCGAAAGCTACTGTGTAATTGTATAATCCAGTCCCATCGTCACAACTGATAATACGTCACACAGTCAATGAATGAATGACGAAATGATGAAAATGCGTAATGACTGAATGATGTAATGAAATAGATGAACTATGAAAACCTATATCAATATTACAATATATAAATTAATGCAAATGAATTATTTGCTTATTAACTCATGAATTGGCGGTGACATGTATAATATCTACACTTTTAAGTCCCCTCCATATTCTTAATTAGTAAGTGTCTCAATCGCTTACAAAATAACGAAACATACAGGTTCGTTAATCATCACTTGATTGTGAAAATATCTGATTAGAATTAATTTGCCTTTTGTATTTTTATGTGCATTATTATTATTTTCAAGATTGAGTTGAAGTCTAAATTCCACCGGAAACAAAGAGTTTAATAAAATTACCATATTGGGATGTTCTCAATGTCCACAAAGTATTCCCTGTTAGGAAACCAGAAACACCTTCACATAATTCTTAAATTGCTTAATAGCCACACATGATGACATAAAAAGAATCTTCGAGGAATCGTTACATTCCAGCAAAAATGGTGATTGCTCATTTATTCCAGCAAAACGTATGACTGGTCATTTCATTTTGTAAAATCCGACCATGATGCACACATGGTTAATTAATGTATCATGAAAAAAAGGCAATGTCTATCAATATACTTCATAATTCAAACACGGATATTAAATGCTGAGCAAAGAATTATTAGATCTTTATCTTATAACTTTATCTAATAATTCAATGGTCATTTTCTCTTATCGTGACTTTAAAGTTCACGCTGAAACAACTGTATTGTTCTACTAGACATTGTATCCTGGTACAACAATAAAGAACAGATCGCGTACAAGATTTGTGTCATTTTGGAATAGGGTATTAACAATTTATAAGGCAAGTATAAGGGGGCGAGGAAGTTTAATTGTATTGGGGAGACAAATATAAAAAAATTCCAATACCATTGCTATAAAAATGAAAATATTCGATAAAGAAAAACACAAGAAAAAAATATTGTCAGAATGAAAGGTTTGTACATAAATTATTTGTTCGATTTTTAAAAAATCAAGAAAAAAGGAATCATTAGGTTTCAGATAAGATAGCAAGCAGTTTACTTAGAATAAATGTAAATAACAATTCTGTATCATTTTACATATCATGTAGATAATTAAAGGACAATTTAAAATTGTGATATGTGATAATGAGATGTGGAAAAAACGTACAAACAACAAACACAAACAAACAGCAATAAAAAAAAATCACAAAGGAGAACAGACAGCAGTCTTCAATGCAACCAAAGGTCGCTGCTCGCCATATTGCGTTAAAATGATGCCGCCACCATGCACTCATGAAAAGAAAAAAATGTGGAAGCCTATTACCACACTACTAACCAAGGGAATACAAGATAATAATGGTTTTATGTCAACAAAGACCTATTTAATTCTAAATACAATTTAGTTCGACAAGGACATAACTTATAAGACACCTTTATTGAACTAGCCCCAGAATTTGAACATACGAACACAGCATTACTAGATTAACCATTTCTATGGCACTGTGATTTTTACAAATCAAATTGATAAAAAAACTGACCCCAAAAATTAACGTTTATCATGTTTATAATATCGGGTTTTTGTTTTTTCTTTCTCTTGAAGTCTGGAATTACCTGTATCAAATTGTCTTAACGATCGGATCGACACATGCTTTAAGCATGTTCGTAGATTATTGTGCACTATGTTCTGAAGGAGACAACCCCAATACAACCCAAAGCATCGACCAAGTAATGAATATCAAAATGGAAGCTATAAGGGAACTAACCCGTCTGTCGGAGGTGAACACCCAAGAGTTATGCAGGTTTTACAAGGTAAATACATGATTAGGAACCGAGTAACAAATAGAAACGTGGTTTAAGCTTTTTTTTTAACAGTGACGCACAATTTATGACCATCGGGATACCGATTTGGTACTCAAAACACATCTTACTCAGTCGAAGTTAATAGGACTATGTACAGCGCAATGTGCGCTTGCAAGTTTAATCGTCCCGCGCGGGACCCGGGTGGCGAAAAGGCCCGCAGCAGAGCCTAGCTTGTCGTCAGAAGCGACTAAGGGTCTTGGGATTCTGATATCGGGTCAGTGGTCAGCCTACAGAGCGACCAAGTGTGTACCCTAGGTGGCTGAATAGGGTAGCCCTCGTCCGCGGGGGTTGTCAGGTCTATAATACGGAAACCCTGACCGCTGACCATAATGGGCCGACGTGTGTGGAGAGTGCCACGCTTCATGCACGTAAAAGACCCCTTTGTGGAACGCCAAGTAGTGCACCACATAGTCTAAATTTTTTGCCCCTACCCAGCACTCCCCTTTTCCTGTGGTTCTTCAAAATTAACCAATCATCTGTGTCCACCCCCATTTCATGTTCATTTTGTTCATCGCCTGTAAATAACCTATATAGCGTTGCACGGGCGTAAAATACCAACTCACTCACTCACTCACGCAAGTTTAATCTCTTGAATTCCGTTGATATAACGGAGAATACCATATCAATAATAAAGTGACGCAAACTAATAGTTTGTTATACACATATACAAGCAAGAATATGAAAAAAATAATTATAATTGAAAATACATATATGAATTTGTTTTACAAAAAAGACACAAAAAACTACACATTTCATATCTATCTGTAAATCTGAAGGCAGTCCCATCAAATGATGGTCTAGCAGGTAGCACATAATAGGGCCTAAATTTCTAATTAAATGTAAAATAGTCATGCACCGTTATTTTCTCAGAGTCGAGATATTTTTGATGGAGATATATCACCAACAGAAGGATTTGATCACAATGATATCCCACTCCATACACGTAGAACAATACACAACAACAATGATGACGTAAGTTTATAAAGACTTGTGAATTATCAATCTTTTTTTAATTCTACCGTTTGTTTAATATGTATTTACTGCCAAGGTTAGACAAAATTCAAAGACATCAAAACTAAGTAAATAGAAAATAATGAGATGTGGAATAAGTGTGCGCGACACAGCCCACAATCAAGCGGCAATTCAGAAAAAAAACCCACAATGGACAACCGCCAGCAGCCTTCAACGATGCCAGTAGACGAACCTTTATTAGATACGGGTAGTTTTTAAGGTTAGAAAATTTTACAAAATAGTTCCTTAATTGGTTTACCAAGTCATGACCATTGCGATCTTATTATTCTCTAGTATATCTTTGCCTTGTTTTGTGTTTTCTTTTTCTTTTTATTTCGAGTAAAACCGTTTATATTCATTTCTTCTTATTTACAGGAATCGACTTTGATCAAATCTTTTGATATGCTGACGAACATAGCACTATTCTACAAACTTAACGGTATACTTCGTGGTCCAATTTTACCTAATATCAGTTCCAGGCTAAGGTTTTTACTCTGTAGTTTGCGCAGACAAGCTGATCTTAACAACCAAGAAATTCCACCATTCGTTTGTAGAAAAGCTGCAGTACTTCACAGAAGAAATATGCCTAATAGTACGGCTGAAACTGCAAAATGGCTTTTTGCAGTGTTGAAATACAATCGAACTGTGTATTGTAAAATTTTCAATATTTTGGTCCCTGACGCAAATCTTGATTGCAATAACCATCTCCCCATGAACGATATATGCGGATAAGGAGGCATTTGCGGATCACGATAATGGCTTTGTGTGTTGGACGCCCCTTTCCTTCGAAAATTTCGTTTCTTTTATGTAAATTTAGACTGACAATATTGGTCTAGCGAACTCTAGGCGGAAACCTCCTGTCGAAAATTTCTGCCTAACGCGAAATATGTTAAAAGCTTATATTGCGTTCATTTATTCCATTTTACATTTGTTTTTACTTTTTCTACAAACTTATTTTTTTTTATATTCCTATTTAATTTTATTTTTGTTATGAATGTATATTTATGTGTATTTTTGTATTGAATTTTATATATTTACCTAATTTTTTGATACAATGTGATGTTTATTTATATCATGGTTATGTTGAATAGAAATATGATATTTTAAAAGTTATTTACTCTTCTGCCACACGAAGTACAATAAACGTTGACTATTAAACAACTGAACAAGGGGTTGGTTGTACCAGCAAAATACCACATAAACAGCAACAATACCGTCCAAGGAAGAAATGATTGACAATCATAAGTCGGTCATTTCCCCTTTATGCTAATAATGATGACATTCTATCCCTGTATTGGATTCCTTAATTACATAAAAAAAAATCCAAACAAACAGTTGGTCATCCAAATGTATCACTTATAGAAGATGATGAGATTTTGAATAAGTGTACGTGATAACCTATAATATTAACGATAAATTAAAAAAATCCACAACGAATAACAGCCAGCTTCAATGTTACCAGTAGTCGCTGCTCGCTGTTTGCAATTGACCCTTGAAATAAAATAAACTACATACGATTCAAGCCTAATTCTAAATTGTCAATGAAAGGCACACTTCTTGACAATAAAACCCAAATACTAAGTAACATAAATTCGTAAAATTCACACATTAGTATTTGAACTTAGGACAGGCAAAATTAAAATTTAAAACTAGCTTTTTGGGCCCAACCTTCCCTCTATTGATAATAAATTACAACACACAAACTAACACAGTAAAATTAAATTGGTCGAAGTTCAATTCACAAAGAAAGAACCTGGGACATAAGGACATAAGGACGGTCGCACATTTTAAACATGAAGCGCTAGCGCGCTTCACTCAAAATGTGCTACGGTCAACGGTTTTACACGCCAATGAAACATCAAAATACAAATATTCATTTCTTCAGTGTAAGTATCAAATTCTCAATATTTCTACCAAAAAGACTCAATTCAGATTTCACTAGAATATGCTTTTCATAATCTTTATTCAATAAAGTTTTAAGCCATTTTCATTCCCAAATATGTTTTTATTTTGAATTTATTTGCTTTATAAACAATATTACCGCATAAATTGGGATATTCCCCATTTCAATCAAAAATCAACGTGTACACTTAAATTTTTCAATAAGGTATAGATATTTATGATGAAATTTAGTGAACGATTTTTCTAATTTGTGATATATGTAACGTGTCCTTGTTTAAGTCTTTTTTCTGTAATAAACCGATTTTTAGGCAGATCCTAATGTAGTCATATAGCTATATGATTTTTGCGTTTTTTATCGTCTAGACAGGGAAAATCGGTCAGCCAGGCAATATTCATACCAGACGATCTATTACAGAATATTCATCGTGTTTAAATTTGTTTCAATGTAAAAATGTTATACAGATTGCCTAAACTAAGAGGTGCATCTGTATACCCTCATAATAAATACGATAAAATGTTCATGCATCGATACACCAGAGCGTTGTTGACCTTCTATCTTTAATTTGATCAATACATCATATACAAGTGGGAGACGCAATTGAACAAATTGATATGGTTCAAGTTTGTGAAAAACAGATCGTTCTTTTTTAGTGCTTAGATTTAGCTCTGCCTTTTAACGCTTTTGCGTTTTGATTAATCTTTAAAATCAGATACACCACTGCAAATCTGAGCATATCTTTCCAAAAGAGAAATATAAACTCCGTAAAACGGAGCTAGTGGTACACATCGCTCTTGAAAAGGAAAATTAACATTAGGAAATGAAAAGTCATCCAGTATATCATATATTTTATCAAAATTTTCGATTTTTCCACTAAACGCGTTTCAGTTCTGTTGACTTCAATATTGACTATAATAAAATTTGGCCTCCAGAAATATTTCGATTGTTGTTGTTCTACAAATGGTGTCAATTAAGGTTAGTGAGGACACCTGTCATGTGACCAAAAAAAAAACTAAAAATGCAAAAAACAAGTGCAAATATCACAAATACCTTGAAACTTGTGTTAAATAGTTTTATTTAATAAAACTTAATCAAAATGAATTAACTTTAATTCAAATGAAACAACCATTCCTTCATAAATAAAATTTTCAAATAAAACAAGGGAGATAATCCACTTGAAAAATGACCAAAAAATTACAAAGATTTGTATTGTAAACAGAAAAGTAAGCTGGTGACCCCTAGTTTTTATTGTTTTATTTCAAAATATATTGTATTTCATTGATTTTTATCAAATAAAAATAAAATTTAAATTCGTGGATTTTTTCTGCGACAAGATTTTATGCTAATTATTTGGCCTTTCCTATATAATCTATAGTAATTTGGGAAAACTTTGAGCCTAAATTTTAGAAAAACAAGCCTGGAAAGTTGGTCCAATATTTTCACACAAGATAAAGTATATACCTAATACTAATATATAAAAAAATTGGACATTTTAAATTCGGCATTATTTTTGGGGTCAGGTGTCCTCACTAACCTTAAACTACACTCTATATAACCTATTCGACAAGAAAAACGCAGTTTTTTTTTCTACAAGAAAGGAAAACGCAGTAGTCGATTCGATTATACTAAAACTTACTTTGTCTCAATGGTGAGTGTATTTAAGCAATCAATCGGAATTCCAATGAGCACTTATTGTGCACAATTGCTTGCTAATTTGTTTTTATTCATGTGAAGTAAATTTCATTTTCTGCTAAACAAAAAAAAAATCGTAGACAAGCTCTCTCTTTTTAATTTCACTTTCCGTTATATTGATGATGCTCCTCGGTTGATGTCTATACTCAAGAAATTTTATGGAAGACACCATGCACCCATAAACAAATATGGGATTTCTAGCTCTCAGATGAGTGCAGATGTTGGTTTGTCATAGGATATTTTTTGGTCTTCCGTAACCGAATTGACAATTGGAAGCAGAGTACCTGAGGTTTACTCTCTTTACGACTTGGATTTGCATTGTTAATTGCTATTCAAATGTTTTTGTGTTTTAAAATTTTGTGTTTCTATCGTGCTGTTATACTTTTATTTACAGGTCAAGTCATTGCCCTTTTGGACTTTTGACACTCGGATGATGCCCAATTGGTACCTCTTTGCTTCTTAGAAAATAGCAAGTAGAAGTTGCTGATTTTGAAAAGGGCGTTACCTTTTACAATATATGTATTGAAAAGTAAGAAGATTTCAGAACTAAGAGTGGTTGTTTCTTTTTCTTCAGAAGCCTTTTGCATAATAGGATTTGGTGTTTTCTAGCAAACAAAATATACAAACAAGACACTTATAGAGGTTATCCTAACTTGTTTACTTCACCAGCTGCGTGGGATATATAATAGCTAAAAGTGCGATGGTTAGGAAAACCTATTTTGATCAATATGTTATACAGTCATGAGAGTATGTTGCAAACATTTGCCTTATTTTGAGAAAAAATAACGTGTGTTTTTTAAATAGATGTTCGAAGATGACAATATCGACATGTGAATATTTCACACAGACAAGGGAAAACTGTTTTTTTTTAACGAAAGAAGCAGAGTTATCAATGGGGTACCTCACAATTTAATTGAATTGCAATTAAAATACGGTCAGAGTTTAAATTTATCTTTCAGTACATAGACAGATATTTGGAAACAGACATCATGATTTATTTACAAATAAAAATATGTTTTCCATTGTGGATATTTAAAATATACGTTTATAATGTAGGTTGTGTCGCGTACACTTATTCCACATCTCATTTTCTTCTATTTGATAACATTGTTTACTCTAAAGCTACAATAATAGAAGATATATCTTTAAAAAATGTTTACTAGTTTATTTTAAGTTATAGACATCCGACACAATCAGTTGAATTATGAATAGAAAAATATTAAATGCCAAACGTTTTGTTTAAATCGTTTGTTAAAATTGTTTAAACGGATATATATTTAAACCGATTGTTTTACAAAACTATATACCTTATCACTACAAATAATCATGTGCTTCCCCTTCTCATAATTGAAAATTTTGATTGCAGATTTAATTGTGATTGCTTGAGATAGTTATGGCAGTATCTTGATAGCTGAAGCGAAAATCCTTAGACATTTATATTCTACAAGAAATTCAAAAGTTAAGCTAAAATAAGCAAAAAGCACCTTGCTAAAAACAATCGGAAACGAAATCTGAACTAGATGGCATTCCAAATTTGAGAAATTTTCATTTTAATGTTACAGAGCATCTTGAAGTCAAGGGCGATCCGGAATCGCCTGATGTAGATTTTGAATTCCATATCGTCAAAGGAATTCCACAGGGTTTTTGTAAGGATGAATTTGAATTCCACTTTTCCCTTTAGAAGAGAATATTAAAATTTCTAACGTAAAACTAACGTTAATCTGACTTTAGATTAGTTTTACATTAACATTAATCTAACGTTAAGACAAATTGCTTGTGTAAACATTGATAAATGGTACATGCTATATTATTAAAATATACTTCTTGACAAAAAAGCAAAACTAACATAAAATACCCAATTACTTATTTTGCTTTATATATTTTTGTAGGGTTAAAAAAGTAAGAAAATCACTTTCTGAACTACATTTAAATTTTTAGTTTGAGAACGTTAATGCATATTTGATTGTGAAAAGTGTTAAGGTGTTTATTTTGTCGGTAAGTTTTGTTTAAGAAGAAATAAGTAAACTATTAAAATAAAATTGTGACACAAAACGGGAAATAACTTTTTTAAGGAGACTAAAGGTTTCAAAATCAATAATCTTTTTTTTAATAAGTGTTTCATGATATCATTTCTTACATATTATATTTATCCGTTAATGGACCTCCATATATTTATCAGTTAATGGACCTCCATATATTTATCCGTTAATGGACCTCCATATATTTATCCGTTTATGGACCTCCATATATTTATCCGTTTATGGACCTCCATATATTTATCCGCTAATGGACCTCCATATATTTATCCGTTAATGGACCTCCATATATTTATCCGTTTATGGACCTCCATTTATTTATTCGTTAATGGACCTCCATATATTTATCCGTTAATGGACCTCCATATATTTATCCGTTAAAGGACCTCCATATATTTATGCGTTAATGGACCTCCATATATTTATCCGTTAATGGACTTTCATATATTTATCCGTTTATGGACCTTTACACTTAACATTATGTCCCACATGGAACCCTCTGACAAAAAGCTCAAAAGTACTAATAATAGAAAATAAAGAGATGTGGAATAAGTGTACGCGACACAGCCCACAATTAAACGGCAATTTAGAAAAACCACAATGGACAACCGCCAGCAGCCTTCAACGAGGCCATTTGGCACTGCTCGCGGTTATGCAATTGGCCCATGGTCTAAATAAGATGCATATAATTCAAATCCAGCCCTGAAATAGTCACAGATAGACCCCCTTCTTAAACAAGGAACAGAAAACATCAAAAAGACAAGTACAAACGAAAGCTTTGTCAAGGATTCCTGGCTTAGGACAGGCACATGTAATATGTGGCGGGGTTAAACTAGTTTTTTGGGCCCAACCTTCCCCCTATCAATATTCCTAGACAAAGCACAAAAACTAAACACACAATAAAAATCAAATCGATCAAAGTCCAATTCTACTAGAGAGAACCTAAGACAAAAAACAAGAACAAACAAAAGGACGGTAAAGGAACTCTCTATAGAACACTCGCTGTTACTGACAGCTAGCTGAGAATCATCAATCGACTGATGTAAAAAAATCAAACGTATCGATTTTAAATCCGACACAACACTTCAAGCAATAATGATTTAGTGAAGTGTCATCACACAAAACCGACACGCTTGATCGCTATAATGCTTAAAAATGACAATAGTAAAAACGTTTATGGAAGTTTTAAAGCGAGTATTAAGTTTTCAATATTTCTGCCAAAAAACACTAAATTCAAAGATTTAACCAAGATATTCATTTCATATCCTTTCCGTAATAAATTTTGAAGCCAATTTTTCATTTCTATTGGATTGCTTTTAAATTTGTGAGCTTTATAAAAAAACATTACCATAAAATACAGGATGTGATATTCCTTTCACTATAAGAAAGTGACGTGTACAATTAAATTTTTCAATAAGAGATCGATACTTGTGGAAGAATTTAGAAAAAGATTTTACTAATTTGTGGTATCGATAACCTTGTTTTAATAATTTTTCAGTAATAAAACGGTTTTTATTATTAAAATCAGAAACACAACTGCAGATCCGAGCATATCTTACTAACTGTGAAATGTAAACCCCGTATGACGGCGCTAGTGGAACATCTCCTTCAAGAAAAGGAAAATTTATAATAGGGAAGGTAAAGTCGTCACGTTTATCATATACTTTGGTATGTAATTTTCCGTCAATAATACTTAAATCTAAATCTAAAAAGGGACATCTATCACCGGTGACGTTAGATTTGTTCAAGGTTAATTCAGAAGGATAGATATCTGTAATAAAATTAGAAAATGAAGGATTGTTGAGTGCAAGAATGTCATCTAAATATCTAAAAGTATAATTGAAAGTTTCGATTAGGTTCTGTTTGTTCGGGTCTTTTTGTAATTTAGCCATAAATTGTGATTCATAACAGTATAGGAAAAGGTCGGCTATAAGTGGCGCACAATTAGTACCCATAGGAATACCAATAATTTGGCGATAAATTTGTTTACCAAAACGTATGTAAATATTATCTAACAAATAATTTAGAGCAGTAATAGTTTCTGCATCAGTCCAGTTGATGTAACCCTTTTGAGTCTCGTTACTAAAAAATGATTTACTAAATGATTTTGAAACTCTAGAACAGATATAATCACTTTTAGATTTGTCAAAACACCATTTAACCAAATATTCAAATTTCTTTTTAATCAGATTATGTGGAAGGTTAGTATATAAAGTAGAAAAATCGTAACTATCAACGGTATGAAAAGTATTTTCAAAAGCACGAAGCTTGTCCAAAACATCAAGAGAATTTTTTACACTCCAAAAATAATTAATTCCACTGTTTTCGAATACCCTTTCACAGTATTGAATAATAAATTCCTTCATAGTAGTTAAAGTAAGTGATAGAACTTTGGAAATATGGGTTAAAGAACACTTACTTGAAGCAGAGATAAAACGAGATTTATATGGATTTTTGTGCAATTTAGGTATCCAGTACATAGTAGGTAACTTAAAGTATGTCGAAGTGCTGTGGTCGCTATGATATGATCGTCAATGATACCTGATTCTTTCGAATGCACGGGAACGAAAGTGTTCGAATTTTTTATTTCGTGCATTAAAACCTCAAGGTAATACTTTCTTCATACCACAACGACATTGTTAGCTGCTTTGTCGGCGGGAACAAACACGTATCGCAAACCAAGTAAACGGATTTTTGACTTTATTCTATTAAGGTAAGTATTAGGCCTAAAATCTACAAATGAATTTTGAAATTGGCTAATTCTGAGTTGAACAATTGCCATAAATTTATTAATAAAACGGTCTAGAGATTTTGAGTCGGCCCCTTCTCTCCTGATCCAAGATTTGCAATAAGAGAGAAGGGAAGTTTTGATACAATTTAAGCAGGAATTCCAATTAATTTTAGTAGGTGGTCTAAACTTTGGTCCTTTTTTCAAGAAATTGATAACCTCTGGGTCATTGACGATTGAAAGGTCTCCGGTAACAACATGATCACAAGGAGCATATCTGAAATCAGATTTAGTACAGTCGCATGTCAAAGGAATATTCGTGTCTAGTTCTTCATCAGTTGTAGTTGTTGTATAGTTAAAAATAATGTTACGTGTAGGTTTCTTATATTTATAAGATACAATAGGTGGTTCGGTATTAGAAAAATAAGGTGGAATGAGATCTTGAATATTAGGATCCATAAATATACTAGATATATTTATGAAGTCAAGTCCTCTATTAATGTAGGTTAATTTTATAAAATGTCGAATGTGGTCTTCTGGGTTTTCAATTTAGGGAAACAGTTTATAATAACAAAAAGAAGAGATGATGAGTGCACCTTCATATAATGGACTTGCATGAGATATAGTACTACATTCCAAACGGATACTGTTTAATTTAGAAATGGGTATTGAACATAATTTTAACAAATGTTATAACGAAAATAACATCTGTTCCACTCAATGTTGATCTTCAAATCTTAGAATCATTGGCAATAAAATATTTTCATAATTCCAATTTTAAATTGTGTACAGAGGTTTATTTTTTATTTTATTTATGAAAACAAAACAATAAAGATTAAAAAAAACATTATTGTAAACAGACTAGATGTGAATGTGAATATTATAATAAAATATAATTACATGTTTGAAGATACTAATAAATGTATTTGAATTTCCTCTTTATGAGTCATCTTCCATGAGCTCATTAGAGTTCTTTTTCTTTCGAATCAGTCGAAAAAGTCTAATGTTTTTTTTCCAAGTTGTTGTTTAACATCTTTTGCTTGAGCAAGGTCCAACAAGCCTTCAAACAATTGAGAAATATTAAATACTATTTCCGCCATTAAATTAGATGGGTGTCTAACACTTGGCATCCTTTTTGCACGTCTATCATAACTTTAAAATGGATAATGCTTATGCTTGTTATTCTAAATTATTTCTATTAAGCTAGGTGAACGATAACAATAAAAATTTTGATAAAATACACCTTCTATTCATTTTGTTAAAAAAAAATGATTGTGGACTTTATTATTATTATTTTTTTGTATATTTAATAATCAATACAAAACAAAGATTTTTTAGGAATAATCTATGGAGTAGATTTTCTTAAGAAAATTAAATTTGAATTTTCCCTATTGATCCTAAATAAAAAGTACTTCAATCATGCATTTTTCAAAGTTCTTTCTCACAATTCCTTATGGTGAACTTTTGATTTTATACAGTCTAGGGCTGTGACAAATATTTAAGAAAACTCTACGGAGAGCGTTTTGAACCTAAAACTTTTGCAAATGTGAGACAAGTCTTTCTAGCAAATGGAGACATTTCTTGCAAAGGGGAGACAACTCTTGCAAATGGAAGACAACTCTTGCAAAGGAGAGACAACTTTTCTTGTAAAAGGGAGACAACTCTTGAAAATGGTAGACATTTTATGATTAACAAAGAGAGGAATTATTTAAAAGCATAAACATTATACATGTATACAGAAAATATCACAGAGAAATCTTGCTTCTATCAAACATAATTTAACAGTTACTGACATTAAATGACGACCTGTTACATGTGACATTTTCTGTCATATAACTTGGGACCAGTCTAGACAATAAATTTCCAGTTTGACACAAAAGGTACATATTGTTCCGCAATATGGAATACATCCACAAATCTTTATGACTTTCAGACATTTGGACATGTTGACATTGTAATTGTTTATGGCATGTTAGGTGGGATCTCCTATATCTCTGGGAGTCTAGCTGCTGTATGCTGCATATTAAGGATCTTGTGTCAGTATCGGAGAATCTTATTCTATATCCATGTGATCTTGCATCTAAATATTTTCTATACAATGATGTCCTTGTCAATTTATCTACGACCGCCTCCATTTCTGTTCTCTTGAATTATGAAAAAGTAAAAACGATCTCATATTTTAAACATTTACAGAAAGCATGAGAAGAGTCATTTAGATTCGATATGGAGTTTGCTGGGATTTTAAAAATATAGAACTGTCATGAATACCGTAAAATAATAACTTTGGATTGTTTATGATTAAGACTAGACCTGGGACCAACCATCCTATCTGAACTGCAGGACCAGGGATATAGCTTAGGACAAGCCCAGTATATTGCACAGGACAGAGAAAAGTGGAGAGAACTTGTTATGACTTTAACGTTTCAATATTGCATATTTGATTGACCATATGTTTATAATTTTTTTAATGTATAATTTTCGTTTAGTTTTAAGGTTTTGGTTAAAACCCATCCTCTCAAGTCAGGTTTTTGAGTCCAAGCCTCGTTTGAGGGAGCGAAACGTGGACTCAAAACCCTGACTTGGGAGGATGGTTAAAACCAAGAAAAATATTTACATGTATTATGTTATCAACTTACATATAGTGGCGTTTCATCTAAATATTGCAATGGCATTTGTCCGTACAACATAGCGATGTCAGTGTCTTGAATTCGGTCCTGTCGTAAGAAAGAAGAAAAAAATGTTAAGGGGTTCGCATTGAGTTTAAAGAAAAGAATAGAAAAGTTGGTTTATTTTACAAATTATCTCTGGATTCATGAGAAATGGTGTCAAAAGAGGACTTGTGTATACCGATAAAATGTGGAATAAATGTACGTGATTCAACCTAAGACTTCCTTTATGAAGATATATTATGCCGCAAACTTTCTATCTACAAGAAGTACATATTTAAAAACTCCAAATGTATGCACTTGAAAAGACTAAACATTTGTATTAATTTTGTATTTTATAAAATAGTTTATAGTAAAGCGGATACATACTCAAAGAGTTGCACTGAAATTTAAAACTTCAAATAAGATGTAAAACATATCACATAACAGCCTGAATTGAAACTTCAAACAAAAGTATTCTAAATGCGACACTTCAAAGGGTTGAAGATTGTCATTTTTATCTCAAGTCGGAAACGATTGTTAGACCAATCCCTGAGAATATTAACCATTTGCAGGACAGGGAAACAACTTTTAACAATTCTGAATACAGAAAATTTCATTTGATATAGATATTCAGACTTACATTATAAATTCTACAAATCTGATTTTTTGTATCGATAACTAGAGAGGTAAACTTTCTGTAAATATTTTCATGTAATGCAGATATGTTGACATTTATTGCATTTCTTCTACAAGTATTGCAGAAATTCACTGTAGTCGTAGGATGACCAAATATTTGAAATGATAGAGTTGAAATGACTAGGGCTAAAATAGAAAAAAAGATATAACAGTTATGTGGAATTTCTATAAAAATTATCAGGTATAAAGTAAGAAAGCATTAAGTATAATTTGTGAACTACAATTCCGGGTATGTATTTTTTTACAAACTTATGAAATGAAAATGATCATCACTGCCGATTTCATCTTGTGGATATTTTATTTTCGAATTCCAAAGCCATAAAATCGAGATGAATAATATCATTCTCTATATAATGAAGTTGCCTTTTTTACCAGCATAACATCATTAGAATTTTGGTTTAACCAACCATTTCATTTGAAATGCTTGTACCAAGTCAGGAACATTGCGATCTGCGATCTATGACTATTCCGGTGTCTCCCATCTTTTGTCTTTTTTTCTTGAACATTGAGATTGGTCCTCCAAGTTCAGTAATTTTGTTTTTACCTTTAATTTTCTATCGGTGTCTAAGTTAAAGATTTACAATACAAAATAAATGACCATATTGGCTTTACCTTTGAACATGTTTTTAAGAATTAATGTTTTGGTCATGTTGCCTTTACAAATTGATAATAATTTACTATGTTCTCCAGTATTTATACAGAAATTTCAAAAGCATCGGAAATTATCATTTTTACAGTTATTTTACATAAGCACCTAAATTCTATTCCCACACTTGAAAAGTTGTCGTTCTAATTAGTGCTACTGTCCGAGGTAGAATTCCACTTAAATGTGATTTGCAAAGAAGTCAAAAAAAGTTTCTTTTGTAACAAATGCTGAAATATCTGATCTTTTATCTGCTTAAAGTTACATAGGACCAACCACAAGGGCCAGATCCTGATGTTTTTGAAAGTGTCAATCAGGAAGTAAATTTAGAAACAAAAGAAAAAGTGTGGTCGTTTCTTTGTTTAAAATGCAAACCTGTGACAAGTTAAAATAGATAGACATCAATTAACTTTTTAATTTAAAAGAGTAAACATATCATTTCCGATTGAAGTGGACCGGTCGAAAGGTCGGTTCTACATTGCAGAAAGTTCCAAAATTTCATTGTTAATTGTTTGAAATGATGTCATTTGTTTGTTAATCTTGTGATCCTGATCGAGTGACAAATCTATTATCTTTACACTAGTTGTCATTGGCCACATTTTTGCTTTTGTTTTCAATTTTTGCAGAATTGGTTTCCGATTGGGATTAACAATCAACAATATCTTAATGAGGTAAAAATGGCAGTTTTCAGTTATCTAAAAATAAAATGTCACAATGGTCCTGAATTTGGGACGGACATTAAAACGAAATAATGAGTTAGACAAAGTTTTGTGTTAGTGGGTGGTCTAATATGCTGGACAAATATTTTTTTCATCTTTTTATTTATTTTTTGACTAACATTATTGCCCTAAAGAAAAGATTTGTTCAGAATGTCCTATGACAAATGTAGTACTCACAATGTTTCACCTAAAAGTAGCCAGTTCTTTTACACCATTTCTTAATCTGAAAGTGGCCAGTTCTTTTACACCCTTTCTTAAAAACACCATAGTACTGTTCTGGCCTGGTTTAGTTACAGTGGAAGGCGATCATAGTATACCAGCATGAATAAATATTACAATCATCAATTCATTAAATATTTAAGTTACAACCGAGAATATTAGTTAAGAATTGAGATAAACTGCCAATTTCCAGCTTTCATGGCTTTATAAAGCTTTAGCTTGGACGTCTTGCAGTTTAAAGAAACTACATTAAAAAAATAACTGAAATGATTTTTTTCGGTTCATTGAACCATGACAGTTTCTGCTTCTATGAACCAAATAAATATTACAGTTAATATTAAATGAATATTCGGTGCAAACTTTTGGTAAAATTATATTTATTTCCATGAAAATATTAAAGATTCGGTTAATTAATTCGGCGTAATATCTACACCTGTAAATCAAAATGCTCGTGAAGTCCGTGCAACTGCAGAGTCTATAACTTCATTGTTGTATTCCGGTTAAACAGGCGTATTAGGCTTGATCCTCAAATCAAACCATTTCGATTTTTATAAAAGGCATACAAGAAAAATGACCCCAAATTTGATAAACTTGCAATTGGATAATGCCCCCATAAATAAGTTTGTGGTCATCATATTTGATCAACACAGCAAAAATATGCAACATTTTATTTAGTTTGAACCCTAATCACGTATAAAAAAGTTACGCTATCTGATTCCATTAGTCTTTTTAAAGATTTTTAGCATACATAATTTGCTGCACTCATTGATATTAATGCGTCTGTCGAACTTATCATACGGCCTTGTAATCAATGTATTGGCAGTTAAGTGTTTTTTGTAGAATAAACAGATTTTAGTGTAAAATACACATTTTGTAAGACCGTGTTTTTACATATAATTATAGGTTCATATACACAGTTTTTGGACATGTTGTTTACAAGTTAAACTCGGATATTGACCTTACATGGAAAATTCTTATTTCTAAATATAAACTAAATCAATAAAATATTGTGTTCGTGTATTTTAAATATACAAAGGTAAGCTAAATTCTACACTAATTTCTGTATTTTTAAACATATTTCATACATAGATTTTTTCAGTATGTACATGTAGTAAGGGACACAAAAGCCATCAGTAGCTATATTCAATGTCAAACTGGTGACATTACGTGATCAGAGACAGGTTATCTAAAATTCAGTATGTGTGGTTAAAACACAAAAATATTTAATCAGCTGTTTATACTTAAATTTGAATGTACTTTATAGCCATTACCCTTCAAATTATGTCATAAATTGATAAGATTTTCTTCTTTATAATAGCTTTAAAATTAAAAAAGTATCAAAGCTAAACCACCTCATATACAATACAATACAAAGTCATATACACCCAGAGGGGGCTACTGGGATTAAGAACCCCCCTTTTCCCTTTAAATACATTGTATTTAGGCCAAATTGCCCTTAATGTCCCCGTTCATCTCCAGTAGCCAATAAGTAGACCCCCTTTTAAAAAATTCTGGATCTGCCCCTGGCATACTATACGAATATCAACTATGTTATTGTGTAAATATGAATTGAAAATTATTTTTTTGTAATATATATCGTACAATAAATTATTTTTAAACAAATTAAATTTTCTAGAATGATAAACATAATGTTATGGTTCCAGATAGACAATAAGGAGATGTGGAATAAGTGTACACAACACACCCAACATTAAAGAAACGGCAATTTAAAAAATCACAATGGAAAACAGCCAGCAGTCTTCAACATGACCAGAGGTCACTGCTCGCTGTCTTGCATTGGCCAAAGACTAAAAATACAACCCATTAAAACAAATCCCTATATTATCAACGAAACGAAAGAGAAAGAGAATACAACAATTTTAAAATATTATTTTAAACATGGAAATGCTTGTATGATAACTCAAAAATATGTAGCAGTTTCAGTTTTCTTTTCTCAGAAAAAAAACATAAAATGAATCACAGTATAGCAGTCCTTGGCGCCGGGGTAATAGGTCTGTCGTCTGCCATAAACATACAGAGGGCATTACCACGCGCACGCGTGACCATCATCGCAGACAAGTTTCAATCCGATACGACGAGCCATGGAGCAGGTGGGATATTCAAACCAACAGCAGAACTCCTACCAGGAACACCAGTTTCCCTGGCAAGGTAGGTTCTTATTGGCGCTGGCTGGGAGGCATATTCGTGATATTCTTCAATATCAATATCTTTAATCGTAACCAACTTTTGGAGCAGGGCTATATGAAAATACGTCTCATACGATCCCTAAAAAAATCTTTCTTCCATATCAGCCGCTAGTAGAAAAGTTCAAAATCGAGTTAAAAGTTATCGTGATTAATTGTTTTAATTAGTGTTTGACTGATTTGCTGTACTGAGATGATCACCTAAATATCCCTATTGTGTTTCACAACTATGTTGTGTTCTATGGTCATTACCGGATCCTAGATCGCAATGGAAGAGGGGGGTTTGGCGCCATAAAACCTGGTTTAACCCACCTTTTCGATAGAAATGCCTGTACCAAGTCAGGACCATTGCGATACACCAATTCTCCGGTATGACTGATTCGTTTTTGTCATTTTCTCTGGCAATGAGATTGATCATTCAAGTTCGGTAGTTTTGTTATTACCTTTATCACAATTGACGAATAATAAAATTAAATGAATGGCGACGGTTAATTTGGTTATGCTGTATATCGATATTTCAAGGAGTAACCTCTCATCAGCAGCATTCGAATCAAAACATTTGAAGGTCAAAAATCAAAATTATTGAATGAAAAGTACTCAAAGTCAAAAGGGTCGAACATGAAAGCTAAATCCAACACCGAGGATATCGACCATGTGCAGTACAAGGAATTAAGACATACCGGTACTTTTTAAATGAAGTTTGACACCAATGTTTAAGGGTTTTTTTCTTGGTTTCTTGTGGTATCGTTATCATTGCTCTTAATTGTTTCACTTCTTCACTCTTTGGACAATTAGAAATTTATCACTTGATTATTACAATGTTCACGAACTTTGCACATACCTTTGTAGTAAAATGATTTTCACTGTGAACTTGTCGTATTTAACAGAAGATGGTTGGCTGATTCCTGGGACTGGTTTTCCTCCTTGACAACGTCTGATCAGGCAGCAGCTACAGGAAACCAAATGGTCACAGGGTATTATCTGTGTAACAAAGAAGTTAAAGTGAGTTACCAAACTTCTATGATATTTCTGATATAGCATTCAAATATTATTCTATGCAGTTAAAAATGTGATTTGATGCAGAGTCAGAGAAGTCGTTAACGATTCTGTAAAAATGTACTAAGCCTAAAATTACACCTTTACTGCTTTATGGATAAAAATAAATGATGAAATATAAATTACAACAAAGTTCCAGACAAATAAATTTTGCTACGCCTGACGCGCGTTTCGTCTATTCAAGACTCATCAGAGGCGCTCTACCAAAAATTTGAAATGCCAAATACTTTATGAATATGAAGAGCATAAAACAATTATACCACTAAATGCCGAAAACTAGAACCAAATTATGACTAAGACCAACCTATGTCTGGGGTAGGAAGAAACTTAGGGTTTTGACAGTTTTAAAATTTAAACGGATAATTTATAGCTTTGATGTATTCGTCAACAATTTTGTGTTGATGCCGGAGCGGGCTAACCTCGGGGAAATAAAAATCCACCAACAGCACTTAAATATATTCAAGTATAACACCCAAGAGTTAATTTTTTGTGTTATACAGTGCAAAGCAGGGTGATACTAAGGCTTTTTATTAAAAAAAAATGCAAACTTTTTCAAAAGTGTAGATTTTAGCCGATCAAAAATATTTTCAGATATTTTTTTTGGAATAAGCTATAAAAGTTTTCTTTATCAATAGGATTCTTTATATGCAGACTACGTGTTTTCTTTTTCCCAAATGACTGACGATGAATTACGGAAAATGAATGTTCATACTAGATACAAGTGAGTACACGGGGTAGTTTTAACAGTTGGGGCTCCGAACAGAAAATAGGTTTAACGATTTCGTAATCATACATATCTATTCAACCCGTGCGTGGCCCGCAGCAGCGCTAAGCTTGTCGGTAAAAGTCCACTAAAGAGCGCTCAGAAACCTGATATCGGGTCAGGCGGCTTTGCCCACAAAGCGACTGGGATGTGTGCTCCAGGTGGTTGAATGGGGCAGCCCTGACATCAAGAGATGCGGGGTCGTCAGGCGATAATGCGGAAAACCTGACCGCAAACCATAGTGGTGCACCGTGTTGGGAAAAATGTCACGTTCCTCGCACGTTAAAGAACCCTTGAATTCTGCAGGTCTCGGTAAGAGTAGGACCCGCACAGGAGGCTAAATTTCCCGTCCCTACCCATCACTCCTTTTTCCAGTGGCAGTAAAAACTCTCCTACCCGATTGGCCTTGTGTCCCCATTTCCTCCACTTCATCATCATTTCATGTATATTGTATCACCACTTTTATGTTCATCTCCCGGATATAGCCGAAATCGTGCTGCTTGGGAGTAAAGCAATAATTAACTAACTAACTAACATATCTATTCGTTTAATTCTTTGTGTGGAGCATCTCCGATAAGTATTAAGAAGACGATTGCCCTTTAACATTTTTATGTTGTTTTGCAAGAACAAGATGTACATGTACAATCAAATAGCAGTATTACCACTTAAATACTTAAATATTTTTGCACAAATAAATGACGACATTTCCTAATCGGAAAACACAATTAATATACGCATGCATACTACAAAAATGTATGATTCGATGTGTTAACATACATCGTCGTGAAAGCACACTTGATATAGGCTGCTCAGATGCAGGACATAAATAATAATAAAAAAAAAACACTGTTAATAAGGATTGACAAATACAAATATTTTCCTATCAACAGTAATTTTCCACATACAGTTCAATGTGATAACAAAAAGGATGGGTCCTGTTTAGGCCAATTCTATTGCATATCTACACGAAAACTAAAAAAATTGTCGGAGAAAAGTAGCTTATAATCCCTGGAACATATCTACACGAAAACTAAAAAAATTGTCGCAGAAAAGTAGCTTATAATCCCTGGAACATATCTACACGAAAACTAAAAAAATTGTCGCAGAAAAGTAGCTTATAATCCCTGGAACATATCTACACGAAAACTAAAAAAATTGTCGCAGAAAAGTAGCTTATAATCCCTAGAACACTTCTACACGAAAACTAAAAAAATTGTCGCAGAAAAGTAGCTTATAATCCCTGGAACATATCTACACGAAAACTAAAAACAATGGTCGGAGAAAAGTAGCTTATAATCCCTGGAACATATCTACACGAAAACTAAAAACAATGGTCGGAGAAAAGTAGCTTATAATCCCTGGAACACCCCCTTCCTTTTTGTTATCATATGAACTGTATGTGGAACTCTTCGCATTTGTTATACAAAAAGAGATCTGGATCAGGATGAAGTTTTCGTTTCTTACAAAAATGCATAGCAACAGTCTTACTCTCTGAAAATTTGAAACCATTTTCAGAGGCCAATATTCAATCCGTTTGAGACAGAGTTGTAATTGCCTTTCAATAGTATTCATGTTTTTTGGCACTGTAACATATTAAAAATTATAAATTCGAAAATTTATGAATGCACCCTTGCATCAAGTTCCATATTACAATAAATTTATTACAGTGGTAGTCATGAAAGATATATACATTGTATGCTAAAAACGTGGAAAATATTTATATTCTAACTGTTACTATTTTGAATATATAGTTTCATTTCAGTTAACATAAACATTGATACAATATGTCCGTTTCAATACCCAAATAATTCAGAAACGACTTAATTGTAGATACCTATTCAACAAGATTCGTTGTTCTGGATGCTATTATCATTGTGGCTAGTAACAACATTATCCATTACTCTACTTCTTTCAGTTTAAATATTATTTCTTCTTAAAGTTCTCGTGGTCATTAATTTTTTGACTTTCTTGTTTAGGTACGGATACAAGGTAACAACAGTTATAACATGTGTCCCAGTCTACATGAAATGGCTGACAACACAGTAAGTACATTATAACATGTGTCCCAGTCTACATGAAATGGCTAACAACACTGTAAGTACATTATAACATGTGTCCCAGTCTACATGAAATGGCTGACAACACAGTAAGTACATTATAACATGTGTCCCAGTCTACATGAAATGGCTGACAACACAGTAAGTACATTATAACATGTGTCCCAGTCTACATGAAATGGCTGACAACACAGTAAGTACATTATAACATGTGTCCCAGTCTACATGAAATGGCTGACAACACAGTAAGTACGTTATAACATGTGTCCCAGTCTACATGAAATGGCTGACAACACAGTAAGTACATTATAACATGTGTCCCAGTCTACATGAAATGGCTGACAACACAGTAAGTACATTATAACATGTGTCCCAGTCTACATGAAATGGCTGACAACACAGTAAGTACATTATAACATGTGTCCCAGTCTACATGAAATGGCTGACAACACAGTAAGTACGTTATAACATGTGTCCCAGTCTACATGAAATGGCTGACAACACAGTAAGTACATTATAACATGTGTCCCAGTCTACATGAAATGGCTGACAACACAGTAAGTACATTATAACATGTGTCCCAGTCTACATGAAATGGCTGACAACACAGTAAGTACATTATAACATGTGTCCCAGTCTACATGAAATGGCTGACAACACAGTAAGTACGTTATAACATGTGTCCCAGTCTACATGAAATGGCTGACAACACAGTAAGTACACTAGAATTCTTCATGTTAATTTTTTTTTATAAATGATATTTTAAGATTTTTTATTTGCCAAAACTAGTTATCGTCTCAATTCGTCAGAAATGATCTCCAAATCTTCAAGTCAGTACAGATAAAAGTTTTCCGAAATAGTGGTTAAAGTACTTTAGCAATGAAAGAAAAACATTAATGTGTTTCACTTGGAACAGCCAAATTACAAAATTAATGATGAATAGGGGCAGATTTGACGGAGCCACACTTTTTTATTTGATATTTATGAACTCAAAGAAGCAGCATCGAAATTACCTTTTTATATCTGAAAAACTCTTTTGTTTGTTAAAAATGACAGAACTATTAGATTAGTAATAATGCGAGTTTTTGGAACATTTGTATACAATGTATATAAACATTTTGATATTATTCACAGAATGAAACAATACACAATCATTTTATTACAGATTTTTGGAGGAAGGTGGTCAAATCCTAGGAAAGAAAGTCCAGAATCTAAACGAGGTAATACTAAACTGTTATCTGGACGGAAAAAATATCAAAATACAATGAAGAATAATAGGTCAAATCTGTTCTTTGTAAAGCTAGTTCTGTGTTTGTACTTTTCCTTATAAAAACATGAATGTTGAATTCACCTGCCTGATAAGAGAGATGACCATTATTCAAAACACTTACTTAGAACAGTATCTACATTTCAAGAAACAATTTCTGAATTCAATTCTACAGTATGAATAATTTATAAAAGGATCATGAGACCACAGCACATATGTCATGTATGTTAACTCCAACTGCAATTAATGGCCATTTCGGAACATTATTCCTCATCAGCAGCACTAGAACCCAGACATGGGAAATCCACAATTAAACAGATGTTCAAAATGCATAAAACTAAACAAAATCCAAATATATATAGCTAAGGTCAAAACTACGATGGAGGGAGTTAAAATTAACATCAATTTGGATAGTGGTTAAAAACAAAGTGTATACATGAGAAGTAATATCATGTACAAGTACACCATGTCTAAAAACAGAGCATACTCACTATACTAACTCCACATAGTATAAAAGACAATTAAATCGGTTGTTTCACATCATATATATGAAATATAAATTATGTTACTAAGTGGGTAATGAAATCTCTATTTCTACACTAAAAGAAGCTACTTTTAATATTTTTGACTTGTTTAATGAGAAATCTTCGTTTTACATCTTGTAGGTTATGATAAAGATATTAACAAAATTATTGTAGTAAACTGTTTAGGTCTAGGGAGCAGATATTTATTTAAAGTCTCCATTTTTGCAGCTTGTAGGTTATGATATTGTAGTAAACTGTTTAGGTCTAGGGAGCAGATATTTATTTAAGGATGATAAGATTCACGCCACCCGAGGACAACTTATTAAGGTAACCAAATAGATTATACACACTCGAATGCCCCATTGGTGCCTTTTTGCTTCACACATTAAAATATGTCAATATGGTGTTAGCTTGAACATGTATTGTCTTACTGAGAACTAGTATCTGAAAATAAAAGATTAGATTTCGATCAGATCGAAAAAAAAATCAAAGGCGATGTTATTGTGATAAAATGATACATTAAAGAATCGTTTGCAAGAGCAAAACAGCTCAATAAATTGTACCCTAATCCTAACCCTGTATAATGAAAACTTTTGAAACGCTGTCAATACATGTTTCATCAGCATAAGTTGAATCAAAATAATTTTATAAAAGGTCGAATACCAGTTGTCGTATAGAGGTAATAATAGAATTACCGAGATTAGGGGATCAATCTCAACGCAAAACATGGAAGAAATACCGAAAATATTGAAGTTTGCAATGGTCCTGACTTGGTACAGGCATTTCGAAAGAAATGGTGGGTTACACCATCTTCTAATGCGATTTTATGGTCTGGTATTAGCACAAAACACAACACGGTCGTGAAGACATAATAGGGATAGAGTAAAGAGATGTACTCTACCTAAAATGGTCAAACAAGTCAGTCATATCGAGCATAAAAGCTTTTAAGAAACAAAGGCACCCATAAAGACAAAATCAACACAATCTTTTGCTATTGGTCAACTGTTGAAGGATCCAAAATTTTACGTTATACAATCTTGCTAATCAACTTGTAGCTGCAAGTCCATAGTGTCACAAAAAATGTTGTTATTTTTTTAAATTTGGTAAACAAAACAAAACACACAAAAATAACATCAGAAAGGACCAGCAGTGACATGTTAATGTCATTTTGAATTATAATTTGATTTTGTGGTCATATTGAGATCGTTATGACTGTTTCTAATAACTTTTTTAATGAATAATTTTTGTAATACTATCCTTTTCAAATAAATTGGTTTCATTCCTTGTTTAGTTGAAGGCTGACTGGATTAAATATTGGATGTACACTGACGATGGAGCATATATTTTACCAAAGTAAGTACCACAATGCCCTCGCTCACAGGAAGACTAAGTGCCTTTCATACTCTATGATTTGTAGTGATAAAATGTACCTGAAGTAAAATAATGACTTCGTATTGAATTTAAATTCAGTATTTTACTAATGTTAAGAATTGGCTTTCTGATTTGTATAAATTATTGCAAAATATTTATGTAGAAGGTGTATTTTACTTTTTTAGTGTTTTCTGTTTATACTTTTCAGCGCTGATGTCATTACAGTAGGCGGAGTACGGCAACCTAATGATTATAACCTAGAAGTGAACCCAGCAGATAGAGAAGAAATAAAAAAGAAATGCCATCGACTATGGCCTCCTTTAAAAGTAAATAAACCAATAACTACAACACAAATTGAAGTTTTCCCTTTCAGTGAAAATGATAAAGCCAATACAACTTATCCCAAATATCCATTTCATTAATCTTAGAGGAATGTGCAAAATGATTGAAAATACAACTGCACTTGTGTTAGAAAAAAAAACACTACTCGTTTTATTGAGTTATTAGGAATATAACAGAAACGAGACTAAGTATCCTACACATGCATGACATGGATAGCATTATTTTGCCATTTTCACAGTCAACCATCATGTTTGAGAACAGCCTATTAGGGACGGACCATTTAACTTGAAGGGCGGGGCCTTGGTTTTTTGTTTTGATCAGAAAATTTTTTTCCGCGCAGAGCGCGGACAAAATATTTATTTTTCAAAGGCGTCGCGACAGAATATTTTTTTCATTATCAGCATTATATTTTATAGCAGAAACCCCTCTTCAGAATATTTTTTTCTTACCCTCAGCTGCCAAAATATTTGTTTTCATCAAAAATAATTTTCAGAATATTTTTTAGGAAAAAACCAAGCCCCCCCCCCCCCCCTTCAAGTTAAATGGTCGGTCCCTTAGTATAAGTGTGCATGCATACAGATTTTAATACTTTCTATGAAGTTGTGATATAAAAAATTACGCCTGTCAACACTTCATAATGAACAAGCAACAATAAACAAATAGAAAGGGAAACGTTTCCAATAGATAACATAATCAATTGCAAAAACTTAGATACACAAACTAATTTTCTACGATGAAGAGGTTGAGTGAGGTAGCGTTTAACTTTGTATGTGTAAACATTTTCTGTCTTAGGATTCAGTTGTGGTGGGGGAGTGGGTAGGCCTTCGACCATCTAGAACACCTTTGAGATTAGAGAGTGAGATTATAGAATTACCTCAAGGAAAACTCAAGGTAAGATATTAACATTTTCTGTCCCAGGATTCAGTTGTGGTGGGGGAGTGGGTAGGCCTTCGACCATCTAGAACACCTTTGAGATTAAAGAGTGAGATTATAGAATTACCTCAAGGAAATCTTAAAATGTAAAAACAAGAACGATTAGAATTGGTAAAGTTACCAGTATGAAACTATATTAAAGATAATAAAGGTGGGATTTCGTTTGTATGTGTGTTTGTGTTAGGGTAAAACGCCCTTTTCGACGAATCTTGCCCATATAAATCTTATCTAGAACCTAAGCAAAACGAAATATGTTAATCCTTAGTTATATTGCTGAAGTCCTTTCACTCAACAATCCTCGATTTGATGACTATTTAACTCTCATATATCCCAAGGAACTTGAGAGATTCTAAGATGTCCTCTTCATATTTGGATTTAATTCTATAAATTGATACGCCGGGAAGGCTTTGAACAAAACACTAAAAGTTTGACAAACGCAATGACTTCCAACTATCCAAAAGTCAGCTTTCCCTTTCTGTGTAGCAACATTCCGTCCACTCCAGCATATGTATTACAATTGATTCGTTATTCCAAAGCTTGTTTGGAGTATATAATGCCTTGCTTAAAAGAAAAGCAAATTGTTAACAATTGTAAACGCATGGGCACGTTGCTCCCAGGTTGTTGTCATCACTCAACAAATTTTATGGAAGAGATCATGTGCTTGTAGAAAATACGAGGTTTTTATCTCTCAGATGAGCGCAGATTTTGTTTTGATATAGAGTTTGGTAATGTCATCCTTTCCGGATTTGATCAACACTTAATCGATCTTTGGCAACGTGGCGGGTGTGCTATAGCAAGCGGGGCTGTGTGACTGCTCACTCTTCAGGAGCACCTAGCTGAGTTCACTCTCGTTTCGACTTTAGTTCACATTTCTAAATGCGTTTTTTTAAGTTGTTATGTGTGTTTTTTGTTCGTTTCGTGTTGATGATATTTTTTGTCTTCCGATTTTGTCTTTGCTTTTTCTGAATAATGATGTTTGATTTCCCCTAATGATGTTTGATTTCCCCTTTGGTACACCTTTGCTTATGCCTTAATGCATTTCACAGTAATAGTAAAAATTTGCGAATTATCACTCATAGCAGTAACAGTTGCAAGAGCAATTTTACTTTATTTGAAGTGTAGCACTGTATATATCTCCCTTGTTTTTGTTAAAATTTTGTCTTGTCCATACGCCCTCAATAACTGAGTTTGTTGAGGAAATGATTAGAATTTGAATATTTCTTTATTTCAATATTTCTTATTTTAAGGTGGTTCACAACTATGGTCATGGAGGAGTAGGAATCGCAATTAGTTGGGGGACCAGTTTACACACCACCCAGCTTGTAAAAGACATGCTTAGATCAAATTCACGTCTGTGATAAATATGATGTATATTTGAAGCTTTACATATTAAGTTTTTATCATTATTTTTGATATTATATTGTTTTAAGATAAGATGTAATTGTATATTTTACAATGTATATATTACTGAACTGATAAATTTTTAAAGAAATATATTAAATAGAGCTTTGATTTTTCACATGTGTGTCTTCCTCATAGAAGAAGCAAAGGTGACCAAAGGGGCAATCTAATATCATAAATCCGAAAAGACAATAAAAGATAAAATCGGTAGACACAAAATCATCAAAACAAAACAAACAAAATGCACATAAACAACCAAAACACAATTAGCAAAATGAACGATAGTGAAATCCGAGGGGTAGACAGTATTTCCTGCTTGTTAAGAAGTGCTTAAGTGTGGATCAAACACTACAAACCTCTATTTCAAACTAACATCTCTGCTCATCTGAAACAAGCGTTTTGGTCTACAATATATATTTTTATTATTATTGTGTAAATAGAAATTTTGATCCTTGCTATATTTCTATTTCCACACAGGCGTGTGGGTCTATGATTTTTTGTTTATTGTTTGTATATATTTATATAAATATATATAGCAAGGATAATGATTTTTATGTACCCCGTTATACACACAATAAAAAAAATCCCAGACCAACACTCTGTGCATCATTAAAATAACGGATTTCAAAATTTGTTATATATATGTCGTGTACATTGTCATTGGTATTCCAATGGGAACCAATTGTGCTCCACTCATAGCTGATCTTTTTTTTATATTGTTACGAACCACAGTTCATGGCCAAGCTACAAAAAGACCCAAACAAAAACCACCTTATCGAAACCTTTAACTATACATATAGATACTTAGATGACATACTTGCTCTAAACAACCCTGCATTCTCAAATCTAATAAATGATATATATCCTAAAGAATTAACTCTAAATAAAAGCAAACTCGACCGACAGTAGATGTCCATTTCTAGATTTGGACTTAAGCATTGTCAATGGTAGATTACACACTAAAGTATATGATAAACGGGATGACCTTTTCATTCCCAATAGTTAATTTTCCGTTTCTTGAAGGAGACGTACCATTAGCTCCAGCTTACGGGGTATACATTTCACAATTAGTCAGGTATGCTCGCATTTGCAGTGATGTGTCTGATTTTAATGATAAAAACCGTTTTATTACAGAAAAATTGCTAAAAAAAAGGTTACCGTTACCACAAATTAGTCAAATCTTTTACAAAATTTGCACATAAATATGGACATCTCATCGAAAAATTTGATTGTACACGTAGATTTCTGATTGTTAAAGGAATATCTCATCCTGATTTTTACTTGCTGATTTGTTTCTTCATTCATATGAAGCAGACTTCTTACAATCTCTTCTAGACAAAAAAGATCGTAGATTAGCTCTCTCTTTTAACCTCACGTTCCGTTATATTGATGATGTCCTTTCACTGAACAATTCTCGATTTGGTGACTTTCTCCATCTCATATATCCCCCGGAACTTGAGATGAAGGACACAACGGATACTAGGAAGTCTGCTTCATATTTAGATCTACATCTCGAAATAGACTCTCAAGGAAAACTATCAACAAAGCTCTATGACAAACGTGATGACTTCAACTTCCCAATCGTCAACTTTCCCTTCGTGTGTAGCAACATTCCGTCCGCTCCAGCTTATGGAGTTTACGTATCACAATTGGTTCGTTACTCCAGAGCTTGTGGGAATTACATCGATTTCCTTGGCAGAGCGTCACGTTTGACACAGAAATTGCTAACACAGGGTTATGTTGCTCTTCGGTTGCTGTCTTCACTCAAGAAATTTTACGGTCGACACCATGTACTCATAGATAAATATGGGATTTCTATCTCTCAGATGAGTGCAGATGTTGGTTTGTCATATGGTTTTGTTTTGTCTTCCTTTACCGGATTTGACACACTGAATTGGAAATTGGCAGCGCGGCGGGTGTGCTTTAGCAGGCAGGAACCGCTTACTCTTCCGGAGCACCCGAGTTCTCTCTTGTTACGACTTGAGTTCGCGTTGTTGATTTCTGTTCGGTTGTTTTTATGTTTTGTGTTTCCTTGTGCTGTTCTTGTTCATGTTTACCGGTTTTGTCGTTGCCTTTTTGGACTTTTGACACTCGAATGCCCCTTTGGTGCCTCTGCTTATTTATAGCAATGTAGTTTATAAAGCAAAAAAAAAATCAAAAACAACCTTATGGAAATTAAAAACTGGCTTAAAAACCTTTTGAAAAAAGGATACGAATTCAATGTTTTAGTAAAATCTTTGCATTTGGTATGTTTTGGCAGAAATATTGATAGCTTGATAGTAACTTTGAAACGTTAAATTTTCACTTTGTATCCATTGTTTTATTTATAAGCACCACAGCGATCAAGTATGTCGGTTCTGTGTGGTGATACAACTCTAAATCATTCATTGTTTTGACGTGGGGTGTCGGATTTAGAACTGATGTATTTGATTCTTTTACATCAATCGATAAATGTTTCTTAGCTAGTTGTCAGTAACTTCGAGTGTTCTCAAGAGAGTTCCTCCTTGTCTTGTTGTTTTCGTACAGTATTTTGTCTTAGGTTCTCTCTTGTTGAATTGAACTTTTGTCGATTGAGTTTTACAGTGTGTTTTATATGTAGCTTTGTGCAAGCTTATCAATAGGGGGAAGGTTGGATCCAAAAAACTTGTTTAACCTCGCCACATTTTATATGTGCCTGTCCTAAGCCAGGAAACTTTGCCAAATATATACGATATTGAGATGTGGAATAAGTGTACGCGACACAACAAACATAAACAAACAGCAATTCAAAAAATCACAACGGAAAACAGCAAGCAGTCTTCAACATGACCATAGGTCACTGCTTACCGTCTTGCATTTGTGTTTAAATTTCAAACAAGCCTACTTTAAGCGATCACTAAAACAGTGTTTAAAGCTAAATTTTCTCAAAACTTGGGATAAGATAAAATTATCATACTCAAGGGGAGAGGGTAAGTTGTGTACATACTTTAATTTCAAAACTTCTTTTACCATAGAAAACTATATATCCTCCCCATCATATTCCAATAACAAAGTTTCGGCTAAGCAACCATAAATTACGAGTTGAGACTGGCCGCTATGAGCGACGTATCAACAATATTGGTAAACAGGAAGTCATCCCAAAACAAGAAAGAACATGTCAAAATTGTGATATGAACAAGGTAGAAGATGAACGAATGTCCCAAGTACAGACTTAAAAGGCACTCTTTTTTAATTTTTATTATGACATGTATCCAAATCTCAGGACTTTAAATAATGAACAATTTTTTATATGGATCATGTCAAATGAAGAAGCCACTTTTGTTGACTCCCTTTGCTCTTTATTAGAATCTGCAGTACACAGACAAAACTCCGATTACATAAAGCATAAAGCATAAAGCATAAAAGTTTTATTTAAAGTCGATGGCATTAAAATACATAACATAAGCTCTGTAGAGCTTTTTATCGACTGACACACATAAATAATAAACATGATCAACACACATAAAACAACACAATACATATCATGCAGACAAGACATATAAGCATTACTATAAACGTAAAGCACACATAAAGCTAGAGTTACAACTAAAAGCACAAATAGCAAAATTATTAAAAAGCACAAGCAAAGCATGAATTAGTAAAAACACAAGCATTGCATAAATTAATGGGCTAAACTAAAGCAGAAATGACAGCACATACATAGCACTAACTAGAAAATACATAAAATACATCCCAGGCTACACCCCCTCAGACCTACAGGATCCACATCTGCATGAGCTACCGTTCCAGTTGCTTATTAAGCTTTTGAACTGGTTGAGGTTTGAAGCTGTCCTAAATTCATTTGGTAGCTCATTCCATAGTGTGGCCCCTGCATATCTGAAGGAGTGCAAACCATGGTCGGTTGTCCTTACCCTGGGAACTTCCACTGTATTTTCCTTTCTGAAAGAGTATTTACTATTTTTAAAAACAAACATATCTTGCAAGTACAGTGGACCTTGTTTATTTAAAATTTTAAAAACTTCTATTGCCATTGCTCTGATTCTTCTAATTTTTAAAGATGGTAAACCTGATTTACATAGTAGTTGTTCATATGAGCTGTTATAGTCGTCATAAACGAATCTGAGCGCTCTTTCCTGATTTTTTTCTATTTTTCTAGTGTTGTTCTCTCCACAAAAATGCCATACAATAGGACAATAGTTAAAATTGCACATGATGAATGAAAAATAAATAGTGAGCTTTCCAAGTTTCGACAGGTGTTTACCAATACGTTTCAATACATTAAGTTGGCGAGATGCCTTTTTACATATATTTGATACATGGTTGTTAAAACTTAAACTTAAGCTGACTGTCAATAGTCACCCCCAGAAGTTTGACTTCGTTATCACATTTTATAGCATTTCCTTTTAGATTTAAGCTAATGTTTTGTTTAGATGTTTTAGACCCAATAGCAAGAGCTTAAATGTATTAAATGTAGCATTAAATAGTCATAAATGTAAATTTTATTTTAATCTTTGCATATTAATAAGTTGAAAGCTGGCTCTCATGTTTCTAATGTATCTTTTATATGTTTATGTTTATTATCTTTGAAATCATAATGACAAATATATATATGATTTGTGATTGATATGCCCTAATGGGCCCTATGATTAGGAAATAAAGATTATTTATTTATGTATTTATTTATTATGATTGATGTGAAATTTATAAGTAAGTGGGAATTTAGATTTGTGAGGATTTGGGACGGACGAACGGACCTGAACACTATATGCCCCTCTAGGGGCTCCTCGTGGGGGGTACCAGGAATCAAGAAATCAGCCTTTTTTTACCAAAGTAATCAAATAATCATATATTTTTTTAGAAATGTAATCAAAAACTTTTCCCAATGGGAATAAAGTAATCAATAATTCAAACCTTGCCTTGGTAATCTAATAATCATTAAATATTTGCTCTTGTATTCAAGTAATCACCTTTAAAATGGCCTGGGAATCATGTAATCAAAAACCCCATGAGAAGGCAACCTCTACTTTCGAAGATGTGGCATAAATTAAAACCCTTACATTTAGCAAGTTTTCAAATTTCCCGCTTTTATCTTTGATATTATGGGTGAATTGAACGTTTGTAATCGAGGGATTTTTAAGCATTTGATTGACGTTGATTATTTGTTGTCAAAATTTTGGAACATGAGCTGCTGATGAAGCTGACGTGTACACATTTGATAACGATGACTGCCTTACCAATGTTGTTTTTGGTATTCTTTCTCTTCACTCCTTCTTCAACTGCTGATGGTGGTGAATATCTACAACCGACTGTAACCATTGCAATTTTAATAAGAAATCAAGCCTATGTATTGCCTTGGTTTTTTGGTCATCTTGAAAACCTGAACTATCCCAAGGATAGGATATCATTATGGTATGAAATGTGATGTATAAATGAATAAATAAACAAGTTTTAAATTAGAGTATGCCAATTTGTTTTTTGTCCTGATAATGATTAGAATCGCTGACTGGACAATATATAAAATAAAGGCATATAATTTGTACAATATAGCAGTGCGGCTATTCGTACAAACTTTTTTCATCCAATCAAAATTAACGGGTACTAATTATGTATCATTTATATATTGACCAAATTAACTCTTTTAACATGTTTAATGAAAATTAATCAATTCAATTAGTATTATTTTAAATGTAAATAACCTATATTGCGTTGCACGGGCTTAAAACACCAACTCACTCACTCACATTATTTTAAATGAACTATTTATTTACAGAGTTGTATGTCCCCTACATGTATTTTGATACGAAAAAATTTCGGAAATCTTATTAGTTTTGTCTATATTTTCATTTATAACTTTCTAATTTAGGACCATTAAATAGTAAAAAATTAGCAGAATAAGCAAATGAATAAACAAATAATATTTTATGATAATCATTATAATTCAGTTAATTTATGAATGGTGAGAATATACCTGTTGAAGGGTACACAATTTCCTGTTTTATAACAGTGGATAAGAGAATTTATTTTGACCAATTTTAATCAGATTGCACGGTTTTGCATTTTCATTCCTCACCATTGTCTGGTTTTTGTTTTATTAGTATTAAAAAGAAAAAGTGTTATACCTGGCATCCCATTCCATAAAGAATTTGACTTTAATCAGACTTACTAGACTTAATCCTCTGTACCCCTGGAGGGACATAGGGCCTCAATAATAGCTCTCCATCTGTCCCAGTCATGTGCAGCTCGATTGGCTTCTCCTCTTGACATCTGGATCAACCCCATAGAGATTCAGCTATCTAAAAATATTAATATAATTACATTATATATTGCCTGTCCAAGTTCTTTTTTTTTCATAGAGACAGCCAATTTCTTATGTTTAACAGGACATTCATATCTCTTAAGTTAGAATTTTCTCAGGCATATACATGTACATGTAAAACCAAGTTGTGAAATGAGTATTTTGCAGTAAAATGCAAAAATTTTGAATTGGACAAAAACAGGCACTATGTTAAGCTGGTACATTTTTCGTACCTCAACTGAATATTTCTGCAGTACAAGTGTAATATAAAATCGGATATCAATATTGATTTGTATTTTTTTTATAATGAATAAATGTACGAAATAGGTACACTGAAAAGCCTCAGATAAAATACAAAATTGGATCTCAATATGCAACTTTCTAAAAACAGTGTTTGTAAATCTTATTCATTGTGGGATAACATATCATGGAATCAGTTTAAGAAAAAAAATGTTTTTGTAAGGTGGTGGGGGGGTGACAAAAGTCTGAAAATTAATTTCATTTAGTTCGGCCATCAATCCATTATTATGTTTTGTTTTTTGTTTTTTACTACATGTAGGATAAGAAGTGACCACAATATAGATGATTCTAACAGAATGCTGAGAGAATGGCTGATAGCTGTAGAGGACCAATATCACTCCATAGATGTCAAGATTGACACTGGTGATAAGGGTTTGTATAGATATTAGTTTTCTCATTTTTACTGGAGTTCTGATTGCTGGAGTATTGGTTGTTTCATAGTGTATAGTTGAGCAGTTTAATGTTACAAAGTGGCAAAGTATTTTCCATTTTGTTTGTGTATTCATCTCATGATCTTTCTGTTGCATGACCAAGCTTAAGATGAATTATATTCATTTGCACAGATTTATGATAAACTCAAACATGTCAAATGAAGTAAAGTGTTTTGTGAGCAAAATCCTTTAAAAGTTTTATAAGTTTAGCCACTGTTTAGAAATTCCTCAAATTTTAAGAAAAAATTTTATGAACCTGTTCTTTATGGAATTTTTATAAAAGTTTGAAGAAATAATATTAAGGTTACAAACATTAACTGTGTAGCCTCTTGGGTATGTCTCCTCATAGTGTTATTAGAGTACATGTATCTAAAAACCCATTCAATTGATTATTTATCACTTTAAATTGCATTCTGATGTGTCAGTAACATTTGTTTTCATTGTTTTTATTTTCAACAAACATTTTTCCAGCTCTTCCTTTATTGTTTGCAGGATATGCAGATGAAAGAGGGCCATGTGACTGGTCTAATAATAGATTTGATCATGTGATTAATCTTAGACAAGAAGCTTTGGAAGCAGCTAGAAAGAAATGGGCTGATTATTTATTTGTATGTATTCAATTAAGTTTATATTAGAGAAGAAGTGGTTGGACATATTTTACCAAATGCTTACAATACAAGTAGACATTTTAGTATATAAATCTTTAGAATTTGAAATATACTGTACATTTGTTTTGTGACATCAATTTTTAGCCCGGATAACACTGTAGCAATTAGCCAAGGCTTTACATGTAGGTACGATAGCCTTTCAGTAACCAACCAATCAAAAGTTAGTTGATGTTCGTGTTGCCTCATCACTTATCAATTCACATATTAATATATGATCGAAATTTAGATTTTTTTTTCAATATCAAATGCCACTCTACTTTTACACTAAGCATAAACAATCTTTTAAATTTGTTAATTATCCTGGCTATCGGTACTTAGAGTTCTTTGATTATATATTGTATGTAGATGGTTCTTGATATTGCAAAAGAAACCATGAAAATTTGGTTTTAGTATGGCACATTCCAGCAAATTTGTTTATGAATGGTAAATAAAGGGATAGAATCTTATAATTATAGAGTTACATGGTTTTTAAAGATGAACATTATTATTTTAAAATTTCATGCATACATGTACATAAGTTTGAATAAAAAAAAATTCTACATGTATCATGTCTATATTTCTGTTTTTATTTTAGCTTACTTTGGACATTCTTAGTAAATATGTTTCTTTGTTACTTTTTATCTATTTTATTTTGTTTTGTTTTTAGTTTAAGGTGATCAGTTTTTATATTACTTAATTAGCATACAGGGAAGAGTTTCTTGTACTTTGCTTCAAATCCTTGTGCTTATGCCTTTTCCATAAGGGGACCATTCTAAAACTTTAAAGGTTCAAACCAAAATGTGTAATTTGTAGAACTTTTATATTTTATTATTCTGCAAATGAACAACCATTTGGTACATTTTGAATGTACAATTATTAAATATTGTGGAATATAAAATGTGGATGAAATTTAATTCCAGAAAATCACATTAACATGATAAAATAAAGCCAATTCATCATTATCAAGTTCTTTTTAAATGAGTTTTGTCCAAAATTGAATAAAATGGTTAATATATAAACAAATCTAATATTTAAAGCCTTGAAAATAAATTCCAGAAACATACACACATAGTATTGCATGTATCTTATTTTTTTTTCTTATAGATTGCACTAAAAGACAAACACCCCCCTCCCCCAAAAAACAAACATGCTGGAAATTCTTTCTATTTCTAGGATAACTAATAACTTTATTTTTTATTCATTTTGTGAATTATTTTGAATTTAGATGCTGGATTCAGATGTCATATTAGAAAACAAAGACACACTATCATTACTTATTGAAGAAGATAAGTATGTATTTATGAAAAATCTTTATATGTTTTTCCTAAATAGAATATAGCAAAATCAAATGACAACATAGTTTGTGTTGGCCAGTGTAAATTTAAATGAGATAGAATTTTGCTCTGAAGGTGTTCATCTTTATTTGTTTGAATTATAGTAAACAAAACTTTTTTCATATGTATGTAGCTGTAAAAAATATTTCACATTGAAAGCTTGATTAAATGTTTATTATCAACAGTTATTGCTATGATGAGAAGTACCCTTACCTTGCTTATGTTTAAACTTATATTCAGATATTAATGGTCTTCTTTGATGATTAAATTAATATAATACTCTTTCCAAATCAATCTCTATATTCAACTTGCATTTTTTCAGAACCATTGTAGCACCTATGTTAAATGCCAGCGTGGGAAATATATACTCTAACTTCTGGGGAGCTATGAGTCAAGAGGTACATTAAACTATTTGTGTGCTGTACATGTGCATTTTCACTTGTGTCAAAAAACTTGAAAAGACAAAAATTAATATACACTTGAAGCAACTACAATACAAAGAATCACACAACACAAGTCATGTTTATTGTTAGAAGCAAAGTTAACCCCAGTGTTTAGGAAATTTAAGGTGCTTCTAGAACTATCAAGTTGCCACAGTTGATTGAGTGTAGGTCAAATCTGTTAACGGTAAAAAAACATATGAAAACCCCACATCCAGACTCAATGTACTGATCTGAGATGTCAAAATCCAGTATTCTTTACAGAGGGGTTGAAAGGGAGGAAGGAGCTTTGAAAAAGAGGGCAAGTCAAGTGGAGATAAGAAAAAAGTTGAGAGAAGGAATCCATTTACCCATCTCACCACCCTCTTTTTACTATTCAGAAAACTGTAATGGAATCTAAATTGTTTTTGAAACATGAGATAACAGAATTTTCAGGTTAAAAAATCAATAAATGCATTTTGTGTGTGTATAATTGTAGGGTTACTATAAGAGAGTACCAGAATATTTTGATATTGTTGACAGACGGTCACTAGGATGTTTTCAAGTTCCCATGGTTCACTCTGCGCTATTAATAGATCTTCACAGATCTGTATCCCCACAGTTTTCCTATCTCCCACCACCATATTACCAGGGACCAGTTGATGACATTATTATATTTGCTCATTCTGTCAGAAACACAGGTTTGTAAAATATGAATTTTCTAGATTTATAAATTAAAATTTTCATGAAAGTTATGTAGCATGAACATGATAAAGAACAATATGCCCTAGCGAGGAAGGAAGAGATGCTTGTAGTGTTTGAGATTGTTTGACCCTCTATTAGTGCTTCTCAAATCAGGTTTATATCCAGGTGTAAGTTCCTTTTCCATGAAAAAAGTATGTTGTTACCAGCCATATCTATAGACATATGCATCAGGATATGAGCATACAAAAAACATCATAAAATTATGCCCCTATCAACAACTTCATGGTTCATTAAATACAGAAAAATAAATGGTAAGACTGGGCATTATGTCGTTTGGAGATATCTTTGTTCTTAGAGCTTTATACAAGTTCTTCAGTATGTAAAACCTATTTATGGTCATACAACATCTCTCTTTTTGATAGAAATACATGCTATATACTGGTAGTAGTTTGTAATGAAGATTCTTTTAATTTTTTACATGTTTTATTTGAAGATTTGAGATGTTCACATTACCTTTCTCTTTGTTATCAGGTATCTCCATGCACATATTGAATTCTGTGTACTTTGGTAAAGTCATGATACCCATGGACACCTCCAATACACTACAGGATGCTGCAGACCAGTTTCTATATGTAAAACTAGAGGCACAAGGTAAAAAGAGATAAATGTGTACACTAAGGCATTGTTGTTATTGCAGGTTATAAGAGCTTGTGATGTGTACCAGATAGTGTTAAGTATTTAAATGTTGCTATTTGATTATGTATACATGGTATAAGGAAACTGAATGAAAAAAGATGATTATTCTAATAGGTGTTTTTTTAATGCTTTGCACATGTTAAGAATGGTTACTCCTTCAAGGCCAAAAATTTACAATGTTAGTTACTTAAAATCTAAAGGAGTTGCCTTTCCAGGCATATATTTGATTTTATATGTCTTTGAAATTAGCCAACAGACAAATGACTTTCATTTCTGTTTTCGTTATATAATCAAGTTTACAATTATTAATAATGTTGACTTCCATCACAATTTATAAAATCCTTGTTATCAAAGAATTCAGGAGTGACCATTCTCAAGGAATGTAGAGTCATGATTTATTGCTTTAAATTTCAACTATGATACTGTACATGTACATGAAATGTCAAACATTCTTTTAGGTCAAAAGACAAATACTATCACAATTCCAATTCCCACAAAAGGCTGATTAGAATACATGTATTAAAAAATATTCAGATTGAGCTCTTTTGTGCAAACCATCGAATTAAAATTTTACTCTTTAAGGAATTTTTTAAAATAACAACGTTGTATATTTGAAAACTCAACATAGAAGTTTTCAATACTATATGTTCTTTCATGCTATGATGTTTCATTTGGCCTGTGAAAATAATTATTTTTGTAGGCTAGGCAAACCATAACATTTATTTCCAAGAACAAAGATTTCCAAGGAATTTTATTTTTCTTTTGATAAAATATTTGTTAAACCATGAATTCATGAATCCATGAATGTTCAATTTATTCCCTGTCCAATGATTTGGGGCCCCCAATATTTAAGTTCATTCATAGTATGTATGTTTTTGGCCTTTACGCCCCTATATTTAAGTTCATTCATGTATGTTTTGAGCATTTGCTCATGGCTTGAATGTTAATGTATATTCTAAACCAGATGCCAACCACATCGATGAAGTCAGAATAGGAAGACTATATCCAGGTTAGAAAATATACACAATTAATCCAATCCAAAATATAAAATATTAATAACATTTACTTTTGTCTATATTGCATGGTTTCCCTATTTTGTTTTATACCACATTCCATTTCATTTGGTTCATTGAAAGGACTGCTCATTTTGTTATGGTGTGTAATATTTCCTAAAGATTGAAAATGTCCAACGCTATTCAGATAATGGATACTTATAAATAGTAGAACAATAAAACCAGAATAGGCTGAAATGGATCCCACATTATGACGAAGATCAACCTTTCCCTTGGTAGAAAGAACCTTAGAGTTATGGCAATTTTAAATTTACATGAACAATTTCATATATAGCGTTGGTGTTTTCTTCAGCACAAAAGTCTTAATGCTGGGGATGGGCTAACCTTGAGGAATAATAACTCCACCAGCAGCCCTGACCATCACCTAAGTGATTATGCCCTTATCTGTAAAAGAACTTTTGTAAGAACCTTAAAAAATTTCTAACTCCATAGGTAACGACATCGTTGTTTACCATTATTGTACTTAATAATGAGATTAAATGTGCACTTTGCATCAATTAGATTTAGAAAGCATGCATGAGACAGCTCAAAATTCTAATGTTGATTACTTTTAGATTGCATGTGTAATTTGTACCAATTTTTTGGCTAGATTTCATGGAGTCAAATATCCAGGATATAAAATGGTGAGTGGCAGGTTGGCGGGAAAATGATTTTCTTGTCCATTAAAGAGATTGCTTTCAAACTTTGTTCATTTTGTCTTTAGGATGTCTTCTGCCAAGTTTGTAAAAATTATGCAAGACGATCAACCTACATGGCCACCATTGCTAAAAATAGAACCAGGGGTCAGACCATAGCTTTGCCTTATAGAAAATGAGTAGTGCTTCTCCTTCTTCAGCATAAATCTCCATTTGTTCGAAGTTATGAGACAAATCTGTATATGTGTTATTTCCCTTAATTATCACAATTGACCCTTTAATCAGTTTTTGTACTTTATCTTGAAAACCATAAGTGCCAGAGGAAAAAGTTAGCATTGCAGAATAGTAAAGCTAATTGAGATCTTCAAAAAGGATTCAGGTCAAAATTGTCAGATCAACTGTTTAAGTGTTATCTCCCATTTACTATTACCTCTCAATTCAAACTAAATTACTATTGTTTTTTAAGCTTTGTAATTTTGTGTACTTGATCTCTTAAAAGTATTTTCTATTCTAAGGAATCATTTAATATTACTTACTAGGTACATGTAGACCATGTTGCACACTATGTAAGAAGCTAATGGGAGCCTCTAGTTTTGTTATCATTATTGATTTAGATGGTTTTTTATGGTCATAAACACATATATTCTTCCTCTCTATTTTGATATTCTAGTTTAGGCAGGTGTTACAGATAATTTATTCAAAGGAAGTCTTTAATCTTTTTATTTTCTTGTTAATTTTAGGAAATGTACTTGTTAGAAAAGAAATCAACAAAAGTGGCATTTACAGCTGTTCAAATGAACAAAGTCATTGATTTGTATTTAAATATCTTTTATTGTTATGTTAAAATATCTCCCTGCCATTACAATAAAAGTACAATTAAATAACACTGAGTATGTATTTTGTAGTATTTATATGTTGTAAGTGTTTCTTAATTATGGTAATTTTCTCAAGATAATGAGAAAATAAATGTGTGTAACAGTTTTTCTTGGATCTGACACAGAATACATTTACATGTAAATGGAAAATTTTGGAATTGATGCTTTTCCAAAATGTCTCTGGTTCTAAAATGCAGAACTTTTAAATCTGTGACTACATTTTTGTTTATATATGCTGTTGTTTTTGCAGGTAAGACCACGCCTTTATAAATCTGACCATTTCAATTCAATCCTCTAATTTTTATGAGAAAGTTAATATTTACCTATTATCTGATTCTTTAAATGTAAATTGACTATTGATTTGCTATAAAATAAGGGAATGATTTTCTTTTTTTTATGCTGCCTGCAAGGTGTTCGAAGGTGACATATAGGAGTCACTTTGGCACTATCAGTCATCTTGTTGCTCACCGCATTGTCCTGTAGCATCACAAAAATATTTGTCATAGTTTTCTGTGCAACCACATGCTGCAGCCTCTTGATATTTGGTATGAAGCTTAGCTTTTACATATAATACTATATGGTGTAAAGTGATTTTATGCACACGCATAAAAAATACCTCCTGTTTACAGAAATATTAAAATTTCACATATAGTAGACCTAGTTGTAAAATTTCTGTCACAGTTTTCTTGGTAACTACATGCCTTAGCCTCATTTGACAAGTATCTTTGTTCTAAAGTAATTAATGGTGTAAAAGGGTTGTATGTCCACAAACTACTTACTACTTTCTGCAGAGTTGGAAATAATAGCCTGATCGCCAGCCTGAGACTGGCAACTTTTTGGCAGGGCTGGCTAAAATTAATGAGTATTTGACTGGCTATAAAGTGAAAACCGGTAGAATTTCAATTCAGGGCTGGTTAATTTCTCAGCGAATTTCCTACCCTGTTTCCTGTTTACTTAAGATTTCACATATATAGTCGACATAAATACATAATTTGGTCTCAGTTTTCTGGGCATTTACATGCCCAAGACTTGATATTTTGCATATAGCTTTATCCTTCAGTACTATATGGTGTAAATCAATTTAATGGCCGTAACACATCTATCTCCTGTTTACCAAATATTTAAAGATACTTACAGGTGACATATGTCTTCCATGGAATTCTAGTTATCACAAGAAGCTTTTGTTTATGTTCTGCTACGAAGTAGAGGGGAATAAAGTTTTTGGGTTGTTTTTTATTTGGTCCATTTATTGTGTCCTAACTTTGAAAACAGGTTTTCCATTAGGTTTTAGACATCATGATCATTAGTAGACGGTGTTAAATTTTATGGATAACTGTACTTTAAACTTCTAACAATAATGTACAATTTTTATGCCCCATCTATCATATACTGTTTGGGTCCGTTTGTCTGTCCATTTTTTCCCAAAAGTTGCGAGTTGGGGCATTTTAGACATATCCTTGTTATATTGTACTTTTCAAAACTAATCTCAACATTTTAATCATTGTTCATTTTACTGCATATGAGTTGAATTTGTTGTATTTTGAACTAACCTTAAATTTTCAGTTTGAAGGTCTACTTGCAGTATGTGGTATATACAGTACCTTGAATTCCAGAAAGCATTTGCATTTTGCATTTAGATACATTGTTATAATATTTCTCCTACTTATATGTTCTTTCTTTATCTCAGTGGACCGACCAGGGCTGATAAAATCTCCACATATATCTATAGAGTTCCCAGAGAGAGAATTGATGGGCTTTGATCAGGTATATACTGCTTATTTCAATTTGTCACGGCGTTCGCAACAGTCTGTTTTAATTGACAGACATTACAGAAGTGACAGTTCTTAATCAACATTTGTTTTGTGTCTTAATGATGTGGTGTATGTGTACTTTGACTGTAGCTTAAAGTAATAATAAAGCAGTTTTTGGAAAAAAATTGTGATGTAAAAATAATCACTTAACTGTTGCATAATCATAAAATTCGAGCTTTCGCGCTTTTATGAAGACGAAAATTTTAATAATGTGCGTGTACCGGCTAGAAATTTAGTTGATTTTTGAAAGAAGTTTGATACCAATGGCCACTTATTAACTTTCGTGAACAACGTTCCGAGTTTTACCGAACACATCAATACAAACAAAAATGTATTTTGAAATAAGAGCATGTAAAGCTCTGGGTTTAATATAACTTTATTCGACAAGTAAATTCTCTCCGCTATTAAGAAATACTGATTAAAAAGTGTTTTACATATAAAAAATAACAATACACACGTACCTGTTTTCCTTTTATCGTGCTATTTATTAACCGGGCCTATTTAATTGAAAACTCAATTAATTCAATGACATAAGATTCTCATTGGGGGGATTTCTAACCACTTTCTCTTGTTATTGTTATCATTTTAAAGGGGAACGGGATAAGGAAAAAGGTAAAACAGTTACAAAAGCCATATGCAGAACATACCTTTTCAGACCACGTTTGTTTACATTCATTTCTTAAAGTATTTTTAGATGGGCTTGCGCGGGCACTTCCGAGTGAGTTCAAACTTGGGTCGTATGCATCTAGTTTGCATAATACAACTCGGGAAGCAATTGATTGTTAAGACCATTATTTTGTTAAATTCTGCAAAAATCCCACTGTTTAATGGACTTTTTGTAGCTTTAATAAAAGTTTATAGTAACAATTCATTTTTTTAAAGCTTGAAAAGACTGTTAAAAAATTTATGATTTTTTGATTTATTATTACTTTAAGGATGCTCGCTAGTCTTGTTTTGGGATTTCTGTCATTTTTTCGGAATCCTCTGGTTTTTACCATCAAAATAGGGTTAATTTTTTTGCCCACGAACCCCCTATTTTCTTGTTATCAATGTCTTTAATATGTCATAAAGAGGTTATAAACAAAGTTTTATTAAATCCTATTTATTCTGTGATGGGTTTTTCCAACTAAATATTGCTAATGCCAAGCCTATGAAAAAGTCAGAGACAACCTTTTCCCGCCAAAACTTAAACCTCATTTATCTTGAAAACGAGCTCACGAACCTATCAAAATTTTTTGCTTATTTTATACCTTTTACTATTATCTTTTCTTTTAAGGCATCAAATTTGAAACCTATTTATTAGCTCACCTGGACCGAAGGTCCAGGTGAGCTATTACCATCACTTGGCGTCCGTCGTCGTCCGCGTCGTCGTCGTCGTCGTCGTCGTCGTCCGTTAACAATTTTTAAAAAATCTTCTTCTCTGAAACTGCTGAACAGAATTTCTTCAAACTTGATATGATTGATCCTTAGGGTGTCCTGCACAAAAATTGTGTTCGGTATTTTGATCCGTCAAAAAACATGGCCGCTGTTGCTAAAAATAGACCAGGGGGGTCAGACTATTGTTTTCGGCTTATAAATCAAAAAGTATAAGAGATAGATGAAATCTGATGCCACGCTACTGCTTCAGCATCAAAAGCTCTACAAAAGTCTCCATTGAGTCGAAGTTGTCAGATGACCCCTTATGGGAGTTACGGCCCTTTAAAGGTGAAAAATAGCATTTTTTCATGTTTTTGGCCTATGGAATGAAAACTATTGCAGATAGAGAGAAGCTGTTGCTTGCTTAAATGTTCAGCTCATTTAGCTCTACGAAAGTCTCCATAAGGTCAAAGTTGTCAGATGACCCCTTATAGGGGTTATGGCCCCTTAAAGGCAAAAAGTAGAGTTTTTGGCCTATAGAATGAAAACTATTGCAGATAGAGAAAAGCTGTTGCTTGCTTAAATGTTCAGCTCGTTTAGCTCTACACAAGCCTCCATAGGGTCGAAGTTGTCAGATGACCCCTTATAGGGGTTATGGCCCCTTAAAGGCAAAAAATAGTGTTTTTGGCCTATGGAATGAAAACTATTGCAGATAGAGAAAAGCTGTTGCTTGCTTAAATGTTCAGCTCATTTAGCTCTACAAAAGTCTCCATAGGGTCAAAGTTGTCAGATGACCTCTTATAGGGGTTACGGCCCCTTTAAGGCAAAAAATAGTGTTTTTGGCCTATGGAACGAAAACTATTGCAGATAGAGAAAAGATGTTGCTTGCTTAAATGTTCAGCTCATTTAGCTCTACAAAAGTTTCCATAGGGTCAAAGTTGCCAGATGACCCCTTATAGTGGTTACGGCCCCTTAAAGGCAAAAAATAGTGTTTTTGGCCTAAAGAAAGAAAACTTTTGCAGAAAGAGAAAAGATGTTGCCTGCTTAAATGTTCAGCTTAATTAGCTCTACAAAAGTCTTTTTAGGGTCAAAGTTGTCAGATGACCCCTTTAAGGGGTTATGGCCCTTTAAAAGTGAAAAATAGTGTTTTTTGCTTTGGAATGAAAACTATTGCAGATAGTGAAAAGCTTTTTATTGCTTAAACATTCAGCTCATTTAGCTATACAAAAGTCTTCAAAGGGTTGACATTAAGACCAGGTGAGCGATTCAGGCTCCTGGGAGCCTCTTGTTTTCAATAATAGTAGCAAACATCCTTAATAGCTTTGAACTTAAATAATTGTGGATTGCATGCATTAAAACTATAAAAAATTGATTGAAGAATGTTCATAATTGATGAATTACATGTAAATTAGCTTTAATTTTTTTATAAGAGAAATAATAGTGATCTATAAAGCCTGAAAAAGAATAGGTATCACATTAAAGAAAATAATTACCTGAGTTCACTCTTGTTTTGACTGGAGTTCGCATTGTTGATTGATGTTCAGTTATTTTGTGTTTCCAAGTTTTACATGTTGTCTTTTTGTCCCGTTCTTGTTGGTGTTTACTGCTTTTGTCTCTGCACTTTCGGACTTTTGACATTCAGATACCCCATTGGTACTTCTGCCTCATTAGCTTAATAATTTTGCAGGTTTTATTTTCGCAATTGTCCTTGATCCGCGAAAATAACCTGCTACACGGTAACAGGGGAGACCAATTTTTAAAAAAAGACAAAAAGATAGTTTTATATCAGAGAAAATAGATACTGCAGTCGTCCTGACTTGGTTCAGGTATTTTAACAGATTGAGTAGACTAAGCCAGGTTTAATGGCGCCAAACCTTTTTCTTCCATTTTGATCTCAGGGTCAGCAAGCAGTCAATAACTTAATGAAATACATTTTAAGACGTGATTTTAACATTTTGGTCATTTTAAATGTATTGTTTAATATCTTTTTTTCAGGTATACATGATTAACTTACTGAGAAGACCAGAAAGACGACAAAGGATGCACGAAGCTTTTAAAGAACTGGGAATACAGGCCAAGACAGTAGATGCTGTGGATGGAAAGTAGGTCATTTTCAAGGACACATGTCTTAATAGAAGATAATGAGATATGGAATAAGTGTACACGACGCAGCCCACATAAACAGGCGGCAATTTAGAAAAACCACAATCAAAAACAGCCACCCTAACCCTAATAAATCCTAATGTAATATTTATGACCAATTTAAAAGAATCTAACTATTTTAACTTCTTTGAATGAAAATAGTTATATATTTTATTGCTTAGGATGTGAATGATTTTCTTTTCTTGTAAACAATTTGAACTGAGTTTAATGTATCACTAGGCAAATGTGTTGTTTTTAATTCAAAATTTATTTTTTTTCATATAGTACATTGTCTTTTATAAAAAGACAAATTATCAAGAAATATAATACATTTGTAGATTTAAAAAGTTGCCAAAGTTACCATGCAGAACATGTATTGTTTTACAAAATCATTACAAGAATAGGACATCCAGATGAATTGATTTGTATAAAATGACTCTCTATTTTGATTTTTTTTAATGGTTTTATTGTTTAACATGCAACTGTTTTTCTATTGCATGTATAGAAAATAAATAAAGCTAGTTTTATACATTTCAGACAGTTAAATGACTCCTATTTAGATCAGCTTGGTGTAAAGATGTTACCAGGATTTCTAGATCCTTACGGCCAAAGGTAGCTATCTTCAGAATTACCATTTTATAAGTTACTTATACTTCAATTCTGGTTTATATTTGAATTTTTTTTTTTAAATTGCTGTTTGTGTTTTTTTCTATAGAATACATTCCTATTCAGACCTTTTAAGGCCAGTATAGAAATATTCAGATTCTAGATTCTCATCCCCTCCCGCCCTGATTTTTTCAACTACCTCAAAAATATTATTTTGATTATTTGGCAATGTTCATGTTCATTTTTGGTCAAATTTCTTTAAAATGGCAGTAAATTTTACCAAAATTAATAAGAAATAGAATTTTCCCGCTGGTTGCATATTTTTATATTTTCAAGAAATTTGGATGAGTATCTAAGAACAAAACTTTTATTTGGACAAAAACACTAGAATAACAAAAATGTCCAAAGACTGAATGTATTAATTGTAAAGTATAAGATATTTGATCATATTGACTATAAATGTTCATTATTTTTATGTATTTGTAGACCAATGACAATGGGAGAGATAGGATGTTTTCTTAGTCACTACTTTATATGGAAAGATGTAAGGAGATGAATAGTTTATTAAATACTTACTTTTAAACTGAATGAGAAGGCTCAAAACAGTCCTTTTAGTGTTTATGGAACAATCTGTTGTACAAAGTAAAAAAAATGTATATTTGTCATGAAATCATCCTAAAACCTAGTAGAAAAGAAGAAAATTATAAAGAATTTTGTGGCAAACAAAAAAACCTGACATAGCTTAAATGTAACATTCTCATCAAGAATTCATTAAAGAAGAAAACTAATCAATTAGATTTTGAAAGAAACCAATAATTAGATCTTGATGATAGCAGGTTGTGTATGATGTTTATTTTTTACATGTTTTACAAATTATTTTTAATATTTTACAGATTGAGGCTAAGAATTATAAAAGTGTGTTAGTGTTTGAAGATGATATAAGATTTGAGCCTTATTTTAAGACAAAGATGAAACGAATGATGAAAGAGGCTAACAATGTAGTTCCTGACTGGGATCTGATGTAAGTGGAGAACATACTGTCAAAGTTTTCAAAGGTTTTGTTTTAGTGTTTTGTAATGTAAATATTGGGTATCAATAATAATTTTACATTTTAAAAAGTGTCCTACATGATTAAAGCATGGAATTGAATGCTGATAAAAATTCTGATCTGTCTCCTCATAATTTCAGAAACGACTCCTAACAAATATAAGAAATTTTGAGTGCTACTACATTTTGTTCTCTCACACATGTAAGGGTACTAACTTTGTTCTATGTTTTTCAATAAAGAACTTGTATATAGTGTACTTAAGTCTTTTAGATGTAGTTTGATATATTGTGTGTTGTTTCTAATAACTCTAAAAATATATTTAACAATGCAAAATATGCCTGAATTGAGATTTTTTTTAATTTGCAGATATGTTGGCCGTAAGAGACTTTACAGAGAATCAGAGGACTTAGTAGAAGGTACAAATAATCTGGTCAGACCTAACTATTCTTACTGGACCCTCAGTTATATACTGTCAGACCGAGGAGCCAGGAAACTCTTACAACAGAAACCGCTGTCTAAAATGGTCCCTGTAGATGAATACTTACCCATCATGTTTGATAAACACCCTACGTAAGTATGATTATACCAGAAACCTCTGTCTAAAATGGTCCCTGTAGATGAATACCTACCTATCATGTTTAATAAACACCCAACGTAAGTATGACTATACCAGAAACCTCTGTCTAAAATGGTCCCTGTAGATGAATACCTACCTATCATGTTTGATAAACACCCAACGTAAGTATGACTATACCAGAAACCTCTGTCTAAAATGGTCCCTGTAGATGAATACCTTCCTATCATGTTTGATAAACACCCTACGTAAGTATGATTATACCAGAAACCTCTGTCTAAAATGGTCCCTGTAGATGAATACCTACCTATCATGTTTGATAAACACCCTACGTAAGTATGATTATACCAGAAACCTCTGTCTAAAATGGTCCCTGTAGATGAATACCTTCCTATCATGTTTGATAAACACCCTACGTAAGTATGATTATACCAGAAACCTCTGTCTAAAATGGTCCCTGTAGATGAATACCTACCTATCATGTTTGATAAACACCCTACGTAAGTATGATTATACCAGAAACCTCTGTCTAAAATGGTCCCTGTAGATGAATACCTACCTATCATGTTTGATAAACACCCTACGTAAGTATGATTATACCAGAAACCTCTGTCTAAAATGGTCCCTGTAGATGAATACCTACCTATCATGTTTGATAAACACCCAACGTAAGTATGAATATACCAGAAACCTTTCTCTAAAATGGTCCCTGTAGATGAATAACTACCCATCATGTTTGATAAACACCCAACGTAAGTATGAATATACCAGAAACCTCTGTCTAAAATGGTCCCTGTAGATGAATACCTACCTATCATGTTTGATAAACACCCAACGTAAGTATGAATATACCAGAAACCTTTCTCTAAAATGGTCCCTGTAGATGAATACCTACCTATCATGTTTGATAAACACCCAACGTAAGTATGACTATACCAGAAACCTCTGTCTAAAATGGTCCCTGTAGATGAATACCTTCCTATCATGTTTGATAAACACCCTACGTAAGTATGATTATACCAGAAACCTCTGTCTAAAATGGTCCCTGTAGATGAATACCTACCTATCATGTTTGATAAACACCCTACGTAAGTATGATTATACCAGAAACCTCTGTCTAAAATGGTCCCTGTAGATGAATACCTACCTATCATGTTTGATAAACACCCTACGTAAGTATGATTATACCAGAAACCTCTGTCTAAAATGGTCCCTGTAGATGAATACCTACCTATCATGTTTGATAAACACCCAACGTAAGTATGAATATACCAGAAACCTTTCTCTAAAATGGTCCCTGTAGATGAATAACTACCTATCATGTTTGATAAACACCCAACGTAAGTATGACTATACCAGAAACCTCTGTCTAAAATGGTCCCTGTAGATGAATAACTACCCATCATGTTTGATAAACACCCAACGTAAGTATGAATATACCAGAAACCTCTGTCTAAAATGGTCCCTGTAGATGAATACCTACCTATCATGTTTGATAAACACCCAACGTAAGTATGACTATACCAGAAACCTCTGTCTAAAATGGTCCCTGTAGATGAATACCTACCTATCATGTTTGATAAACACCCAACGTAAGTATGAATATACCAGAAACCTCTGTCTAAAATGGTCCCTGTAGACGAATACCTACCCATCATGTTTAATAAACACCCAACGTAAGTATGACTATACCAAAAACCTCTGTCTAAAATGGTCCCTGTAGATGAATACCTACCTATCATGTTTGATAAACACCCAACGTAAGTATGAATATACCAGAAACCTCTGTCTAAAATGGTCCCTGTAGATGAATAACTACCCATCATGTTTGATAAACACCCAACGTAAGTATGAATATACCAGATTATCCATCATTTTAAAAGTTCTGTATAATGCATTTTTATATCAATTTCAACTTCATTTATAAGGGCTCAGCATCAAAGATGCAGAAGAGTTTTCACTTTGTCCATCTGTCTGTCTGTCCACAATTTTTTATGAAGCTTAAGTTGAAAAAAATTAAAGGTTGCAGATTTGAAATTTAAGACATTGTTTAGAATCTTTTGTGGATTTGCTATTCAAAGCTGTGTGTAAATCATTGAAATATTATTTGAAAATAAAATGCAGACAGGGCCCCTTCTAACATTATCAGCATTATGTTCTAAGTTGTAGAACCAGTGTCCCATCCCTTTATCTTTGTTTTTGACAATAAAATATGATTAAATTATTCTAGTTTTCATTGTCTTTCTGCACATGTGTCTGTCCATATTAAGTTTGATATTTTTAGCATTTGATGTATGTAAATACCAGCGATAAGTACTTTTAAGATAATATTTGTACATTTGTGTTTGTAGTGTATCCTGGAAAGAGCAGTTTTCACCAAGAGACCTCCAGGCGTTTTCTGCCGAACCTTTGTTAGTTTACCCCACACATTATACAGGAGAGCCTAATTACTTCTCCGACACAGAAGATTCCGTTGTTATTCCCGTCGAGGATTCCACAGACTCTGAACCAGCAGAGGAACAATTCAACCCTAACACTGAGGGCTCACAAAGGGGCTCAAAAGAAGAATTGTGATACAGGGCAGTGAAATAGTTAATGATTCTCATCTTCCATACTTTCAATCAGTGCCATATTTCGCTTTATGCAATCAAAACAATATTGTGTTTGTGTGTGTTTTACTGTTTATGGAGTATTTTTATACTTTTAATGAGTGTCTTTTGTTGTCGTAATCTGTTAATTATAAATATGCAATTTTTAAGTCTTTAGGAAAGAATGTTATAACTTGTTTATAATCATACTTTTGATTTTCACTTTTATAATATTTTTTTTCAAACTCTTACATGAGTAAGAAAAGAAGCCAAATCAAAATGATTGGTAAGGAAGATTTTTATTATTTGTTTAAATATTGCCACATTAGATATTAATAGTTGTACCTACTAGTTTTATTGTATTGTTGAGAGATCAGGATGGAAGTATGAAGGGCCATCCATGAAAACAGATTTTGTAACTTCACTATATGTGATTAAGAAAGTATAACTACCAAGTTTTACATTGTACATACATGCAATACATGTGTGCAGAGCAACTGTACTCTGCTATTTATTTAAGGTTTATAGAGTATTTTAAAGATAACATGTATATCAAACTCTTGATGTATCATGTTTTAAACCCTGTATAAGTGTTCAATATGTTTCAAATACCTCACAAATTATATGATTTTTCGTTGTACCTCACAGATACTATAAAGTGTGCATTTTTGTCCTCTATACAATCAAATTGTTGTTATTTATTATTGGGGTAAGAATACTATCACTAGAGAAAGTTTGATATGATAGACTTCATTTGTTATAATCTGAGAGATTCTGTTTATAATTCTATAATTGTTTAAAATTAAGTTTAATATTTAGTGAGAATTTATATGATCTGATGTCGACCTCTTTGGTTCTGTTGTTCTCGAGAAATCTTTCAAGAAATCAAATATAACTGTCGCCTTGTGGATTATAACCTGCAATCTTTATTCTAGATCTGTGTCCTACCTACATTATTTCAAATTTTAGATATTTGTTGAACTCACTTTTGAACATTTTTAGTGATATTTAGTTTTTTGTCTCGCCTGCGACGAATAGTCGCGGAAGGCGAGACATAGGTATTACTTTCCGGCGACGGCGGCGGCGACGGCGGCGGCGTAAACTTTTTTGTAAGACTTTTATGGACGATGAATTGCTTGAAAAGTATAATAGCTAGGCATCTGATATTTGGTATACAGACAGTTGAGGGTATGGTCTACGCAACTGTCGCCATGCCGTTTGACCCTGACCCCATTTTCACGCTCCAGTGATTCTGTGAACTTAGGTTTTTTTTCAGGCCATAAACATTTTTGTAAGACTTTTGTGGACGATCAATTGCTTGAAAAGTATAATAGCTAGGCATCTGATATTTGGTATACAGACAGTTGAGGGTATGGTCTACGCAACTGTCGCCATGCCGTTTGACCCCGACCCCATTTTCATACTCCAGTGACTCTGTGAACTTTGGTCTTTATTCAGGTTGTAAACTTTTTTGTAAGACTTTTGTGGACGATGATTTGCTGGAAAAGTATAATAGCTAGGCATCTGATATTGGGTATACAGACAGTTCAGGTTATGGTCTATGCAACTGTTACCATGCCGTGTGACCTTGACCCCATTTTCACGCTCCAGTGATTCTGTGAACTTAGGTTTTTTTTTCAGGCCGTTAACTCATTTGTAAGACTTTTGTGGACGATGATTTGCTGGAAAAGTATAATAGCTAGGCATCTTATATTGGGTATAGAGACAATTCAGGTTATGGTTTACGCAACTGTCACCATGCCATGTGACCCTGACCCCATTTTCACGCTCCAGTGACTCTGTGAACTTAGGTCTTTTTTCAGGCAGTAAACTTTTTTGTAAGACTTTTGTGGACGATGATTTGCTGGAAAAGTATAATAGCTAGGCATCTGATATTGGGTATACAGACAGTTCAGGTTATGGTCTATGCAACTGTCACCATGCGGTGTGACCCCAACCCCATTTTCACGCTCCAGTGACTCTGTGAACTTAGTTCTTTTATCAGGCTGTAAACTTTTTTGTAGGACTTTTGTGGACTATGAATTGCTAGAAAAGTATAATAGCTAGGCATCTGATATTGGGTATACAGACACTCATTGTGTTTATATCAAGAAACAAAAGCTTAGGTAGTTGATTTAAGTGATGGTGCCGGCAGGCGAGACATACTTTTAGTGGCCACACTTGTTCTTTGATTTATTTCCCCCTATGTAATGTTTTTAAATGGCATTTGAATCTTTTGATTGTCATATTTGATATTCATATTAGAATGTAATTACAGGGTGTCTATGAAATGAATGATTTTATGATGTGTACATATCAAAATGCATTAAATTGTGTTACTGTGGATTAATTTATTTTCGTGGGTATCAATTTTCGTAGTTTGATAAAAATATGATAAGTTTGTGGATTCTGAAATTTGTGGTTATAATGTATTCAATGTAAAATTTCCTTTTCGTGGGGGATCAAATTTCGAGGGTAAAGGCAATCCACGAAAACCACGAAAATTGATACCCCACAAATAATAATAAAACCATTGATGTATATCATTGTGACCTTTTTCTTGAGCTTTTCACAAAAAACGAATTTTCTATGTATTGTGTGTAAATGCTTTACAGTTGAATTATTATTCAGAGCCAAAACTAAATGATCTTGCAAATCCTAAAATGTAGATTTCATCATGTTTATCTGTATATTGGCTGAAAAACTCATCCAGTGATTTTTTATTTCTGTTGGTTGCAAAACAAATAGTATCACAGTATAACCATTTCAACTTTCCTGATTCTGAGATGTTAATTTTATAGCAAATATAACATGAAACACAACTGAAAAACCGTATGAGTTGGGGTTTTTTTTTGGTGGTAGCTAAATTTCGCGGATTTCTTAAAATATTGAAGGTCTTTTTTACGCTGATTTCAATTTTAGCGATTATTCATATGCATGTACATACAGTACATACTCTGTTTACAAGATTTAATTTTCGCATGCTTTTATTTTTGCGACTTGCCAACGACCACAAAAAAGCGAAAATTAGATACCCGCGAAAAAAACAACTTATACATTAGTTAAAAATCTGGGTGCCATATCATAAAGCAATCAGTAAGGTACATGCTGGCAAATTAAATGGTCTTTTGTGCACATTAGGCTTACAATCACTTTATGAAACGGCACCCAGATTTCCACATTTCAGAGGTTGTCAGCCCTGATTCCATGTTGGCCTAGTTATAGGTATTAGGGTAGAGAAGAAGCTTGAGGCAAAGCCACAGCTATAATGGCTGTATGAAGATTTTATAAGTACATCACTACCAACTGTTACAATATTTTAGTCCCCATTTCTCGATTGCATATCCATGAGAGACTTACTTTAGCCACCATGATAATTTATTATTTTGCCAGTATTTTGGGTTGTCTTTAATCTTTGTTGTACAATTGTTTTTACATCAAATTTTGGTATACTTATATATCTAATGTTAATGGAGGAGAGAATTTCATATTTTAAACATTTTGAAAATTGTATAAAAATCTGTTCTAATCTGTGCCAAATTGATTGTAAATATTCACTTTTGTTACATTAAATACATGAAGACAGTTGATTTTGTTATAAATTAAAAGTCTACATTTCATTAAAAAAAATACACAATAATACATGTTGCATTGAAACAGAAATACATAATATATTTAAATTTTGCATTCCTTATTAAGTTAAAGAAATTTATGACTGTGAACACATCAACGCATCATCATTGCCATTGTTGCCTCAAAAAGAACAAAGAGATCAAATTTAGTTTTGACAATTATTGCAGAAAAGAATCATGATTTTTACAGGAATCTCATAATAGAAATAACCCATGTAACCTTTCAGCTCTACAAAACTGAAAAGGATTGAAGTTATATTATGGCTATCTAGTAAAAAGCTACTGAACTTGAATTATCAATCCCAAATGTCCTAGAGAAGAGACATTGTTCTGGTTATTGTAATCTTGAACATGTGTCAAACAGACAGGATGCCCTGCCTTAATATTTATCAAACAGCTAGGTAATCTATCAATAACAAAGCTCACCTGTTCACATTAATGTCACTAAGCAGGAATTAACTTTTCAAAATTTTAAGTGCTTATTCATGCAAAAAGAGAAAGTCACAGCCAGCATCTGAACCATGGATCTTGCTAAGCATCCATAGATGCATCTGCCATACCACTTTGGTCAATGTGTTACTTGCCTGTTAGCAGGGATGGACTTTGACCTTTAAGTGGTCATTTATGCAGAAAATATTGTTCAAAGCCAGCATCTGAAGCATGCATTGTGCTAAGCATCACAGTTGTGCCTACCATACCAATATAGTTGATGTGGCACTTGTCAGTAAACGGGAATAGACTTTAACCATTCTTATAAGTGGTCATCCATGCGGAAAATAATTTAGGTTACATCAAGCACCCAAAGTATTCAGTGTGCTAAGCAGCACTAGGTGCAACTACCTTACCAATATGATTATTGTGGCAATTGTCAGTAATCAGGATTTGGGACGGACGGACAAAGGGACCCGAACACTATTTGCCTTTCTACTTTCGTTGGCGAGGCATAAAAATGTCTGAATTCTCATTTTAAAAGATTTTCCCTATTTTAATAGTAATATTGGCAGACGTTTTTATCTTGGCAGAAAAAAGAATGATTAAAAGCCTCAGTGACACAGGGAAACAACTTATCAATACACGTTTTGATTTTAACAACTACATTGTAATGGCCCCAAGGAGCATATATCATCGACTGGTGAATTGGTCTTTGGCAAAACTGACCCAGTAGAGCCCCTTGAGCTGATCATATTTAAGAAAGCAATAGTATTTGCAATAGTTTCTACGATTTATTGAACTTAAAGGGTTCATATTATAACAGGGTTAATTGCAGTTCCGTTTAGCGCACAAAGATTCTTAATTTAAAAGAAGTTTTCGAATTATCTCTTCTGGAAGCTTTAGAAGTCAGATTGCGTGTTTGTCTTACAAAATCATCTATAAAGCAGTATCAAAGACCGATTAATGGCACAGCATTTTTTGGAGTGTACACGAATTGCAAATAGTAATAACCTAACGGGGCAGAAAAGGTCATCACAACAAAAAGAAATTGAATGACATATCTGGAAGGGAGTCCAGGATTGGAACCCCTTCTTAGAGATTGGAACCTCCTCTTAGGAGGAACCCCTTCTTACGTGTGGAAATTGTTATGTTCATGTAGATTTTCGGCAATATTGACCTGGAATAAAGTAGACTAAAACATGGAACACCATCACCCCCTTTTCAAAACTTCTAAAATCCGCCTCTGATTTTCATGGTATGTGAAGCATCGTTATAGTACTTTTATTATGTAAACCACTACTTCGCCAATTTGTACACGGTGTCACGTTTGAAGTAGGCTTATCAGAGTTCAATCAATATGCTTCCTCTGTACTAGAATGATAAGAACAAAAGTTAATAGGTAAAACTCGGATATTATTGAGGCGATATGAAATTCTGGATCATAATAGCTCTGTTTGGTAAGAAAACCATACATGCGGTGTTCTTGAGTTATTAGATGGAGGGTATTGTGGACTGGACATGAATTATACTTCAACTTATACTTTTTTGTTCGGGGTTAATAGTACTCTGCTATTGAACAGCAAAAGTGATACATGTATTTACATGTTATGTTATCGGGAGCGTGTTCTTTAAAATTGTACGTAGTTATAACATGTATAATATGGTAAATGGTATAACATTAGATAGGATTATATTTTGTTACAAGACTTGTGAAGACATAGAAATTTAAGAATTTCTGTTCTCCAGACTTACCCTTTACAGACAGTAACTATGAGCCACACAGAGTACCACTACAATAATTTATGTAGATAATCATTTTTAATATAGAAACAGACCACAAAAATATCTTTGTGGTACTCTGTGTGGCTCATAGTTAACCTAAAACCAGTCAAAACGAGAAAGAAATCAGGTGCTCAGGAATGATTCGAAATACGGTACACAGAATAACAAAGTTACCGAACTTGAAAGATCGATCTCAAATGTCCAAAAGAAAAGACAAATGCCATGAATGAAAGCACATCGACACAAAACTTATTGCTATTTCATTGAGCATCTTTATCAAAATCCAAACAAAAACAAATCAAATCGAAAGAAAAAAAATCATCCAATGATTGTTTCTATAGAAAATCAGAAAAGACAGCTGAATACGTAATAGTCTTGTTGTTTTGAGATAAACAGAGACACTGTCTTTGTATATTTATCATTGTATATTATAAAGAATGATTCAAATGTGTGACGCCCTTAAATGGTTTAGCTTATTCACTGATTTCTATGTTATAATTCACACAGAACTCTTTTCAAATTGTGGCACGGCTGTAAAAAGAGGTAAGAATTATTCGAGGAATTATTTATAGGTAGCGTGGTTAAAACAAAGTCTACGATTAAGGTCTTTCTTATGAAAAAAAAATGGAAAAGGGTGGAGTCTGACCAGGCTGATTTAGAGATACACGAATGACAAGGTTAAAAAATTGATGTCATTTTTGTTGGGCAAGTGTAGAGCAACAGGGTTACCGGTGTTCTATTGTAGATTTCCCCCCATGCCAGTTTTTCCGGGGGGAAAATCTCGACCGATCCAGTTCCCCCCGGAAGAATAGGATTGATCCAGTTTTTCCCCCGGGGGAAAGCTAGGATCAGTCCAGTTTTTCCCCCTTTATAAGCCAAAAGCTCAATTTTCCCCCTTACGATGTAACGTCACCATAAAAAATCGATATTTCTATGGATCAAGCGATTAAAGACGAGCTGTGCTTTCCAGATAAACACACAGACTGAGTTGTTAATATCCACATTGGAAAACAGCCAGCTATTCTGAATGTGACCAGTGTTTGCTGATCGCTGTTTTGCAGTTGGATCTAGACTCAAATATGTAATATAAGATTCAAAACTTAGCATAAAATGTCAAAGAAGACCCTTTTCTAAAGAGTGCAAACATAATCCTTCGTAATTTTTGTCCCGCAAACGACACCAAACAGAAATGTTTAAAGGTTCATGGGTCTAAACATCTCCTAACATACATTTTGCCATATTAAAAACAATCTCGAAAATTCATATCATTCTTTCTGTGAATCTGGCAGTATGTTTATACGGACGGACTTAACACTTAATGCCCTATTCCGACATGTCGTCGTTGGAACATATAAACTTAAGCTAGTTTACATAACACAACCTACATGTACTATATAAACGACAATTAAAAATCCGCAATGGAAAAAAAAACACAACTAGCAGCCTTCAATGTGACCAGTGGTTGTGCTCATTTTTTTGCATTTTTTAACATAAAGTCGACAAAAACAATCATCAGCTTTGATAAAGATTACTGGCTCCGAACAGGCACATATAATATATGACGGGTTAAACTATTTTGTTTGGCCCAACCTTCCCCTAATTGATAACAAAGCACAATTTAACACGTACATGTAGTAAAAATCAAATGAACAGAAGTTCAATTCAACAATAGAGAAACTGAGACATGAAGACACCAGAAAAAAAAAACAGGACGAAGAGGAATTCTTTTGAGCGCACTCGAAGTTACTCACAGCTAGCTTAGAAGCACATTTCGACTGATGTAAAAAAATCAATGTACGACGATTTCAAATCCAACTCAATACTTCAAACAGCTAATGATTTGGTGATGCATCATCACACAAAATCGACTGACACACAGGGTTGCTGTTATGCTAAAAAAAAACAACAACAAAACAAAAACAAAAATAAAAACAAAACACAAGGCAAATAACATTTTCAAGTAAGTATCAATTCATCAATATTTCCAAAAAGAATAAATTCAAAGATTTTACTAAAATTTCATATCCTTTACTTTTATCCTCTTTCCGTTAAAACCTTGGTATAAGTACATTGTGCAGGACATTTAAAATTTTGAACAATTGGTAGTGACCCAAACGATCCCTTTAAATCTTCTATTATATTGAAAAATTGAATAGGCAGTTCATGATCATTGAATGTCACGCATCAATTAATTCTTACCCACAATATAAGATTGATGAGCAGTAAACTTAAACTTTATTAATTTGTGACATGACATAAAACTTTCTTTATTATTGTAGAAAGGTTTTGGGTATTAAATTAAAACTTTATGAATAAATAATTATAATATCTCACAATTCTATTTTGGAAGAAAATAAATAACAAGCATCCAATGCAAGATCTTCTTTATATACCAATATTTCATTTGGAACTTTTGATTGATAAAAAATAAGTTATTATGTTGCCCATTCCTACAACCTTGACACTTAAGGTTATGCTGTATAAACTTCATTTACACTTGATTTAATGCTGTATAAGATATAATTCCAATTACAAGATACAATAAGTTTATGAAAATATAAATTGAAAATTACTTTCTAAACTTAAGTGACAATGTAAAGAAAATCCAGCGATTTCATAAAATAAAAAAAATTCACAACGGTAGTGTTTGTTCTTGTTTTATTAATATTCAATTGACTGAATAATTGTTTGGTCAAGTTTTACGCCATTTTTATAAAACCTCTGTAAATAATGGACTCATACTTATTTACTAAAATGCACAAGCTACAACTTAAGATAATCCTATATATGATTAAAAGTGCCTAAGGACACTTATACATGTTTCACTCATGGAATGGTTCATTTTAAGGGCGAATATAGTTACATGTTCTAAATAAATATCCTTTTTCACTTTATATTTTTAAATATTAATTTCAAAAAAGGTAGTATAAATTAATAAAGTAATATGTTAATAAGAAGTTTATTTTTTTGTTTCCAAAAATCTAGAAAGAAATGAATGTTTGCCTTTATTTCAAAAGCTTAGTACACCTTTTAGGAACTTTAGATGTGGCAAGATATACTTAATTCATGTCATTTTTAGCTTTGTTATAAAGTGTTTGGAATGGAAATTTTTACAAAAGAATTCCTTGTTCAACTTAGTCCAGAATTCCTAAAATACGAGAAAACGAGTTTAGGAACAGTAGTTCAATAACGACTGTCTGATTCGAGTGTTGATCTAGATGTTATGTTTGAGGAAAGTCCTTTACCACTAGCACACAAAAGGAAATTACAATTGGCTATAAACTTAGACTCTGCTACTATGGAAAGGCCAACTTAACTTTTCAGGGACTAAAATCCATTAGTGCCATCATATCTAAATATCCGAAAAGTTAAAACTTTTTTTAAGCATCTACATCAAACATGTATGCAAAATATAAAGAAAGTTTTATGCCATGTCACGAATTAATACAGTAAAAATTTCTGCTCCTCAATTTTATATTCTTAGTAAGGATTAATTGATGCATGACATTCATTGATCATGAACTGCCTATTCAATTTTTCAATATAATAGAAGATTTAAAGGGATCGTTTGGGTCACTACCAATTGTTCAAAATTTTAAATGTCCTGCACAATGTACTTATACCAAGGTTTTAACGGAAAGAGGATAAGTTTAAAGCCTGTTTTTTGTTGTTGGTGTTGTTGTTGTTGTTTTTGTTGGTTTTTTTTTATTATTCAAAGATGCATTCAATACTGAATCTCTCCCTAAAATATTCATATGGATAAGAGTGTAAGAAATGGAATAAATGAAATTATTTATAAGATAATAGCATTAAATATTTTTTTTTCACTAAAAAGCGTATAAATCATATTACAGCTACATTTTTGATAACAAATCACAGACTGGTAAGCATATATCCACTTAAAAGCTAAAAAATGCTTAACATCAAGGGGGAAAAACTGGCATGGGGAAAAATCTACAATATGTATACGTATTGTCATTTTTCCCAGGGGGGGAAATGGCAATGATCCAGTTTTTCCCCCAGGGGGAAAAACTAGATCGATCCAGTTTTTTCCGGGGGGGGGGGGAAACTGGCATGGGGGAAAAATGGCAATATAACACCGGAATCAGTTAACACTTACATAATGCATTTAAGTTAACTGTGCGTGACTTTTAACAAAGAAAAGGCAATAGGAGAATGAGATATCAGCAGTTTAATCCTAGTCTGTTGTCCTTTTCTTTATTCAATCATAATCCGTGATTTTTTTTGACTGTCTTTATTTTTGATCGGTGTAAATTAAGGCTTGTCTTGTCTCGTCTAGAGTCATAGCCAGCATCTAAAGTTTATATTCAACTAAGTATGAATACGCCTGTATTGATAGTAATTTCATAAATAAAAAAAGAATAAAAATAAACTAGACAGTGTACTTCGAATTTTATTTTCAAAAGAGGTTCAGTGCATTTTTAGTTACATTCAATGTTGCTTTATCATCATCAATTCATATTCCTCTTCTCTTATACATGTAGTGTTGAGCATTAATTAAGTGACTTTCGTTTTAGAGAAGGAGATCGTAGAAGTAGAAGAAGGGATAAAATGTTTTGTTTGCAGCGATTTTTCGACAAATCTAGCTCAGTCATTGAGTGATTGTACAGAAGTCACGACCTGTAAGCCAGAGGAGGTCGGTTATTTGAATGTTATTTAAAAAGTCAACTTTTTCAATGATTTTCAAAAGAATTCTATACCTTTCAACTCAAAATCTGTTTTGTGCAATAAATGAATACGTTGTATACAGAAATAAATTTAATCAACTATTTTTCCGTTAAAAACACAAAAGAATTTTACTAATTTCCAAAAAAAGTTAAGAGTTTTTCCCAATTGTCCCCAAAATACAGCATTTAGCATGCCTCGAGCTACTGAAAGTTATATAATCTATCGTTCTGATTTCAGTACTGTTATCTGGAGTACTTGACAGACACTGTTAAGAATGTTTCGTATTATCGAGGTGGCTGCAGAGAACCAGAGGTAAATCAAGCTTACCTGTTCAAGTTATTGTAGTGCCATTTTAAGTATTTACCTAACAACGAACGGCTTAGCGAAACCCCGGGAGCGAAGCTTTCTTTTTTTGTTCTTTTCTTTTAAATAATAGTTAAATGTCCTATCTTAAAGGTCTGATATATCAAATAGAAGATAATGAGATTTCATCTTCATCAAGTTTTATAATCAAATACAAATACATTTGAGATCGATAAATCACTCTTGTGCAACAATTTCAAAATATTAAAGATATTTTTACTTGTTTTAAGGTATGTCATGCAGCACAATGTTCTGAAGGTGGAGGTGGCGACAACAATTCTATCAGGAGAGCTGCACGAAGTTTTGGATTCGAGAATGTTCATTGTACTGAGTGTTGTTCCACCCCCTTCTGTAATGGAAAACTTTGCAACAGTAAGCAGTGACATTATATGGTAAAATATCAAACGGTTATATGTGATAGTTACTTAATTAGTACCTCTTGGACATAAAATAATAAATCAACATCGATCTTAAAGTCATTACTCATATACATGTACTAATTCATCTTCACAATGTCAGTTGACAGATATGGACACATTGAGGGTGGCATATTCTATTCCGCATGTAAGCCATGAGTGTTTGCTAATTGCATTTGTAATAACCTTGAACAAGGAGTATAAACACATAAGGGGGCGGGGGTAATTATGAGTGTACTTGAAATTTGAAAACCAGTTATGAACAAGTACATTTATACTCTTTATTTAAAGAATAATTTATTCGCGTGGGGGATGTTTTCGCGGATATTTCGTGATTGCAAATTAAGCGAAAATTAACCCCACGCGAAAATTTCCACGTTTACAGTAGTTTATAAATGTCTTTGCAAATGTCTTTTTATCTAAAGCTCCATTCAACCAATTTTGGCTGAAATATAAACAAAGATTGAACAGAACAAAAACAACAAAGTTGCTACCAGTGCCATACATTTTGACATGAAAAAGATAATATATTTCAGTGAAGCATAATCATAATGATAATTTAGTCAGATGTTATCAATGTGACAACGTTCTGGATTTAAAGAAGTGCCACGAGTTTAGGGACTGTCAAGCTAACGAGGTAGGTCGAGATATTTGGAGACAATACAGTTAATACAATATGTCAAATCACGCATTAAAGAAACAAACATCTTTTTGAAAAATGCACGAAAATCACAAAACCCAGATTGCATTATTTGAAAATAATGAAACCATTTTCCCCAACAAGTTACATGTGAAACAAGAGGCTCCCAGGAGCCAGGTTCGCTCACCTGGTCTTGATGTCAACCCTATGAAGACATTTGTATAGCTAAATGAGCTGAATGTTTAAGCAAGAGAAAGCTTTTCTCTATCTGCAATAGTTTTCATTCTAAATAAGCGAAAAACACTATTTTTAGCCTTTCAATTTTCAAGGGGCTGTTACCCCTATAAGGGGGTATCTGACAACTTCGTCCCTATGGGGACTTTTGTACAGCTAAATGAGCTGAACATTTAAGCAAGCAACAGCTTTTCTCTATCTGCAATAGTTTTCATTCTATACAAAACAACATTTTTGGCCTTTAAGGGGCTGTAACCCCTATAAGAGGTCATTTGACAACTTCGACCCTATGAAGACTTTTGTAGAGCTAAATAAGCTGAACATTTAAGCAAGCAACAGCCTTCCTTTATCTGCAATAGTTTTCATTCTATAGGACAAAAACACTATCTTTTGCCTTTAAGGGGCTGTAACCCCTATAAATGGGTCATCTGACAACTTCGACCCTATGGAGACTTTTGTAGAGCTAAATTAGCTGAACATTTAAGCAAGCAAGAGCTTTGCTCTATCTGCAATAGTTTGCATGATTCTATAGGCCAAAAACACTATTCTTCGCCTTCAAGGGGTCATCTGACAACTTTGACCTTATGGGGCTTTTATAGAGCTTAATGAGCTGAACATTTAAGCAAGCAACAGCTTTTCTCTATCTGCAATAGTTTGCATTCTATAGGCCAAAAACACTATTCTTCGCCTTTAAGGGGCTGTAACCCCTATAAGGGGTCATTTGACAAGTTCGACTTAATTGAGACTTTTGTAGAGCTAAATGAACTAAACATTTAATCAAGCAACAGTTTTCTCTATCTGCAATAGTTTTCATTCTATAGGGCCAAACCATGAAAAAAACGCTATATTTGACCTTTAAAGTGCCATAACTCCTATTAGGATTCCTCTGACAACTTCGACCCAGTGGAGACTTTTGTAGAGTTTTTGATTCTGAAGAGCATAAGATCCTTCGGATTTTTTCTATCTGTTATGGTTGCCGAGTTATAAGCCATTTTAGGTGGTTTTACCCTATGTTCTATTTTTAGTAACAGCAGCCATGTTTTTTTTCGAATCGTTTCAAAATGAGGATTGTTTGTTGCCAATATGTCATATACCATTCCTGCAAAGTTTCAGTTAAATTGGTTCAGTGGTTTCAGAGAAAAAGATTTTTGAAATTGTTAACGGACGACGGACGACGACGGATGCATAGTGATGGCATAAGAAAAAAAGTTAAAATTCTTCTGTATGATAATTCGGCAGTAATACTTAAATACGACTGGCATTATATTCAATATAATATGAAATATAACGCCTGACATGTTATATTTTACCTATTATTTTCAACAAAATAAAAGATTTAATGGATACACCACCATGAAGACGTTAAAGAATGATATTCCGCCCCCCAAAAAATAATATTTTGTCAAAAGGTGTTTTGTCAAAAACTGGACTGATGCAGAAACTATTTTTGCTCTAAATTATTTGTTAGATAATATTTACATACGTTTTGGTAAACAAATTTATCGCCAAATTATTGGTATTCCTATGGGTACTAACTGTGCGCCACTTATAGCCGACCTTTTCCTATACTGTTATGAATCACAATTTATGGCTAAATTACAAAAAGACCCCAACAAACAGAACCTAATCGAAACTTTCAATTATACTTTTAGATATATAGACGACATTGTTGCACTCAACAATCCTTCATTTTCTAATTTTATTACAGATATCTATCCTTCTGAACTAACCTTATACAAATCTAACGTCACCGGTGATAAATGTCCTTTTTATACCCCCACTTCAAAAATGGGGGGTATATAGTGATAGGTGTGTCCGTCCGTCCGTCCTTCTGTTACACTTCAGGGTACCCATCTCTTATCCGCAACTCCTCCTAAACCCCTTGGTGAATTTTCATGAAACTTACACACATCTTTGTGACATAATGTAGATGTGCACCTAATATTTAAAATTTGATCAGAATGATTTTTGGAGTTTCCCATAGCAAAACATGGACTTAGCCATTCGCCTACATGGGGGTACCCATCTCTTATCCGCAACCCCTTGATGGATTTTCATGAAACTTACACACAATTGTTGTGACAAAATGTAGATGTGCATCTACTATTTTAAAATTTGATCAGAATGATTTTTTGGGGTTTCCCATAGCAAAACATGGACTTCGCCATTCGACTACATGGGGGTAACCATCTCTTATCCACAACTCATCCTAAACCCCTTGATGGATTGTCGTGAAACCTTTACACAATCTTTGTAACATAATGTAGATGTGCACGTACTATTTGAAAGTTTGATCAGAATGATTTTGGGGTTTGCCATAGCAATACATGGTCTCAGCCATTCGACTACATGGGGGTACCCATCTCTTATCTGCAACTCCTCCTAAACCCCTTGATGGATTTTCATGAAACCTACACACAATCTTTTTGACATAATGTTGATGTGCATTTATCTGATTAATTTTTTGGGGGGTGGGGGGGGGGTATTCATTTGTGAGCTGCGGCTCACAGTTTTTCTAGTTTAGATTTAGATTTAAATATTATTGACGGAAAAAATTACAAACCAAAGTATATGATAAACGTGACGACTTTACCTTCCCTATTATAAATTTCCCTTTTCTTGAAGGAGATGTTCCACCAGCGCTGTCATATGGGGTTTACATTTCACAGTTAGCAAGATACGGTCGGACCCGCAGTGGTGTTTCTGATTTTAATAATAAAAACCGTTTTTTACTGAAAAATTATTAAAACAAGGTTATTGTTACCGCAAATTAGTAAATTCTTTTTCTAAATTCCTCCACAAGTATCAATCTCTTATTGAAAAATTTAATTGTACACGTCGTTTTTTGATAGTGAAAGGAATATCACATCCTGAATTTCATGGTAATGTTATAAAGCTCACAAGTTTAAAAGCAATCCATTAGAAATGAAAAATTAGCTTCACAATTTATTACGGAAAGGTATAAATTGAATATTTTGGTTAAATCTTTGAATTTAGTGGTTTTTGACAGAAATATTGATAACTTGATACTTACTTTAAAACCTCCATAAACGTTTTAACTATTGTCCTTTTTAAGCATTATAGGGATCAAACATAAACGATATTGAGATATGTAATAAGTGTACGCGACACAACAAACATAAACAAACAGCAATTCAAAAAATCACAACGGAAAACAGCAAGCAGTCTTCAACATGACCATAGGTCACTGCTTACCGTCTTGCATTGGCCCAAGACTTATAATACAATACAAAAGTTTCAAAACCAATCCCTAAATCATGTCGGTTTTGTGTGAAGACACTTCACCAAATCATTATTGTTTGAAGTGTTGTGTCGGATTTAAAATCGATGTTTGATTTTTTTACTTCAGTCGATTGATGATTCTCAGCTAGCTGTCAGCAACAGCGAGTGTTCTATAGAGTTCCTTAACCGTCCTTTTGTTTGTTCTTGTTGGTTTTTTTTGTCTAAGTTTCTCTCTAGTGGAATTGGACTTTGATTGATTTGATTGTTATTGTGTGTTTATTATTTTAGGCTTTGTCTAGGAATATTGATAGGGGGATGGTTGGGCCCAAAAAAACTAGTTTAACCCCGCCACATATTATATGTGCCTGTCCTAATGGCCCTGTCACACTATAACGTTTTAGCCAACGTGTGCCGACGTTTTAGAATATATTTTCAACACGCTGGTGTGCGTTGCGTAAGTTTTGTACACGTTATGAACACGCTACAAACACGTTAGCGAACGTCAGCGTGCGTTGGTGAACGTCGAGTGCGTCGCAAATTTTTCAACATGCTTAGAATTTCCGACGTTCGCCAACGTGCTAGAAATAAATTATTCGAACGCTCTAGGCATAAGTTAGAAGGACGTTATACACACGCTGATGTACGCTATGTGGTCGTTGTGCGCACGTTGAAATGCGTTTGACGAACGCTAAGCTAAATGGAAACGAACGTGTCTAGCGATAATGCAGCGCACGTCTAGCGTCAGTCTAACGACCAAAAAACCTATTCAACGTGTTTAAAACGTGTACAGAGCGCACAGAGCGTCATTGTAACGAACGAGTAGCGTATCAACCCAAGAATGTTATAAGTTAGATTGAATTACAAGGGGGAAAGTCAATTTCAAAAGCTTCAAATACTAATTCAAACCTGAAAATTGTTTTTTACGAAAAACAATGAACAAAGCCATACAAAATCTTGAATGTAACAAAGATAACTTAGATGGTCCGGAATTGGAAGTTCTTCCTGCAAATTTTTATACACCTGTCGTGTTTTCGGTGGACATGTCTTTGGTAGAAAAATACTCAAATACAACGAGTAACGACAGTCTAACTTCAATACACATTTGAAATAATGTGTATTTTTAATATTCAATAAGCACACGCGTTTTTCTCTATTAAGGACATCATTAGTCAATTGCTATAAAAAGGATGCTAGGCAAAATCTACAGACCGGTATTTCTTACATGTATATACTCATTTGAGATTTTGAAGGGTTTGTTAACAAGCGCATGCATTCCTCTCTGTATATTTTTGACATATCAAAATATAAAATCTACACTATATTTTATCATCTTTTAGACTGAGCGCAAAAATCATCACTAGTGGTTAAAAACGGCTTTAGAATAATTATACATTCATATTACCAGAACGCTGAAAACCAATGTTTTTTATAACGAAACAAAATTCACATGATGTATCTATAATTATTAATTAATCCAGCAATACATTTAAGCCAGATAATAGATCTATTTGGGCTATTGTGAAATAATACTAAAGAAAAGAACAGTCACAAAAATCCTAGGTCTCCCCACCGAGAGAAAAAAATTATAAGTTAGACTAACGCTATGAATGCGTTCTGCAGTCGTCACACATGCGCTAGGCAAACGTCAAGTACGCCGGACACACGCTACAGATAAGTTTTGAATAAGTTTGTCGTGCGTTGCAGGTAGTTAGCCTGACGCTTTGTGGTCGTTCACTGAGATATTTTTTAAAACTTTTTACAGCGACTGCCAACGTGTTCCAACGTTTTAGAAAATTATACGAACGTTCGGCACACGTTGGCTAAAACGTTATAGTGTGTCAGGGCCATAAGCCAGGAATCTTTGACAAAGCTTTCGTTTGTACTTGTCTTTTTGATGTTTTCTGTTCCTTGTTTAAGAAGGGGGTCTATTTGTGACTATTTCAGAGCTGGATTTGAATTATATGCATTTTATTTAGACCATGGGCCAATTGCAGAACTGCGAGCAGCGCCAAATGGCCTCGTTGAAGGCTGCTGGCGGTTGTCCATTGTGGTTTTGCTGAATTGCCGCTTGATTGTGGGCTGTGTCGCGTACACTTATTCCACATCTCATTATTTTCTATTAATCCAACAAAATATTCGTAGCGCGACATACGTCTGTCGACGTACATTGGTGGTCGAAATACGGCTTGCCATAACACAAGCGAATCGGTTTTTTGTTTTTGTTTTTTTTTGTTTTTTTTTTTAGAATCAAATCATATAATAGACACATATAGGTATAATAAATGATGTCTCCAAAAAGCAGTGGGATTGTGTCAAATTTGTTATTATTCAGTGAAAATATGTAACGTGAAATATGTTCACCACAGACAAAATTTTGTGCGAGACAAAAGAAAAATAAAGGGAGCGATTCAAAAGTTTTAAATCAACTTTGTTTTACTTTACTAGGTGTGTGTTGCAAAAGCTTTTATAGTACATCTTCCTGTTATATATAGTGCTGGGTGTCATCGCACAGCGGTAGGTTTAATTCTCAAGTGCACCGTCGAACCTTTTCACAAAGACAATACAATATCCAAAGAACTTACCCAGAGGTATTAAGAAAATTATCGACCGCCGATCAGGCTGTTACATGTAAAGACACGGAGTCTTTATATTTTACATTTTTTGAAATACAGAATGAATTCAAAGACCTTCTACAACTGAACTTTTCCGACATAAAAGGTCATTTTTGGGGGGCAGCTTTTATAATATAATAGTGGTACATTCTTGACATTGAAAAACAGTGTTGCCCAAACAAACAAAAAAACTGAAAAATGACTGCTTCGACGAAATTTTAGCAGTTTCTTTAGATATCATTTTTTTTAAAGAATAAGGAAAGAAGCGGAACGATTCATCATTAGGGCTTTGAAAATAATGGCCTGTTTTTTTTTACACTTCTCATGGTTGAAGTAAGCAGAGGTACCAATGGGGTATCCGAATGTCAAAAGTCCGAAAGGGTAGAGACAAGACAAGTAAACACCAACAAGAACGGGACAAAAACAGACAACATGTAAAACATGGAAACACAAAATAACTGAATATCAATCAACAACGCGAACTCCAGTCGAAACAAGAATGAACTCAGGTGCTCCGGAAGAGTAAGCAGTTCCTGCCTGCTGTAGCACACCCGTCGCGTTGCCAATAGTCCATTCAGCGAGTCAAATCCGGTAAAGGAAGACAAAACAACACCCTATGACAAACCAACATCTGCACTCATCTGAGAGATCGAAATCCCATATTTGTCTATAAGTGCATGATGTCTTCCGTAAAATTTCTTGAGTGAAGACAGCAACCGAGGAGCAACATAACCCTATGTGAGCAACTTTTGCATCAGACGTGTCGCTCTGCTAAGGAAATCGATGTAAGTCCCGCACGCTCTGGAGTAACGAATCAATTGAGATACGTAAACTCCATTAGCTGGAGCGGACGGAATGTTGCTACACAAGAAGGGAAAGTTGACGATTGGAAAGTTGAAGTCATCACGTTTGTCATAGAGCCTTGTTGAAAGTCTTCCTTGAGAGTCAATTTCGAGATGTAGATCTAAATATGAAGCAGACTTACTAGAATCCGTTGTGTCCTTTATCTCAAGCTCCTTGGGATATATGAGATGGAGAAAGTCACCAAATCGAGAATTGTTTAGTGAAAGGACATCATCAATATAACGGAACGTGAGGTTGAAAGAGAGAGCTAGTCTACGTTTTTTTTTTGTCTAGAAGTAATTGTAAGAGGTCTGCTTCATATGAATGAAGAAACAAATCAGCAAGCAAAGGTGCACAATTAGTGCCCATTGGAAACCCTATTGTTTGCTGAAAAACACGTCCACCAAACTGAACAAATATGTTGTCAATAAGAAAGTTGAGCATGTCGATTATTTGGTCTTCTGTAAATTTGTTCTTTTTCTTAGACTCATTGATGACAAAGTAAGTCTTGGTATAATCGACTACAAACAAATTGTACCTGCGTTTTCCATTCTTTTTGAAAAAGCTGCGTTTAATCAGTTGTGCCAATCGCGAGTGTCCAGAGACCCGTTCACAGCTTTATTCAGACTTTTTTGTGCCATCAGATCTCGATGGATCTAAGAAGCAATGTAAAACCTGGTTAAAGCAAATATACAATGTTACTAAAAAACAGCAAAGATAAAATATTCAAAGGAAAAAGTGAAATTTGAACATATTCAACATAAATATTTTTTTAAAAAGTCCACAAAGATGTAATGACCGATAAATTTCAGAGTGAGATAGGACCATGCATCTCCCATCTTTTTGCTTTGTGCATTGTTCTGAAGAACTTACGCCTCGAACGTGTATAGGAGAACAGTTTGTACCAATTTGAAAAGCAAACTTGTCGTTGAAAAATTTCACCTTAAAATGTATGTTGAAAATTCAACATTTTGCCTATTAATTAATTTCAGAAATTAACATATTTAGAAGGAATCTGACATGTCCAAAAAAGCAATGACAATAACAATGTAACTATACACTTCTATTGAAATCTTGAACAGGAATAGTATCAGATTATTACTCAGAATGCCTGGCGCTTCTTCAAAAAAAAAAAAATAATAAACAAAAAAAAACCTAACATTTGTAAGATATTCAAACACGATTAATTATTTTCATTTTTATATAGGAATGCAATCTAGCTTCTATAAAACGGGATGGCCTCACACTAACAAAATGCTGTAATACCACGCTTTGCAACGACCACTGGAAAGATAAAGGTAGTTACTTGAATGTTAATAGGGGGAGGTTTCAGGAGACTCTTAAACCTCTAAACGCTTTCAATTTCATAGAAGATGTCTTTAGATAAATGAATTTCTGTCATCGACCAACGCTGGACATTTTAAAAAATAATGACATGAATCACCGATCGCCGATTTTCAATACATAAGTGATTCTAAATTGGCACTTAAATAAACTATCTTTTTAGCCACCAGTATCAAATTTGTTCTCTTTATCAATCAGATCTTTACGTATGCAGAATTGATTTACCTATAACAATTAAAAAAAAAATCTCCATTTCAAGTGTAATTTTAATCAATATAAGGTAAAAATTTGTACTGTAATAAATAATTGTCAAAAAAGTAGAAACTGCGTTGATTGAATGCAAATATGAAGTTCCAAAGTATGCCAAAGTTTTTGTTTGAAACAAGAAAATAATAGCATAAACCAAACCAATTTTAAAGAAAAGACTTTCAAAAATTTTATAATTGAAAATCCTTTTTCTTGATTTGACAAACATAGCTTATAGTCCTGTGAAACTAATAACATATATTATGCATCAATAATGATTCATTTTGTGGTTTTTTTTTTAAGATGAAGGCCATCATATAGTCGTCCCTCCAGAAAACTATACATGTCGTAAGTATGATCTAGATTGGAGATACTGTTAAGATTCATTTTCGCGAATTTCGTGAGGAACAGAAAATCGCAAATAATTCATTTTTCATATTGATATAATTGATTTTACGAAGAATAGCGAAAATAAATAATCGCGAAACCGCTATATATCATTAAACCGCGAAATAAGTTACGCCCAAAAATAATTAAAAAAATATTCCGGATGGCTTGATTTTGTCATCGTCAATGGTGTAAGCGAGACTGAAATAAAGTAGTATTTTATTCATGGATTACACAAGAGTTGTTTGGATTTTTATGTAATCAATGAATATTATACAAAAAAATGTCCGTTAACTTGTTCTCTTAGCCAAAGCCTAAATTGCATGAATGAGGTAACAAATTTGTGACTGTAAGTTTGTGATTATTGATGTATTATATTGTTGGTGATTTTTTTTATTCCCTAAGTTTACATTTTTGTGAGCGTATCTAAATATTTGAGAGCGATTGACATTGCATAACACAAATAGAAATAAGTAGCACTCATTAAATTACAGAACCTAGCTGCCTAAAATTTATTGTTTATTGTTATGGGTTGTTTATACGTGAAAGGTATAAGGGAAGATCATAATGCTGACCATATAAACATGATATTATCAATAGCATATAATCCTTATTATGATTTTTCACGACCTCAGAGTTTAGAGATTTGGTGAAAAAAATAAGATCGAGAACATGTCGATCATACTTTTATACTGGAAACATTAAAAATAACTAATGTATTTCTTTGATAATTATCCTATAAGCCACTACGACTACAACCACAACAACTACTACCACTACAACACCGACGACAACGACAACCACATTACCGACTACAACAACGACACCTACAACCACCACAACACTGATGACGACACATACTACAACAACAACTACGACAACTTCAACCATGACAACGCCGACGACGACTTCAACACCAACAACACCAACAACATCGCCGATGACGACTACAACACTTACAACAACTTCATTGCCGAGTACAACAACCACTTCAGCTCCGACAACAACCACAATTCCGACTACAACGTCGTCCGCAACAACCACAACTATTCCAACAACTACTACAACCCTGAAACCTTCAATTCTGACGACAACACCTCTTTTAACTACAACATCATCATCAACAACAACACCAACAACTACAACGCCGACCCCGACAGCAACTACAACATCCACAACAACTAGAATGCCGACGACTACATCACCAACCACATCACTGACAACAACTACAACACCAGCATCAACTACGATGCCGACTACAATCAAAACTCCGCCGACGACGACTTCAACACCAACCACCACACCGACGACAACTACAACACCTACAACAACTACAACACCGACAACAACCACCACGCCGACGACTACCACAACTCCTACAACGCCAACGACTACCACAACACCAACAACAATTACAACACCGACGACTACCACAATACCGACGACTACCACAACTCCAACGACAACAACAACACCCACAACAACCTCAAAGCCGACGACTACCACAACTCCAACAACAACTACAACGCCGACGACTACCACATTACCGACAACAACTACAACACCGACGACTACCACAATACCGACAACAACTACAACACCGACGACTACCACAACCCCAACGACAACAACAACTCCCACAACAACTACAGCACCGACGACTACCACAACTCCAACGACAACAACAACTCAGACAACAACTACAACGCCGACGACTACCACAAAACCGACAACAACTACAACGCCGACGACTACCACAACACCGACAACTACCACAACACCGACGACTACCACAACACCGACAACAACTACAACGCCGACGACTACCACAACACCGACGACTACCACAACCCCAACGACAACAACAACTCCCACAACAACCACAACGCCGACCACTACCACAACACCGACAACAACTACAACGCCGACGACTACCACAACACCGACAACTACCACAACACCGACGACTACCACAACACCGACGACTACCACAACGCAGACGACTACCACAACACCAACAACAACTACAACGCCGACGACTACCACAACACCGACAACTACCACAACGCCGACGACTACCACAACACCGACAACAACTACAACACCGACGACTACCACAACACCGACGACTACCACAACACCGACGACTACCACAACAACTATACCAACAACTACTACCCCTCCAGAACCAAGTTAGATTTATTTTATTATCTAATTATTTTTTAGACATTGTCAGGGTTAGAAAATTTTTAATTGTTACAAACTTTTTTCCCAATAAAAATTTCCTGGATAGTCGAACCATAATCTAAAAGCTATTCCCCTCAAACTTTGGCTTTAAAGTCATGAAACAGTCCTTGTCTTCGTTTAGCATTAAAGAGCATGTTTGTCACTTTTAAAACACTTAGAATGCATTTTTTTACAAATAGTAACACATGTAAATGCTCACTTTATGCATTTTTCCCGCATATGTTTAAATGGAACTCGTAAAATATAATTGGTAAGAACATTTGTTAACATGGATTATCCTTTTATGCTTTTACATTATTCGAGACTTAAGTTTGTATAGTCACTATGTGTGATTTCTATAATTTTATTTGTGGTTAATGGAGATCAAAATTCAGCGCAGCATCTTATATCAATGTATATGTCTTTCTAGAATAGCAAAAAATGTTGAGTATCTTTGACTGATTAAACTACCCCCTTTGAACTTCAGTTGAATTGAGCATCTTTAATTCTGGGTATAGTTTTAGAAGTCCAAATAAAACAAGAAAATACAGATTCAAATGAACTTTTTTCACACCATCTTTTCTTATATTTCAGTTCAATGTCATCTTTGCCGAGGTCCGAAGTTTATATGTGAGAGAAGCCATGCACCACAAAAATGTACAAGCCCTGACCACCAGTATTGCATTAATGATATAGAAAACTTGATAGATGGTAGCAGATATATTTCGAGAAGGTATGTAGAGGTAGCAAAAGATCTACAATGGAAGATCCATAATTCGCATTGAGCAATTGTAGACAACAGTCATTTAAAATAATTGTCTACCATTGTGTTGTTTTCTTTGTAATTAATCAGACACACTGCATTTGCATATCTGACAAAAACAACAGTTATGTATAAGCCGTCACTACCAATGCTACTTTATGTCTTTAGATGACAGACATGAAAATGCAAATTTTGACCTTCAAACGGTATTTAAATTCTTATATTCTTATAAGGGGCCATTTGACATCATCGCCCCTATATATATTACTTTAAATGGGCTTACTGCAGAACTTCCTTTCGCAATAGGACAATGACATAAAAATATACTATTTTTAACCTTTAAAGAGTCATAACCTCTGAAAGACAACAATTTTCCATCTATTTCACCCTTTCACAACTTTCTTTGCCTCTCTCAATGTGAGCTGGTATATTTTCAGTTCACCATCTACAGTTTATCTACAAGTTGTAAACGGTCTCTTTCGTCTTTTATTACATTGATGATTCCATTGGCAACACTAAGTTTGGTCATCCGAGAAGATATCCAAAAAATTTGACATACGGACCGACAGGTGACATGATCGCAACATCTCACAAGGCTTCTGCAAGGATCGCTATTTTAAGTATCATTCTGCGCAAGAATCAGGCAAAATGCATAGATGTGGTGGCACATGGAGGAAAAACACAAACTTTTGATCGTGGAATTTTCAAAATTACACCATCATTGTTTATTAATAAGGTGTCTCGGGGCTATTAGAATTCTACTATAGATTTTGTTCATTTTTTGGCACATTGATAGGCCTTAATGTATGGTTAAAAAAAATCAAATAAAAACAAGGGGTCACCGTTCATTTTAGAGCGCTATCAGCTTTCTAAAAATAGAAAAGTTTCAATATTTTTATATAGAATATATAGGGAAAAAAGCTATAGAGGCACCTAAATATGAATTCAGCTCAAATTCTGAAGGAAAGTGTCTTTTCTAAAGCTCTTTGAAATTGTCTGAAAAAAAATATGGGGTCACCGTTCATTTTTTCAAGATAATCATGAAAATTGAAAAAAAATCCTATTCATTCTATATAAATTATCTCCCTTTGATTTAGTACAGGAAATTCTAAAAATGATTAAAATGTCATTTTTTCTATCCCAATTGCTTTTAATTTGATAAAATATATTATAGTATAAAGTTTTTGTATACCAAGTCCAGTTAGTTTATCAATTTTATATAAAATTCCAATATGTGCAAAAAGATGCTCAGTTTAAATGAAAGTTATGATTTATTTTGGTTTTTTTTAAGATATACTATTTGGAAATTTAGTTGAATTGTACAGAGATTGTAATTTCGAGATGTTTTCCCACTAAAATTTTCTCAAATTGATCAGCCAAAAATGATCTACGAAATTAGCACATATTCAAATGTTAAATCTAGTTGAAATAACTTTCTATATCAATATAAATGCATATGAGCCAAAAAAAGGTTTAAAAAATTGATGTGCCGCACACTGCCAGGACCTTATGTAGAATACTGCTTAATAAGAATGTCACACTTTCCTGTTATATGTATGTAGGAATCACCCTGTCCGTCCGTCCGTCTGTCAACGTGTCTCCTTACTTCTAAACCACTTGATTAATTTTGATGAAACTTTATATGAAGGGCGACTATATCTAGAAGAGCATGAATAAATTCCATTGCTCTTGCATATCATTCAAAGGATATAATTGGACTGTAGCTTTTCTCCAAGATAATAGCTCGCTCACAGCATTCCTTTATTCGGGGAATGTAAAGTGAGTAATTAACATTCCACAACTGATACATTAACACAAATGTCTGTGATGGGATTGGAATTCCTTACTAGTAATACTGATATATATATATTTTTATACTTTATAGGTGTGCTACTAAATCAGAGTGTATAAAGGACTGGGTTCAGGAGAGTGCTGATAGAAATGAATGCATACATTACGGAGAGAGACTGGTCGACGCCCACTTCTACTGCTCATTCTGTTGTCAAGGCGATAATTGTAACATGAAAACAGTCCCTGAACACTTGTATGGAAGTTAAGCAAGGGTTGATATTTGTTTCTTTTATAGTTCCTGTTGTAATTACACATAATATTATGAATAAATCTGGAACAAGAGAATCTCAAGTTTTTGCAAATCTTTTTTTCATCCAAACTTTTGTCTGTGAATTCATACACAATAAAATTGCAAAAACAGTGAAAGGAGGGCAGAAAAACTTTAAACAGGGAGAAGAGGGCAAAATGCATCATATAAAGCTGCAGTTTTGAAAATATCTGTTTATGAGGTCTAGGGTTGGTTGTTTCTCTTTAACTAGTCTATAACCAATTTCAAGACTGGTTATGGACACATTTTTTTTAAATGAAGTTTAAAAATGCAAATTTTAAAAGTGATTACTCATGAAATTGATCTGCATTGATGCAAATGGAACTGTATACAAAATATCAATGGTGTACCATTACTTGTTCACATAAGAAGACTAAGACAAGAGGCTCCCAGGAGCCTGAATCGCTCACCTGGTCTTTATGTCAAATCTATGGAGTCTTTTGTATAGCTTAATGAGCTGAATGTTTAAGAAAGAAAAAGCTTTTTTTCTCTCTGCAATAGTTTTAATTCTATAGGCCAAAAACACTATTTTTCACCTCTGAGGGGCCATAACCCCTATAAGGGGTCATCTGACATCTTTGAACCTATGAGAACTTTGTAGAGCTAAATAAACTTAACATTTAAGCAAGCAACAGCTTTTCTCTTTCAGCAATAGTTTTCATACTGCAGACCAAAAACATGCAAAATGCTATTTTAAGGGTCATTAACCCTATGTCATCTGACAACTTTGACCTTATGAATGCTTTTGTAGAGCTATACGAGCTGAACATTTAATCAAGCAACAGCTTTACTCTATCTGCAATAGTTATCATTCTATGGTCAAAAACACTATTTTTCGCCTTTCAGGGACTGTAACCCCTATAGGGGTCATCTGTCAACTTCCACCCTGTGGAGACTTTTTGTAGAGCTAAATGAGCTGAACATTTAAGCAAGCAACAGCTTTTCTCTATCTGCAATAGTTTTCATTTTATAGGCCAAAAACACTTTTTCGCCTTTAAGGGGCTGTAATCTGACATCTTTGACCCTATGGATGCTTTTGTAGAGCTAAATGAGCTGAATATTTAAGCAAGCAACAGCTTTTCTCTATCTGCAATAGTTTTCCTTCTATAGGCCAAAAACACTATTTTTTGCCTGTAAGGGGCTGTAACCCCTGTAAGGGGTCATCTGACAACTTCCACCCTATGGAGACTTTTGTAGAGCTAAATGAGCTGAACATTTAAGCAAGCAACAGCTTTTTAGCTCACCTGACCCGAAGGGTCATGTGAGCTATTGTCATCACTTGGCGTCCGTCGTCCGTCCGTCGTCCGTCGTCCGTCCGTCGTCCGTCGTCCGTCGTCCGTAAACTTTTTAAAACGTTAACTCCTCTGACACCATAAGTCCAATTGCAACCAAACTTGGTATGGTTGTTCATTAGCATTCGGTGCTTAGAACTGATGTGGGGATTTTTGATTCGTCGTAAAACATGGCCGCCATGGCTAAAAATAGAACATAGGGGTAAAATGCAGTTTTTTGCAAATAACTCAAAAACGGCTACAGATATCAAAATTCTGGCATAGGGTAAAAGTGATCAGCACCTCAAGATCTACCTACCCTGAAATTTTGAAGAAAATCCAACGACCCATGTAGGAGTTATTGCCCTTTTTATGGATTTTTTGCAAATTTTGCACCTGTTTAGCTCAATATCTTGAAAACTATCCTAGATATTTGAGAAATTTAAATTGCATATTGTTAAGCACATCAAGATCTACAAAATATGTAACAGGGTCAACGTTGTAGGACCTTTCCTTTTAGGAGTTATTGCCCTTAGAACGTCAAAATTTAGCATTTTAACAGCATTTCCTCATTACATTGAAAACGTTAACTCCTCTGACACTTTAAGTCCAAATGGAACCAAACTTGGTATAGTTGTTTATTAGCATTAGGTGTATAGAACTGATGTGGGGATTTTTGATTGGTCGTAAAACATGGCCGCTGTGGCTAAATATAGAACATAGGGGTAAATGGCAGTTTTTTGCAAATAACTCTACAACGGTGACAGATTTCAAAATTTTGATTGGGAACAAAAGGGATAAGCACCTCAAGATCTACCAGCTCTGAAATTTTGAAGAAAATCCAACAACCCATGAAGGAGTTATTGCCCTTTTTGTGGATTTTTGCAAATTTTGCACCTGTTTAGCTCAATATCTTGAAAACTATACAAGATATTTGAGAAATTTAAATTGCATATTGTTAAGCACATCAAGATCTACAAAATTTGTAACAGGGTCAACGTTGTAGGACCTTTCCTTTTAGGAGTTATTGCCCTTAGAACATCAAAATTGAGCATTTTAACTGCATTTCCTTATATTGAAAATTTTAACTCCTCTGACACTTTCAGTCCAAATGGAACCAAACTTGGTATTATTGTTTATTATTATTAGGTGTATAGAACTAATGTGGGGATTTTTGATTGGTTGTAAAACATGGCCGCTGTGGCTAAAAATAGAACATTAGGTTAAACTGCATTTTTTTGCAAATAACAAAAAAATGGTGACAGATTTTTAGATTTTGATTGAGAACAAAAGTGATCAGCACCTTTAGATCCACCATATTGTCAGATGACCCGATTATTAATCTTATGACCCTTTCAACGTTAAATAGATTTTGCCTTATAACCTTTACTTCAGTCACATATGTCAGGTGAGCGATTCAGGCTCCTGGGAGCCTCTTGTCTCTATCTGCAATAGTTTTCATACTATAGGGCAAAAACATGAAAAAATGCTGGTTTTTACCTTTAAGGGGCTATAACCCCTATAAGGGGTCATCTGACAACTTTGACCAAATGGAGACTTTTGTAGAACTTTTGATCCTGAAGCAGCAGCGTGGCTTCAGATTTCATCTATCTCTTATACTTTTTGAATTATAAGCCAAAAACAGTAGTCTGACCCCCCTGTTCTATTTTTAGCCAGGGAAGCCATGTTTTTTGACGAATCAAAAATCCAAGCAGAACATTTATGCAGGACACCCTGAGGATCAATCATACCAAGTTTCATTGAATTCTGTTCAGTAGTTTCAGAGAAGAAGATTTTTGAAAAATTGTTAACAGACGACGACGACGACGACGACCTTCGGTCCAGGTGAGCTTAAAACAATTAACATTTAGCCAAACAAGTATTAAATCTCAGTCAGTAGACTGTGACAGCAAGTGTTGTACTGATGCTAAACTAAATATCAAAGATGTGCCATAAATGGTTCATATTTTTAGTCATCAGGGAAAAAAACGTTAAAATTTAGCCATATGTATAAAATCATGAAGTCAGCAGACGGTGACTGCAGGAACACACAGATAAAATCCTCTTAGAATTGGTCTGTAATGATGCTTATTCAACTGCGTACCAAATATCAATGATGTCAGTAAACGGTGAGTGCAGGAGCATACCGATGAAAAGCTTTGAAATCTTATCTGTACTGATGCTAATGCAACTGCATACCAAATATCAATGGTGTACCATAACTTGTTCACATAAAACAGACTTAAGCAAAAACTTTAACAATTGTTGATTATGATGCCGAGGATGCCGTTGCCGTCAGAATCACCATACCTAGGTCTTGCCTTTTTAGTTCACCTGACCCGAAGGGTCATGTGAGCTATTGTCATCACTTGGCGTCCGTCATCCGTCGTCCGTAAACTTTTTAAAACGTTAACTCCTCTTACACCATAAGTCCAATTGCAACCAAACTTGGTATGGTTGTTCATTAGCATTCGGTGCTTAGAACTAATGTGGGGATTTTTGATTCGTCGTAAAACATGGCCGCCATGGCTAAAAATAGAACATAGGGGTAAAATGCAGTTTTTTGCAAATAACTCAAAAACGGCTACAGATATCAAAATTCTGGCAGGGTAAAAGTTATCAGCACCTCAAGATCTACCTACCATGAAATTTTGAAGAAAATCCAACAACCCATGTAGGAGTTATTGCCCTTTTTGTGGATTTTTTGCAAATTTTGCACCTGTTTAGCTCAATATCTTGAAAACTATACTAGATATTTGAGAAATTTAAATTGCATGTTGTTCAGCACATCAAGATCTACAAAATATGTATATGGTCAATGTTGTAGGACCTTTCCTTTTAGGAGTTATTGCACTTAGAACGTCAAAATTGAGCATTTTAACGGTATTTCCTCATTACATTGAAAACGTTAACTCCTCTGACACTTTTAGTCCAATTGGAACCAAACTTAATATAGTTATTTATTAGCTTATGAATGCTTTTGTAGAGCTATACGAGCTGAACATTTAATCAAGCAACAGCTTTACTCTATCTGCAATAGTTATCATTCTATGGTCAAAAACACTATTTTTCGCCTTTCAGGGACTGTAACCCCTATAGGGGTCATCTGTCAACTTCCACCCTGTGGAGACTTTTTGTAGAGCTAAATGAGCTGAACATTTAAGCAAGCAACAGCTTTTCTCTATCTGCAATAGTTTTCATTTTATAGGCCAAAAACACTTTTTCGCCTTTAAGGGGCTGTAATCTGACATCTTTGACCCTATGGATGCTTTTGTAGAGCTAAATGAGCTGAATATTTAAGCAAGCAACAGCTTTTCTCTATCTGCAATAGTTTTCCTTCTATAGGCCAAAAACACTATTTTTTGCCTGTAAGGGGCTGTAACCCCTGTAAGGGGTCATCTGACAACTTCCACCCTATGGAGACTTTTGTAGAGCTAAATGAGCTGAACATTTAAGCAAGCAACAGCTTTTCTCTATCTGCAATAGTTTTCATACTATAGGGCAAAAACATGAAAAAATGCTGGTTTTTACCTTTAAGGGGCTATAACCCCTATAAGGGGTCATCTGACAACTTTGACCAAATGGAGACTTTTGTAGAACTTTTGATCCTGAAGCAGCAGCGTGGCTTCAGATTTCATCTATCTCTTATACTTTTTGAATTATAAGCCAAAAACAGTAGTCTGACCCCCCTGTTCTATTTTTAGCCAGGGAAGCCATGTTTTTTGACGAATCAAAAATCCAAGCAGAACATTTATGCAGGACACCCTGAGGATCAATCATACCAAGTTTCATTGAATTCTGTTCAGTAGTTTCAGAGAAGAAGATTTTTGAAAAATTGTTAACAGACGACGACGACGACGACGACCTTCGGTCCAGGTGAGCTTAAAACAATTAACATTTAGCCAAACAAGTATTAAATCTCAGTCAGTAGACTGTGACAGCAAGTGCTGTACTGATGCTAAACTAAATATCAAAGATGTGCCATAAATGGTTCATATTTTTAGTCATCAGGGAAAAAAACGTTAAAATTTAGCCATATGTATAAAATCATGAAGTCAGCAGACGGTGACTGCAGGAACACACAGATAAAATCCTCTTAGAATTGGTCTGTAATGATGCTTATTCAACTGCGTACCAAATATCAATGATGTCAGTAAACGGTGAGTGCAGGAGCATACCGATGAAAAGCTTTGAAATCTTATCTGTACTGATGCTAATGCAACTGCATACCAAATATCAATGGTGTACCATAACTTGTTCACATAAAACAGACTTAAGCAAAAACTTTAACAATTGTTGATTATGATGCCGAGGATGCCGTTGCCGTCAGAATCACCATACCTAGGTCTTGCCTTTTTAGTTCACCTGACCCGAAGGGTCATGTGAGCTATTGTCATCACTTGGCGTCCGTCATCCGTCGTCCGTAAACTTTTTAAAACGTTAACTCCTCTTACACCATAAGTCCAATTGCAACCAAACTTGGTATGGTTGTTCATTAGCATTCGGTGCTTAGAACTAATGTGGGGATTTTTGATTCGTCGTAAAACATGGCCGCCATGGCTAAAAATAGAACATAGGGGTAAAATGCAGTTTTTTGCAAATAACTCAAAAACGGCTACAGATATCAAAATTCTGGCAGGGTAATAGTTATCAGCACCTCAAGATCTACCTACCATGAAATTTTGAAGAAAATCCAACAACCCATGTAGGAGTTATTGCCCTTTTTGTGGATTTTTTGCAAATTTTGCACCTGTTTAGCTCAATATCTTGAAAACTATACTAGATATTTGAGAAATTTAAATTGCATGTTGTTCAGCACATCAAGATCTACAAAATATGTATATGGTCAATGTTGTAGGACCTTTCCTTTTAGGAGTTATTGCACTTAGAACGTCAAAATTGAGCATTTTAACGGCATTTCCTCATTACATTGAAAACGTTAACTCCTCTGACACTTTTAGTCCAATTGGAACCAAACTTAATATAGTTATTTATTAGCATTTGGTGTATAGAACTGATGTGGGGATTTTTGATTGGTTGTAAAACATGACCGCTGTGGCTAAAAATAGAACATAGGGGTAAATGGCAGTTTTTTTTGCCTATAACTCTTAAACGGTGACAGATTTTAAAATTTTGATAGGGAACAAAAGTGATCAGCACCACAAGATCTACATACCCTGAAATTTTGAAGAAAATCCAACAACCCATGTAAGAGTTATTGCCCTTTTTGTGGATTTTTTGCAAATTTTGCACCTGTTTAGCTCAATATCTTGAAAACTATACTAGATATTTGAGAAATTTAAATTGCATGTTGTTAAGCACATCAAGATCTACAAAATATGTATGAGGGTCAATGTTGTAGGACCTTACCTTTGAGGAGTTATTGCCCTTAGAAAGTCTAAACTGAGCATTTAAAAAGCATTTCCTCATTACATTGAAAATGTTAACTCCTCTGACACTTTAAGTCCAATTGGAACCAAACTTGATATATTTCTTTATTAGCATCAGGTGTATAGAACTGGTATGGGGATTTTTGATTGGTTGTAAAACATGGCCGCTGTGGAAAAAAATAGAACGTTAGGTTAAACTGCATTTTTTTGTGAATAACTCAAAAAGAGTGACAGATTTTTAGATTTTGATTGAGAACAAAAGTGATCAGCACCTTAAGATCCGACATATTGTCAGATGACCCCCTTATTAATCTTATGACCCTTTCATCGTCAAATATATTTTGCCTAATAACCTTTACTTCAGGCACATATGTCAGGTGAGCGATTCAGGCTCCTGGGAGCCTCTTGTGTTACGTTCGTCACAGTTGAGACAAAAACTATTTTGAACAACAAATTCTATTTTTAAATGTATCAATTGAACTATGGAGTAGACATTTATAATGAATTATAATGGCCTGAAAGTATAAACAGATGGCCAATAAAAGTAGGAAAAATACAAACCAGAGTTGGAAATAACAGCCTGCCCGCCAGACCGAGACTGGTAACTTTTGGACAGGGCTGGCTAAAATTCATGAAAATTTGACTGGCCATATAGTAAAAACATGTAGAATTTCAATTCAGGGCTGGTAACTCTTTCAGCAAATTTCCTACCCTGTACAAACAAGAGGCTCCTAGGAGCCTGAATCACTCACCCAGTCCTTAAGAACTATGGCGTACTATATGGAGTAGACATTTATTATAAACTATAATGTTCTGACAGTATTAACAGATGGTAGAATGGTGTAACACTACATTAATAGTGGGGAAAATACAAACAAGAGGCTCCCAGGAGCCTGAATCTCTCACCTGGTCCTTAAGAACTATGATGTACTATATGGAGTAGAAATTTATTATAAATAGTAATGTTCTGACAGTATAAACAGATGGTCAAATGGTGTTACATGACATCAATAGTGGGAAAAACAAAAAGAAATAATCAGAATTATAAAACTGAAAGGTCTTTTTTTTTAATTATGCTATTTTTTTTCCTTCTGCATAAAAAATTATTGGTGAAATATTAAAATTTCTAATACTTTTGGGTTGAGTAATATTTAAATGAAAATCTTCTCACTTTTCTTTTGCAATTATTTTATATACATATAAATAATGCTTTTTCTCTCTATTATTTTCACAAATACTACATAACTTAAAACTACAGTATAAAATCATTTGTAAAAGTGTTGTACTTTTTAGTCATATAAAACAACAGAAACTACCTAAAACAAATAAGTAAAACAAAACTGCGTAAAAATGTTAAAGTACGGGGAACCCTGAGAAACAAGACAAATATAGAAACTTCGAGATTTAAAATTTACAATCAGTAACAGAAATTCTCAAAAGAGGGGGCCCACTGACTGGCCTGCGATGGGGGCAGCTTTAGTCACCTCCAGCCCCCCCCCCCCCCCCCCTGGATCCAAATATGAGTAAACATAAGTTCCTATAAATTTAAAGAAGTAAAAGAACTTGTTGCTAAATTGTGAAGAATCATCATTAGTTTAAATATTATGCCATTGAAATTTAAATAATGATGAAATATTGTAAAATACCAAATATAAAATTTTACGAACACAAAAGTAAAATTTGACCTAAGTAATATATTTGACACAGAACAGGCATATATCAAACATGTTTTCTAAGATAAATAAAATACAAAGTTATTGTAATATAATGAGATAAATAATTTACCATGTATATCTTTACATGAACATTATATAACATAAAGACATTGTTCATGATACATAAAACATTATTTACAATAAAAATGCCATTCTTAAATCCTTTGTTAAAAAGTTTTGAACAAGCTTCCATTGGTAAAAGATCCTGATTGTCGAAACCTAAGACACAAATTCAATTAGACAACTTTTACAAATAAAATCACATTATAAAATATGTCAATTATTAAGACCTCTTTTTGTTTGAATTAAGGAACTTTGTCTTTTTTCTTTTCCTTCGACAATGGTAAAGACAAGCAACTATACTTTGAAAGAAATCTCATATATTATGTTCAGAAAACATTATTCAAACATCTAAAATCAAATCTTCATTTAAAAAATCTATGTGTATCGGATGATAAAATTTAAAATTATAAGTTACTATGACAATAGTTCTATTTATAAACTGTGTGTATAAGATGATTAAAATAATAAGTTACTATGACAACAAGTTCTACTTATAAACAACCATCTATTGCAAGAAAGAAATACACAGAAAGTCTATATTTATACATGGTAAGGAGTATCAATAAAGTCCATCTAACTGCTTATCGTCTGGTGGCTGCTTTGATGTTCTGAAAATTAAAGTAAAAACATTCATTTTTAGTATAATAAGATAATTTGATGCCAATCCATGTACACATTTATAGAATACAACATTTTTAATCTTGTAAGTAAACTTTGCCAGTTAGTTTTATTTTTGTCAAATTTTCTTAGCTGCCACCCCCCACCTTTGTTTCCTTCCTTTATCTAGTTATCAACATATTCTAATTCTAAATCTCCACTATCATCTAAGAATATATTTCATATAATGAAAGAAGTTGGAATTTGAAACTTTTAACATGACCTTGTATTGGGACCTATGGCCACAGTTCAAAAACCTTTGACAAAGTTATAAACGTATAATCATTACATGTTACAAATAAGAATCACATTTTCAGTGCCACCACATTTCATGGAGGTTTTGGTGCCAATTACCAATTGTTACAACTAAGGGGTTCCAACAAACCATACCGGAGGAATTATTTCGCTACATCAAATTAGCATTAAAATTGACCAAATACTGTTGTAGCTACTGTTTACACATTTAAATATTTCATTTTCCTAGTTTTGGAAATTGTGCATCTTTGCTTGCTGATTTGTTTCTTCATTCATATGAAGCAGACTTCTTACAATCTCTTCTAGACAAAAAAGATCCTAGACTGGCTCTCTCTTTCAACCTTACGTTCCGTTATATTGATGATGTCCTTTCACTAAACAATTCTCAATTTGGTGACTTTCTCCATCTCATATATCCCCAGGAGCTTGAGATTAAGGACACAACGAATTCTAGGAAGTCTGCTTCATATTTAGATCTACATCTCGAAATTGACTCTCAAGGAAGACTTTCAACAAGGCTCTATGACAAACGTGATGACTTCAACTTTCCAATCGTCAACTTTCCCTTCTAGTGTAGCAACATTCCGTCCGCTCCAGCTTATAGAGTTTACGTATCTCAACTAATTCGTTACTCCAGAGTGTGCGGGACTTACATCAATTACCTTAGCAGAGCGACACGTCTGACTCAAAAATTGCTCATACAGGGTTATGTTGCTCCTCAGTTGCTGTCTTCACTCAAGAAATTTTACGGAAGACATCATGCACTTATAGACAAATATGGGATTTCGATCTCTCAGATGAGTGCAGATGTTGCTTTGTCATAGGGTTTTGTTTTGTCTTTCTTTACCGGATTTGACATGCTGAATAGACTATTGGCAACGCGACGGGTGTGCTATAGCAAGCAGGAACTGCTTACTCTTCCGGAGCACCTGAGTTCACTCTTGTTTCGACTGCAGTTCGCGTTGTTGATTGATATTCAGTTATTTTGTGTTTCCATGTTTTACATGTTGTCTGTTTTTGTCCCGTTCTCGTTGGTGTTTACTGGTTTTGTCTCTGCCCTTTCGGACTTTTGACATTGGAATACCCCATTGGTACCTCTGCTTCTTTGATGGTGAAGTGTTTTACTACTTGAACAGAATATCTTAATTACTTGTGTTTTTATAACCAGTTCCACCCCTCTTAATTGCTAAAAATATATGCAGCCCCTTTCAGTTGTATGATTTGCTGGATAATAAGATTATTTGTTAAATCAGTGAGAATGACTTGCTTCATTCATTAAGAAAACACTCATTTTTTATAACTATGAATAGAAAACTCAGCAGTGCATCAGCATAAAACTCAAAGAAAGTGTTCTATACTATTATACCATGATAAATCAAATTATAGTATGGGAAAAATTAGATAATAGCAGATCACGCAGTGTTCACCCTAGGCCATAATAGCTTCTAAGCTTAGATTTCTTTAAAAAAGATGCTAGCCCATTATTTTTTTCTCTATGTACTGATCACCAAAAGAAGCAAATTCCTTACAATCATAAGCTAAAGATGTGTATTACCCTAATATTATAACCCCAAATAATGAAAATAAATGAGAAGATTAAATGAATAAATTTAATTGAAGAACAATAAAATACTGACTTCATAGATATGTAGCCAGAGAAGATATACAAATTAATATATTGTGGGGGTTCTTATATATTTTTTCCAGTACTAACTATTAGAGCATCTACAAGTCATATCTTTTACTTAATCTACATATCAAACCGGAAGTGATTTTTAAATCAAAACATGAAAATTATTAAAATTCTGATCTTTTTCTTTAAAATGCTATTTTATGATGGTCAAAAGTGTATAAAAATTCAGAGTTTTTCTCTTAGGTGGTCAGTACATGTATGTGCACAAGCAACACACCATACCTAACCATTAGTAAAATCCACATTAATTTCTCCTCTTTGACCTCCTGCTGTATCCTTCCTCGTGTACCTTATGTACATTGAAATATCATAAAAATATTTGCAGTTTTGAAAACTATTTTGTGCTAAAGAGGTAACAGCAAAAGCAAAAGAATAAGCCATATCACAATTCCAGATGCAATTCTGATCCATGTAGGTTAACTTAATAGAATTTTATTGCACCTATGGAAATATTTACAGATTTGGATGACTTATTCAAAAGTTTAATTCTCGGCACATAAAAAACAAACAAACACAAGAGGCTCCCAGGAGCCTAAATCACTCACCTGGTCTTGATGTCAACCCTATGAAAAACTTTGTAGAGCTAAATAAGCTGAACATTTAAGCACACAAAAGCTTTTCTCTATCTGCAATAGTTTTCATTCTATAGACCAAAAAACACTATTTTTCGCCTTTAAGGGGCTGAAACCCCTATAAGGGGTCATCTGACAACTTCGACCCTATGATGACTTTTGTAGAGCTAAATGACCTGAACAATTTAGCAAGCAACAACTTTTCTCTATCTGCTAAAGTTTTCATTCTATAGGCTAAAAACACCTTTTTTCGCCTTTAAGGGTCTGTAACCCCTATAAGGGGTCATCTGACAACTTCGACCCTGTGAAGACTTTTGTAGAGTTGAATGAGCTGAACATTTAAGCAATTAACAGCTTTTCCCTATCTGCAATAGTTTTCATTCTGTAGGCAAAAAACACCATTTTTCACCTTTTAGGGGCTGTAACCCCTATAAGGGGTCATCTGACAACTTCAACCCTAATGAGACTTTTGTAGAGCTAAATGAGCTGAACATTTAAACAAGCAACAGCTTTTCTCTATCTGCAATAGTTTTCATTCTATAGACCAAAAACACTATTTTTTGCCTGTAAGGGGCTGTAACCCCTATAAGGGGTCATCTGACAACTTCGACCCTATGAAGACTTTTGTAGAGCTGAATGAGCTGAACATTTAAGCAAGCAACAGCTTTTCCCTATCTGCAATAGTTTTCATTCTATAGGCAAATAAAAAGCTTCGCCGAGCGCAGCATGATACGACCGCAACATGTTGAACCCTGTACGTTTTAGGCCTAATATGGATAGTCTATTGCTCTGGACATATGCAGCCCATGGTGGACTGACAAAGGTATTTGACACATGCTTCTCTGATGGACTTTCAACCCAGGGGGTAAAAATATAAATTTTGAATGTTGTATTCTACTCTTTAAAAGAATTATGTTTGGGGAAAAAATTTTAAAATCGAACCAGAATTTTTTTTTTATTATGATTACAGCCCTAAAAATTTATTCTTAAATTTAGAATCGCTACCTGACAAGAATAAATTTGCAAATTTTTTTTTTCAAAATCGGACCACAAATTAAAAAGTTTTGATTTTGGTCCCATTTGGCCCCTAATTACGTAATAGGGGGAAAAAGGGGGGGTCGCAAAAACTAATTCTTAATTTTGTATCCTCTATTTGACAAGAACAAACATGCAAAAAAAAATTTCAAAATCGGACCAGAAATAAAAAAGTTACAATTTTGGCCCCTTTTGGTTCCTCATAACGTAAGAGTAAAAAAAGGGGACACAAAAATATATCTGCAACTTGATAAGAATAAACTTGCAAAAAAATTGTCAAATTCGGACGAAATTAAAAAAGTTTCGATTTGGCCCCTTTTGGCCCCTTATTACGTAACAGGTGAAAAAGGGGTGGGGGTCTCAAAAATAAATTCTCAAATTTGGATTCGCTACTTGACAAAAATAAACTTGCAAAAAAAATTTTCAAAAACAAATCAGAAATAAAAAAGTTTTGATTATGGCCCCTTTTGGCCCCTAATTACAAAACAAGTGAAAAAAGGGATGGTCGCAAAAATTAATTCTCAAATTGGGATTCGCTAACTGACAAGAATAAACTTGCAAAAAAAATTTCAAAATCGGACCACAAATAAAAAAAGTTTAGATTTTGGCCCCATTTGGCCCCTAATTACATTAAAGGGGGAAAAAGGGGGGTCGCAAAATTTATTTCTTAATTTTGTATCCGCTATTTGACAAGAACAAACATGCAAAAAAAAATTTCAAAATCAGAACCACAAATAAAAAAGTTTTTATTTTGGCCCCTTTTGGCCCCTAATTACACAACAGAGAAAAAGGGGGGGGGCAAAAATTCATCAGGTCCATTCTTTTATTGTAAGAAACATTCTTGACAAATTTCACAACAATCGGCCAACTAGGACCAAAGTAATGATGGAAACAAGTAAAATATTTGAATTTTTTGTCCCTTTTGGGCCCCTAATTTCGAAACAAAAAAAGGGGGGCCCCCAAAATCAATCCCATTCATCCTTGTATGGTAAGGAACATCACTGTCAAATTTCATAGCAATCGGATAACTAGAACTAAAGTTATTGTGGAAACAAACAAAAATGTAGTATTTTTGGCCCTTTTTTGGCCCCTAATTCAGTGTTCTCCCCAGGAATTTTGGATAGCATCACATTTTGCGTAAACAATATCAGGTGTCAGAAAGAAAAAAAATCATGTCGATCAACGTTTCACTATCATTTTATGATAAGTTCTTGACCACGTATCATGTATTAGTGTTTTATGATACCCCCCACCCTCTTCCCTCCCCCACCCACCCCATTTGATGTAAGTCTACCTTCAAGCTATAGATACTATAGTTCCATATTAAGAAAGAGTTGGAGTAAAACTGATTGTAGCAATTTAACAATGGCTAAAACTTGTTATCTATGAACTCTCAGTGAACTGCATCCAGTTACCAAGGATGGAAGAGGAAAAGACAGGCCTGAAAGACATTTGCCTGGGTTTGAAGCAATTAAAAATAATATAAAATTAGCTTTTATTTTTGGCATGAATAAGTTCCCAAGTACAAATGTTTACATTTCATTCACACTGGTTAAGAGTCACTAAGTTGACAGAATCATATAGATGCCAATGGTTCTCCTGCCAAAAGGAGAAAATGCTAGATAAGGTAATGGGAAATTGGGAATCTATTTTTAGACTTCCTGTTTTGACCAAAGGTCAAACAATAGATCTAGAAATCAATATTTTGGAATAACAAATGTAACAATGGAATTAAATCATGTTTCATGAAGGTAAAGAGCATTTTCTTTATTTTGGGTATGGGTTATGACCGTAAATTGGGAATTCAACGGCTCATATTCTAATAACACACCTGAATAAAAGCACGTGTGCATATGTTTGTTTTTGTTTTGGTCAAATCCCATTGGTCCTGGTTGGTTGTCCAATAGAAATAATTCACTTCGCAAAAGGTGTTGACCTGCAATCTGCATGGCTAATCAGTTAAAGATCGATATTTCCTAATTAATTGACAAGACCATGATCATTGATTTCTTTGTTAATTGGCTTGGGGCGGTAAATGTGTCAATAACTCAATGATCATCAATCAGTCAATGGCTTCATAAGGACGTCAACTCAATACCTTTGTATTTTTAACAATTTGAAATAGCGTCTCGGTAAAGACTGATAGCATCTCGGCAAATTACGATAGCGTCTCGGTCCCAAGATGCTATAAGGGCCTGGGGAGAACACTGCTGATTTCTAAACGAAAAATGGGGGGACCCCCAAAATCAATCCCATTCATCCTTTTATGGTAAGGAACATCATTGTCAAGTTTCATAGCAATCGGATAACTGGAACTAAAGTTATTGTGGAAACACTAAAAAGTTAAGGGACACCGACGACAACGACAGCATCATACCATAATACGTCCGCAAATTTTTTGCGGTCGTATAAAAACACTATTTTTCGCCTTTTAGGGGCTGTAACCCCTATAAGGTGTCATCTGACAACTTCGACCCTATGAAGACTTTTAAACAAGCAACAGCTTTTCTCTATCTGCAATAGTTTTCATTCTATAGACCAAAAACACTATTTTTTGCCTGTAAGGGGCTGTAACCCCTATAAGGGGTCATCTGACAACTTCCACCCTATGATGACTTTTGTAGAGTTGAATGAGCTGAACATTTAAGCAAGCAACAGCTTTTCCCAATCTGCAATAGTTTTCATTCTATAGGCAAAAAACACCATTTTTCGCCTTTTAGGGGCTGTAACCCCTGTAATGGGTCATCTGACAACTTCGACCCTTTGAAGACTTTTATAGAGCTAAATGAGCTGAACATTTAGGCAAGCAACAGCTTTTCCCTATCTGCAATAGTTTTCATTCTATAAGCCAAAAACATGAAAAAATGCTATTTTTCAGGGGCTGTAAACCCTATATTTAGGGATCATCTGACAACTTCGACCAAATTAAGACTTTAGTAGAACTTTTGATGCTGAAGCAGTAGCATGGCATCAGATTTCATCTATCTCTTATACTTTTTGATTTACAAGCCAAAAACAGTAGTTTGACCCCCCTGGTCTATTTTTAGTAACGGTGGCCATGTTTTTTGACTGATCAAAAATCGAAACACAAGTTTAGTGCAGGACACCCTAAGGATCATTCATACCAAGTTTCATTAAATTCTGTTCAGTAGTTTCAGAGGAGAAGATTTTTGAAAAATTGTTAACGGACGATGGACGACAGACGACGACGACGGACGCCAAGTGATGGCAATAGCTCACATGGACCTTCGGTCCAGGTGAGCTAATAAGGATAAATTGATTCAGTTATCATTGTTTTTGTGTACTTTCTAAATCATTTTCATACATTTATTCATGATACAGGTATTGTTGAAGACAAGCCTGGACATGTTTGAAGACGAGTAAAACTGACAAACATGTTTTGGTTTTGAGTACTTTTCGCTTTTAACTGTTTTGGATTTTGACCTTCCAATGTTTTGGTTTAAATGCTACTGATGAGAGGTTACTCCTTGAAATATCGATATATAGCATATCCAAATTAACCGTTTTTATCTGCGTTTTGGTATTTGTAATTTTGAAACCACTGGGCGATAATCGCTGCTGGTGGACCAGAGGTCCCCGAGGGTAATCACAAGCCTGGTAGTCAGACTTGTCTGACACGAATTACCATAAAATTTCTAATATATTGTCGCTGAAATTTCTGATTGTTAAATTCAAAATTGATGAAAACACCAGGTTTCTTTCCTTGTAATGCACATGGTCGATATCCTCGGTGCTGGATTTGGCTTCCTTGTTCGAACGTTTTGGTTTTGAGTACTTTTCGCTTTTAACTGTTTTGGATTTTGACCTTCCAATGTTTTGGTTTAAATGCTACTGATGAGAGGTTACTCCTTGAAATATTGATATATAGCATATCCAAATTAACCGTTTTTATCTGCGTTTTGGTATTTGTAATTATGAAACAGTCACAGTGAATGTTTCACGTTTGTTAGTTTTAATAAGATATATTCAGGCAGTCACTACAATAAATTACCTTAGAAATATTGATGCCAGTCAGACTCTCAACAACGAGGGGTATTTTCTCCATAATATCCAGGACTTCTCCTGTGACTTTAGCAGCTCCAACAGATCCTTTGCCGGATGAAACCATTGTTATTTTCTTGGTGTTAGTAAGAGGGGCAGAAATTTCAGCAGCAATCTGTACAAATAAAACATAGACAAAAAAACACATCAACAATTTTAAAAGAAGGGAAAATGAGTAAATATGCATGACACAAAATCAAAGTTTAAATATTTTTAAAAAGCACACATTTTGTATTAATGTTCAACAACAGGTTGTACATGTACTTAGTTGTGCTAAGGATACTTCCACTCAATCATTTGGAAAATAGGAAGTAGATGCCTCACTGACCTGGAAAGGGGAGGCACAGAACAACTCATCAGGCTAAAGCTGTATATCAAATTTGAGATCCATCCCTTCAGTGGTGGTCATGAATTCTGTTACAAACAAGTGTGGTCACTAAAAGTATGTCTCGCCTGCCGGCACCATCACTAAAATCAACTGCCTAAGCTTTCATTTCTTGATATAAACACAAAAAGTGTCTGTATACCCAATATCAGATGCCTAGCTTTTATACTATTCAAGCAATCCATTGTCCACACAAGTATTACGAAAAGTTTTCTGCCTGAAAAAAAGACCTAAGTTCACAGAGTCACTGGAGCTTCGAAATGGGGTCATGGTCACATGGCATGGTGACAGTTGCGTTAACCATGACATCAACTGTCTGTATACCCAATATCAGATGCTTAGCTTTAATAATTTTCCAGCAATTCATCGTCCACAAAAGTCTTACAAAAAAGTTTTTTGGCCTGAAAAAGTTCACAGAGTCACTAGAGCGTGAAAATGGGGTCAGGGTCACGCGGCATGGTGACAGTTGCATAGACCATAATCTAAACTGTCTGTATAACTTATATCAGATGCCTAGCTAATATACTTTCCAGCAATTCATCATCCACAATAGTCTTACAAACAAGAGGCTCCCAGGAGCCTGAATCGCTCACCTGGTCTTGAGTCAACCCTAAACATGTAAACACTTTTCTAGAGCTAAATGAGCTGAACATTAGCAAGCAACAGCTTTTCTCTATCTACTATAGTTTCATTCTATAGGCCAAAAAAATGAAAAACGTTATTTTAGGGGCCATAACCCCTGTAAGGGAATATCTGACAACTTTGACCCAATGAAAACTTTTGTAGAGCTAAATGAACTGAACATTTAAGCAAGCAACAGCTTTTCTCTTTCTGCTATAGTTTTCCATCTATAGGCCAAAAACATGAAAAAACGTCATTTTACAGGGCGTTACCCCTATTAGGGGTCATCTGACAACTTCGACCCTATGGAGACTTTTGTAGAGCTAAACGAGCTGAACATTTAAGCAAGCAACAACTTTTCTCTATCTGTAATAGTTTTCATTCTGTAGGCCAAAAACATGAAAAAATGCTATTTTTCACCTTTAAGGGGCCGTATCTCCTATAAGGGGTCATCTGACAACTTCGACTAAATGGAGACTTTGGTAGAGATTTCGATGCTGAAGCAGTGGCGTGGCATCAGATTTCATCTATCTCTTATACTTTTTGAGTTACAAGCCAAAAACAGTAGTCTGACCCCCCCTAGTCTATTTTTAGTAACGGCGGCCATGTTGTTTGGACGGCGGTCACCATTTGTGCAATCTTGGTAGAGGACATCCCATAGATGAAGTGTGCAAAGTTTCAAAGCAATCCTCTCAGTCGTTTCGGAGGAGAAGATTTTCAAAGAAAAGTTAACGACGACGACGACGACGACGGACGACGACGACGGACGCCAAGTGATGGCAATAGCTCACATGGACCTTCGGTCCAGGTGAGCTAAAAAGTTTACAGCCTGAAAAAAACCTAAGTTCACAGAGTCACTGGAGTGTGAAAATGGGTCAGGGTCACATGGCATGGTGACAGTTGCGTAGACCATAACCTGAACTGTCTGTATACCAAATATCAGATTCCTAGCTAATATACTTTTCCTGCAATTCATCGTCCACAAAAGTCTTACAAAAAAGTTTACAGCCTGAAAAAAGACCTAAGTTCACAGAGTCACTGGACCGTGAAAAAAAATGGGGTTAGGGTCACACGGCATGGTGACAGTTGCGTAGACCATAACCTGAACTGTCTGTTTACCAAATATCAGATGCCTAGCTATTATACTTTTCAAGCAATTAAACAAAAGTCTTACAAAAAAGTTTACGCCGCGCCGTCGCCGCTGCCGGAAAGCAATACCTATGCCTCGCCTTCCGCGATTATTCATCGCAGGCGAGACAAAAATTGTCTAGTTTTGACCTTTAAAAAGTCTAAATCCACAAAAAAACAGGAAGTTGATCTGCAACTGACCTGGAAAAGGGAGGCACGTTAGACCTACTATGCTCAAGCTGTGTACCAAATTTAAAACCAATCCCTTCAGTAGAAGTACAGAAATCTGTTATGAAAGTTTGTAACAGATGGAAGGTGATTGCAATATAGCCCCCTCTCTTACTGCAGGGTGTCAAGCCATTTTTGGTAAAAAAAATATAGGAAAATAGGATTTTTTAGGTTGAAAATATAGGATATTTATAGGGTATTTTTATGGTTAATTTTCTATGTTTTTAATAAAAAAATATATGGCCTCCTCCTCCCCTTTAGCCATACCACACCTCCCGTTTACTTATTACACAATAAAGATACAAAATTGTTCTGAATTAATGTTTTTACTAAACATTCTTTATGAAAATGATAAAAATCAGCATATTGCATAAATGTAAATGAAAAATAAAGAAGTGTTCATAGTAAGTTTTGTAGTAAGTGTCATTATTCATTTCTTCTTCTTCTTATGTGCTGGTTGACCTTTGTCACTTTTTAAATCCAGACTACTATCAAAAACTACTAAAACTTCGTATCAATTTTTGTTGGGTTCTTGTAATGTATTTTTACTCTAAGGTAAATCTTAATTTTTTTCAATAATGAAAAAATACAACAACAAAAAACCAATAAAAATTTACCTGTCTATGCTACACTAACCAGTAGATTACAAAATTTGTATTAGAGATCATTTATGTTTTTAAACTAGTCAAGAGGAAAAAATTAATCCTGTCCATTGCATTTGGGAATTCTAGCAGTGGTAACTCTCATTTGGTACAAATGCTCTGCAATTAATGGTAACTTTCTTAACTGATTGCAAATATTTTCTAGGATTTAATCATGTAATTTTGGCAATGCATCATTTAATTATCTATCTTACACCATGATATATAATAAAACAATAAATGTTAGTCTTTTCATTTTATGGATTATTTCAGCAAGTTAATCAAACCAATGTTCCATTCGACACAGTTTTTTCACATTGAAAAATAAAGACTCCAAATAAAAGGTTCAAAGTATTTTTAATAAGTGCAGTAAGATCTATAAAATAACTGTCAAAATTGACATTTATCCATTGAACCAAAAACTCTATGATGTTTTTAATGAGATGAAAACATTATATAAGTCCTTATAAATTTTCAGAGAAAATATTATGATAGAACAAAAATCCCATAACCCCTTAACCATGTTGCTATATCAGGTTAGCTCAATACTAGTATAGTACAAGCACTAACACCATCTATAGCCTTATTTTATATCAATTGTACTGCTTTTTATCAAATTTATTACATTCCACACTTGAAAAGTCACAACTTTTAATTTTTTTATACAAAATTTTTAAAAAATAGGACATATGGTCAATATATAGGAAAAATAAGTGAAATATAGGAAAAAATAGGTTGACTCTAAAAAATAGGAAAAATATAGGAATATAGGACCACTTGACACCCTGTCAGGACTTAGGAATGGGTGTATATTAAATTTTTCGACTCCTCTTTTTGTTCAAAAGAGACAATATTAAGGCTCCTGCACTAAGCCATTTCTTGTTTCCTTTTACATTGACCATTTACCTTTTGGAAGAGTTTCCAGAATCATGTCCACAATAACAACATGAACTGAATGATGGACATAGTAAAAGGTGGATTTTTTGTGTCTGTCACATAGACGACTTACCTTTGGGAGAGTTTCCAGAATCATGTCAATCATAGCAGCATCCTGATAATCTTTCCATGCATCAGCCTTCTTGGCCATCTGTTCTGCCTCAGCTTTAGCTTTGGCCTCAATAGAATAGGCTTCAGCATCACCTCTCAACTGAAATCACAGGAAATATTTAAATCTTAACCTTGGCCTCAATAGAGTAGGCTTCAGCATCACCTCTCAACTGAAATCACAGGAAATATTTAAATCTTAGCCTTGGCCTCAATAGAGTAGGCTTCAGCATCACCTCTCAACTGAAATCACAGGAAATATTTAAATCTTAGCCTTGGCCTCAATAGAGTAGGCTTCAGCATCACCTCTCAACTGAAATCACAGGAAATATTTAAATCTTAGCTTTGGCCTCAATAGAGTAGGCTTCAGCGTCACCTCTCAACTGAAATCACAGAAAATATTTAAATCTTAGCCTTGGCATCAATAGAGTAGGCCTCAGCATCACCTCTCAACTGAAATCACAGGAAATATTTAAATCTTAGCCTTGGCATCAATAGAGTAGGCCTCAGCATCTCCTCTCAACTGAAATCACAGGAAATATTTAAATCTTAGCCTTGGCATCAATAGAGTAGGCTTCAGCGTCACCTCTCAACTGAAATCACAGGAAATATTTAAATCTCAGCCTTGGCATCAATAGAGTAGGCTTCAGCATCACCTCTCAACTGAAATCACAGGAAATATTTAAATCTTAGCCTTGGCCTCAATAGATTAGGCTCTCAACTGAAATCACAGGAAATATTTAAATCTTAGCCTTGGCCTCAATAGAGTAGGCCTCAGCATCTCCTCTTTACTGAAATAACAGGAAATATTTAAATCTTAGCCTTGGCCTCAATAGAGTAGGCCTCAGCGTCACCTCTCAACTGAAATCACAGGAAATATTTAAATCTTAGCCTTGGCCTCAATAGAGTAGGCTTCAGCATCACCTCTCAACTGAAATCACAGGAAATATTTAAATCTTAGCCTTGGCCTCAATAGAGTAGGCTTCAGCATCCCCTCTCAACTGAAATCACAGGAAATATTTAAATCTTAGCCTTGGCCTCAATAGAGTAGGCTTCAGCATCCCCTCTCAACTGAAATCACAGGAAATATTTAAATCTTAGCCTTGGCCTCAATAGAGTAGGCTTCAGCATCACCTCTTAACTGAAATCACAGGAAATATTTAAATCTTAGCCTTGGTCTCAATAGAGTAGGCTTCAGCATCACCTCTCAACTGAAATCACAGGAAATATTTAAATCTTAGCCTTGGTCTCAATAGAGTAGGCCTCAGCATCACCTCTTAACTGAAATTACAGGAAATATTTAAATCTTAGCTTTGGCCTCAATACAGTAGGCCTCAGCATCACCTCTTAACTGAAATTACAGGAAATATTTAAATCTTAGCCTTGGTCTCAATAGAGTAGGCTTCAGCATCACCTCTCAACTGAAATCACAGGAAATATTTAAATCTTAGCTTTGGCCTCAATACAGTAGGCCTCAGCATCACCTCTTAACTGAAATTACAGGAAATATTTAAATCTTAGCCTTGGTCTCAATAGAGTAGGCTTCAGCATCACCTCTCAACTGAAATCACAGGAAATATTTAAATCTTAGCTTTGGCCTCAATACAGTAGGCCTCAGCATCACCTCTTAACTGAAATTACAGGAAATATTTAAATCTTAGCCTTGGTCTCAATAGAGTAGGCTTCAGCATCTCCTCTCAACTGAAATCACAGGAAATATTTAAATCTTAGTCTTGGCCTCAATAGAGTAGGCCTCAGCATCACCTCTTAACTGAAATTACAGGAAATATTTAAATCTTAGCCTTGGCCTCAATAGAGTAGGCTTCAGCATCAGCTCTCAACTGAAATCACAGGAAATATTTAAATCTTAGCCTTGGCCTCAATAGAGTAGGCCTCAGCATCTCCTCTCAACTGAAATCACAGGAAATATTTAAATCTTAGCCTTGGCCTCAATAGAGTAGGCCTCAGCATCTCCTCTTAACTGAAATCACAGGAAATATTTAAATCCCAGCCTTGGCATCAATAAAGTAGGCTTCAGTGTCACCTCTCAACTGAAATCACAGGAAATATTTAAATCTTAGCCTTGGCATCAATAGAGTAGGCCTCAGCATCTCCTCTCAACTGAAATCACAGGAAATATTTAAATCTTAGCCTTGGCCTCAATAGAGTAGGCCTCAGCATCTCCTCTCAACTGAAATCACAGGAAATATTTAAATCTTAGCCTTGGCCTCAATAGAGTAGGCCTCAGCATCTCCTCTTAACTGAAATCACAGGAAATATTTAAATCCCAGCCTTGGCATCAATAAAGTAGGCTTCAGTGTCACCTCTCAACTGAAATCACAGGAAATATTTAAATCTTAGCCTTGGCCTCAATAGAGTAGGCCTCAGCATCACCTCTCAACTGAAATCACAGGAAATATTTAAATCTTAGCCTTGGCCTCAATAGAGTAGGCTTCAGCATCACCTCTCAACTGAAATCACAGGAAATATTTAAATCTTAGCCTTGGCATCAATAGAGTAGGCCTCAGCATCTCCTCTCAACTGAAATCACAGGAAATATTTAAATCTTAGCCTTGGTCTCAATAGAGTAGGCTTCAGCATCCCCTCTCAACTGAAATCACAGGAAATATTTAAATCTTAGCTTTGGCCTCAATAGAGTAGGCCTCAGCATCACCTCTTAACTGAAATTACAGGAAATATTTAAATCTTAGCCTTGGTCTCAATAGAGTAGGCTTCAGCATCTCCTCTCAACTGAAATCACAGGAAATATTTAAATCTTAGCTTTGGCCTCAATAGAGTAGGCTTCAGCATCACCTCTCAACTGAAATTACAGGAAATATTTAAATCTTAGCCTTGGTCTCAATAGAGTAGGCTTCAGCATCTCCTCTCAACTGAAATCACAGGAAATATTTAAATCTTAGTCTTGGCCTCAATAGAGTAGGCTTCAGCATCACCTCTCAACTGAAATCACAGGAAATATTTAAATCTTAGCTTTGGCCTCAATAGAGTAGGCTTCAGCATCACCTCTCAACTGAAATTACAGGAAATATTTAAATCTTAGCCTTGGTCTCAATAGAGTAGGCTTCAGCATCTCCTCTCAACTGAAATCACAGGAAATATTTAAATCTTAGTCTTGGCCTCAATAGAGTAGGCTTCAGCATCACCTCTCAACTGAAATCACAGGAAATATTTAAATCTTAGCCTTGGTCTCAATAGAGTAGGCTTCAGCATCTCCTCTCAACTGAAATCACAGGAAATATTTAAATCTTAGCTTTGGTCTCAATAGAGTAGGCTTCAGCATCTCCTCTCAACTGAAATCACAGGAAATATTTAAATCTTAGTCTTGGCCTCAATAGAGTAGGCTTCAGCATCACCTCTCAACTGAAATCACAGGAAATATTTAAATCTTAGCCTTGGTCTCAATAGAGTAGGCTTCAGCATCTCCTCTCAACTGAAATCACAGGAAATATTTAAATCTTAGCCTTGGTCTCAATAGAGTAGGCTTCAGCATCACCTCTCAACTGAAATCACAGGAAATATTTAAATCTAAGCCTTGGCCTCAATAGAGTAGGCCTCAGCATCTCCTCTTAACTGAAATCACAGGAAATATTTAAATCCCAGCCTTGGCATCAATAAAGTAGGCTTCAGTGTCACCTCTCAACTGAAATCACAGGAAATATTTAAATCTTAGCCTTGGCATCAATAGAGTAGGCCTCAGCATCTCCTCTCAACTGAAATCACAGGAAATATTTAAATCTTAGCCTTGGCCTCAATAGAGTAGGCCTCAGCATCTCCTCTCAACTGAAATCACAGGAAATATTTAAATCTTAGCCTTGGCCTCAATAGAGTAGGCCTCAGCATCTCCTCTTAACTGAAATCACAGGAAATATTTAAATCCCAGCCTTGGCATCAATAAAGTAGGCTTCAGTGTCACCTCTCAACTGAAATCACAGGAAATATTTAAATCTTAGCCTTGGCCTCAATAGAGTAGGCCTCAGCATCACCTCTCAACTGAAATCACAGGAAATATTTAAATCTTAGCCTTGGCCTCAATAGAGTAGGCTTCAGCATCACCTCTCAACTGAAATCACAGGAAATATTTAAATCTTAGCCTTGGCCTCAATAGAGTAGGCCTCAGCATCTCCTCTCAACTGAAATCACAGGAAATATTTAAATCTTAGCCTTGGTCTCAATAGAGTAGGCTTCAGCATCCCCTCTCAACTGAAATCACAGGAAATATTTAAATCTTAGCTTTGGCCTCAATAGAGTAGGCCTCAGCATCACCTCTTAACTGAAATTACAGGAAATATTTAAATCTTAGCCTTGGTCTCAATAGAGTAGGCTTCAGCATCTCCTCTCAACTGAAATCACAGGAAATATTTAAATCTTAGTCTTGGCCTCAATAGAGTAGGCTTCAGCATCACCTCTCAACTGAAATCACAGGAAATATTTAAATCTTAGCCTTGGTCTCAATAGAGTAGGCTTCAGCATCTCCTCTCAACTGAAATCACAGGAAATATTTAAATCTTAGCTTTGGCCTCAATAGAGTAGGCTTCAGCGTCTCCTCTTAACTGAAATTACAGGAAATATTTAAATCTTAGCCTTGGCCTCAATAGAGTAGGCCTCAGCATCTCTCAACTGAAATCACAGGAAATATTTAAATCTTAGCCTTGGCCTCAATAGAGTAGGCCTCAGCATCTCCTCTTAACTGAAATCACAGGAAATATTTAAATCCCAGCCTTGGCATCAATAAAGTAGGCTTCAGTGTCACCTCTCAACTGAAATCACAGGAAATATTTAAATCTTAGCCTTGGCATCAATAGAGTAGGCCTCAGCATCTCCTCTCAACTGAAATCACAGGAAATATTTAAATCTCAGCCTTGGCATCAATAGAGTAGGCTTCAGCATCACCTCTCAACTGAAATCACAGGAAATATTTAAATCTTAGCCTTGGCCTCAATAGATTAGGCTCTCAACTGAAATCACAGGAAATATTTAAATCTTAGCCTTGGCCTCAATAGAGTAGGCCTCAGCATCTCCTCTCAACTGAAATAACAGGAAATATTTAAATCTTAGCCTTGGCCTCAATAGAGTAGGCCTCAGCGTCACCTCTCAACTGAAATCACAGGAAATATTTAAATCTTAGCCTTGGCCTCAATAGAGTAGGCTTCAGCATCACCTCTCAACTGAAATCACAGGAAATATTTAAATCTTAGCCTTGGCCTCAATAGAGTAGGCTTCAGCATCCCCTCTCAACTGAAATCACAGGAAATATTTAAATCTTAGCTTTGGCCTCAATAGAGTAGGCCTCAGCATCACCTCTTAACTGAAATTACAGGAAATATTTAAATCTTAGCCTTGGTCTCAATAGAGTAGGCTTCAGCATCTCCTCTCAACTGAAATCACAGGAAATATTTAAATCTTAGTCTTGGCCTCAATAGAGTAGGCCTCAGCATCACCTCTTAACTGAAATTACAGGAAATATTTAAATCTTAGCCTTGGCCTCAATAGAGTAGGCTTCAGCATCAGCTCTCAACTGAAATCACAGGAAATATTTAAATCTTAGCCTTGGCCTCAATAGAGTAGGCTTCAGCATCCCCTCTCAACTGAAATCACAGGAAATATTTAAATCTTAGCTTTGGCCTCAATAGAGTAGGCCTCAGCATCACCTCTTAACTGAAATTACAGGAAATATTTAAATCTTAGCCTTGGTCTCAATAGAGTAGGCTTCAGCATCTCCTCTCAACTGAAATCACAGGAAATATTTAAATCTTAGTCTTGGCCTCAATAGAGTAGGCCTCAGCATCACCTCTTAACTGAAATTACAGGAAATATTTAAATCTTAGCCTTGGTCTCAATAGAGTAGGCTTCAGCATCTCCTCTCAACTGAAATCACAGGAAATATTTAAATCTTAGTCTTGGCCTCAATAGAGTAGGCTTCAGCATCACCTCTCAACTGAAATCACAGGAAATATTTAAATCTTAGCCTTGGTCTCAATAGAGTAGGCTTCAGCATCTCCTCTCAACTGAAATCACAGGAAATATTTAAATCTTAGCTTTGGCCTCAATAGAGTAGGCTTCAGCGTCTCCTCTTAACTGAAATTACAGGAAATATTTAAATCTTAGCCTTGGCCTCAATAGAGTAGGCCTCAGCATCTCCTCTCAACTGAAATCACAGGAAATATTTAAATCTTAGCCTTGGTCTCAATAGAGTAGGCTTCAGCATCACCTCTCAACTGAAATCACAGGAAATATTTAAATCTTAGCTTTGGACTCAATAGAGTAGGCCTCAGCGTCTCCTCTCAACTGAAATCACAGGAAATATTTAAATCTTAGTCTTGGCCTCAATAGAGTAGGCTTCAGCATCACCTCTCAACTGAAATCACAGGAAATATTTAAATCTTAGCCTTGGCCTCAATAGAGTAGGCTTCAGCATCCCCTCTCAACTGAAATCACAGGAAATATTTAAATCTTAGCCTTGGCCTCAATAGAGTAGGCTTCAGCATCACCTCTCAACTGAAATCACAGGAAATATTTAAATCTTAGTCTTGGCCTCAATAGAGTAGGCTTCAGCATCACCTCTCAACTGAAATCACAGGAAATATTTAAATCTTAGTCTTGGCCTCAATAGAGTAGGCTTCAGCATCACCTCTCAACTGAAATCACAGGAAATATTTAAATCTTAGCCTTGGCCTCAATAGAGTAGGCTTCAGCATCACCTCTCAACTGAAATCACAGGAAATATTTAAATCTTAGCCTTGGCCTCAATAGAGTAGGCTTCAGCATCACCTCTCAACTGAAATCACAGGAAATATTTAAATCTTAGCCTTGCCCTCAATAGAGTAGGCTTCAGCATCCCCTCTCAACTGAAATCACAGGAAATATTTAAATCTTAGCCTTGGCCTCAATAGAGTAGGCTTCAGCATCACCTCTCAACTGAAATCACAGGAAATATTTATGTGCTGGTTAAATAGGAAAAGCACCAGATAAACTTAGCTTGGCCTCCAGATAAATTATTTAAGTGGCTGCCAGATAATTTGATTGGCGAATGCCATATAATTGTGGCATCTGCCAAATAATAAGTGGCAGTTGTTATAGAATTAAGTGGTGGCTGCCACTAAATAAGTCTCTTGTTGGATAAAAATGTGTTAGTCTTACATGCCAGGAGTGGGCTTCATAGATTTTAGGGGTTATGATCTTATATATCTTTTTTTTCTTCCTGCTTTTTTATTTTCTGGAAAGTCTGAGAATGAATCTTTTTTGTGTGCACTAATAGACATTTTAAAATTTTCTTAATTTACCATGATTTTTGGGGGGCTAAAATCTGCCTCTTGCCCTTTTTTTATTTTATAGCATTGTCCTGCTTTTGTATATAAAATAATACCATCCCCCCACCCCTTCATTGCAAATCCAATGGTTGCTTACTACTCCAGTGTAGTGATTTCTAATGTAATATTTTGAAATAGGTACTGGATAAAGCTACAGAAAAATAATGTGGTGAGAAAAATCAGATTTTGTTACGTAGGAGAACTTGTACTTTCACTCTCAGTTTTTCTGACTTAAACAATACCCTTGAAACATGTTTTATACTGATACCAGATACAGAGTTAAAATACATTATACCTTGATGGATTCAGACTCAGCTTCAGCTTCCAAAATGATCCTCTTTCTACAAAGAGATGAAAGACGACAGGTCAATAACACAGAAGACAGAAAAGAATCACAATCCAGAAGATGTAACTGTGACTAAAAGTCTTATTTATTTATGCTTGCACCCAGTTTTCTTGTCAATATAAACATGTTTTACTTTTCCCAAACATTTTAAGCTTTCACCAAGCTTTTCTATCAATTTTTATTAAAATCAATCTTTTTCCCCAACAGTTGCAATTAACAGAAAAAATATAATTGATTTTTTACGTTTTCATTACTTTCAACTTTGTTGCATGGCTTAAGGTAAGAGGAATATGTTCAAAAGACATAATGCCCCATCTCATAACATTTGGAATGAACAGACCTGAGCACTATATGCCACCAAACTTTTGTAGATGGGGCATAAAAAAATAGCATAGAACCAAAAGGGACAGCCAAATCAAACTATATGTACCTGTTAGCTTCAGCTATTTTTTCCAGTCTGTATTTCTCAGCTTCTGCAGGTTTCTTCACCTGAGCATCCAATTCACGTTCACGTCTTGTGATTTCCTGCTCTTGCAGTTGAATCTGTTGTGACCTTTCAATGACCTTGATTTGCATTTGTTCTTCTTTGATTGCTTGTTTGGTCTTGGCAGCCTAAATCAAAGAATAATATACATGTATGTTTCTGTATTCTTACCCTCCAACAAAGCTTAATATGAGATAGGCATTTCCTTAAAAACTTGATAAGATGAAGAAATCATATTTCAATTACATGGTATCTTGGAAGAAGTGGAGAGGCACCTATGGGGAAAAAATCCAAAAGGGCAGAGACAAAATCTTTTAAAATGAACGAAAACGACATAAAAACAACTGAATAGCAATCAAAAATGCAAACTGAAGTAGTAACAAGTGTGAACTCAGGTGCCTTGGAAGAGTAAGCATTTCTTGCTTGTTGAAACACACCTGTGACATTTCTGAGGATCAATTTTGAATGTCAAATACCGGTAATGCAGATTTTTTTCAAGACTCCAAAGAAATCTAAGTAATTTTTTGCTCATAATTTTTTAATCTCAAGAAACTAGGGGACCTTAATTGTAAGTCAGCTAAAATCTAACAAATGTGTCTCCTGACCTGTAAATCATATGCCAATTCTGACTGAGCTTTCTTGGTGAAGACCTCCTGGTCGTAAGATGCCTTCTTCAGTTCAAAGTCTCTCTGAGCTTTAGCAATGTCCACATCATTTGCGTAGCGGGCTGTCATTCTCTTCTCTTCAGCCAAGGCTTCCTATATAGAACATAAGTACTTTATATAAACAGATGAAAAGGTTTTTAGCAACATAAAACAAACCATCAAAAGCTTGTAAATAAACATCTTTAAATTTAAAAATAAATTAATCTTATCAGATGATAACTAAATACTACATGCACTATTTGGTGAGAGCAATAAGCATAGTAATAATTTTGTCTACATAAATATTCAATAAATATAACCTATGACTAAACATTCCTCAGGCTTTATCAAATATTTTTTTTTACTTCAATATGACATGCAGCATACAGTCTACAGCATTCTATGGTCTTTTTTTCAGATTTTTAGTTGAGAACTTATTTTCAATATATGTATCAACAGTAGACCATTTCAAAGCCACATGTTTTAACATTAAAGTCTGATGAACTTCCATTATGAAGGGCATTCTCCCCAGATATAGAATGATATGCTGTATCATAATTGCAATGTTTTATTTATGTCCTAGTCTCATAAACCATTACTTCACAATAGAAAATAATGAGATGTGGAATAAGTGTACGCAAAATTTTCAGTCTGATATGAAATCACTCTTATTCACTGCATTTAATGTATAATGATTCATAAAACAATAATTTAGATTCTGCACTTTATATTATATACATTGTATGTACTTGACCATAATTAAAATACATCTACATCTATATCAAAAGGGATTGTATAAGTTTTTTTGTATGTAGTATTCTAATTGTAGAAAAATATCCATACTCCATAAAGAACATTTCAACAAAGTAAGCATTGAGCATTGGTCTGATTACACGAGATCTATATCATCAAACAGGGAATATATATTATATAATGTCAATCAAGAGGGATTGTACTGTTAGCTATAATCAATACCACCAATAACCAGAATATATATAAGGGATTTAGAAGTAACAGAAAAATGAATACGGAAAGGGGGGGGGTAATTTCATTTTTGAAAATATATTTGGAAATCTAAATATGGATGCTGAAAATTTCTATCTTAAGTAACTTGAGACTATATGAAAATTTCCTGAAAATGTGGATACAAAAGATGAACAACACTGTAGCATTGAATTGCTATTATCTTATGTAGGTTGTGTCACTTATTCCGAATCTCACTTTTTGTTTAGCACTATTTCCTTATTCATGCAGGGAAATAAAAAAACCCACAAAGAATAAAAGACACACAAAATTAAACATTGGCTTTTGAACTACAATGTTAGTGCATAAAAATATTTTTTATACAATTGAATCTTTCACAAAGTGAAAAAAAAATGTTATTTTTATCCCACCATTAAAGTGCCATTGTAAAATTCACAAGCAACTTCCATTATAAACAAATTATATGCTGATGAAGATGCTGTTAAGTATACTACTTTAAAGGATGATTAGTATACTACTTTATGGTGGAAGCAGATTCGTTAGTATATATCAATAGAAAAAACAGCTTACAAAGGAATACATATCCTTACAAGCTAGCTACTGTGCAAACAATCTTTAGATGTTTTAGGTGAAACATAATGATCTTTGTCTTTTAAACAGTATTAACTTATGGTATAAACAGCACATGACATGCACATTATAAAAATGTTATAATAATTGACAGCAAAACTGTCAATCTCAAATATGTTGTGTTAATGTGTTAACAGAAAAGTTAAGCATTATTTCATATACATTTATATGCTAACTAATGACATGCTGATATATTAAATGCAAAAAATGCTAAAATTGAATTAAAAAAACAATAGTTGTGAAGAATGATAAACATATAATTCAAAATGCTAGGTAACTAAAAAATCTCAGACACTAAAAATATATATAAGTTTTGGTGTTTGTGTGTGGGTTAAAAATTTTCATCCATTTAAAAAATAAGCAAATGAAAGATGTGTGATTGCTAAACACCTATTGAATAAAAAAGCAAGGAGAATATTTAAATTTGTTATTTTCATGAATATTTAATTATATCATGTATATAATTATTATCTTTTTTGTTTTTGGAATCATTCTAGGGTAATTAGTCCTTATTCGACATATACATGAACTAGTTTATTGAAAATGAAATTCAAAACTGACAAAAGATTAATATTACTATCACAAAATATAAATTGACATGTACATGAACTTATTAATTTTAGGAGAACAAAATTTGAAAAAATAATATTGGACAGAAAAAAAACGTATTGAAAAATAATGACCCACAACAATGAACACACATGGTACCTTAATACCCGCATCCCTTTGTGCTTCTGCTTCACCAATACGGGCATCTCGTTTAACTTGGGCCGTCCTAGCTAACCCTAAGGACTTCAGGTAACCCTAGTAGATAAATTGGTGTTTACATAATACATTATCAAGTTATACACAATCTATCTACCACGGGTCGTGATCGGGGCCAATAATAGGGCCATGGTAGTGCTCTGCTGCCTGTAAATGATAGAGGTTATATATTAACTTCACCTTAATGCCTGCGTCACGCTGGGCCTCGGCTTCACCTATCCTGGCATCTCGTTTCACTTCAGCCGTACGCTTCATACCCAAGGCATGCAGGTAACCCTGAAATTTAATCCAAAAGTTTATCTTTTTTCAAATTGTGGTTATTATATAGGATTATTCTTATTTAAGTCGCCCAAAACAAAGTTTGGGAGACTTATTGTTTTTGCACCGTTTCTTATTATTATTTTTTATTATTATTATTATTCTTTTCCTTACTTAATCATGAACTTGTCCGTCACATTTTATGAAAACGCTTTGACCTATCAAGATCAAAAGTGCAGATGTGGGTGGAGGGGCACTCAGAGGTGTGCAATCCACTTTTGAAATTTTCAAGATGGCCGCCATTTTCAAAATGGCCGCCGTTTAAGATTTTTGGGCCCCTCTCAGATCTCGGAGATGGGTAGATGGATTTTTATGAAAATTGGTACACAAGTAGAGTGATCCTTCCTGAGCAACATGCCGAAAATAAAATTGACGCGAACGCCGCCATTTTAAAATGGCGGCCGTTTTACCACACCCGCCCCCCAAAAACGTCAACTTTGTCCGATTTCAACGAAATTTGATTTCTAGACTTATTTTGATGCACTGATTTGAAAGGAATACTATCCAAGGCGATTTTGGGCGACTTATGTGTTGGCATCCCAACACAATCATCACTAGTTCTTTATATTCTTCTATCTAAACCCAAAACTTTACAACATACAGTTACATTGTAATTGTCAAATGATACAAGTATTTCTAAAACATCAATATGAATCTATTCTCTTGGCTACAAACATGTACATGTTTTATGTTGTACGGCATTTACATTCAGTAATAGCAAAAGACTTTTTACTTTTAAGATTTATTGATATCTTTTTATTAATTAGTAAGAAACAGTACTTGAATTGTACTTAGGGTAGCTGGGGTTCTTAAACTGCATTATGCGGATTTTTCCAATATAATCTATAGAATTTTTTTAAAGCTTGAAAACCAATTATTTCAAAAATAAGCACAATATTGTTTTCATTATATATTCTTATTGCTTATACCAATTTATATTTAATATAAAATTTTAGAAAATATTGAATGTCAAAATTGTAGACCCCCTAACTACCTTGACAATAAATATATTTCATAATTCTGTCTAGAAATGAATTTTCAATCATATAAATTTCATCTGAAACAATTGCTTTAAAATATTCTAGGGTTTAATTTCAAAATTACAGTTTTATAAATTCATTAATTGATGGAGACAACAGGATACAATGGCTTGTACATTTATTTCATTATTTCTGACTATTGAATTTTCTTTATTGCTCATATAGGCCTACCTCACTGTCTCTAATATCTGTGATGGTGTAACTGACCACAAATATACCCATATTGACTAGATCTGATGAAGCCACTTCAAACACAGCCTTGGAGAACTTCTTACGATCTTTGTAGATTTCCTGAAAGTACATTAATACAAAGTGAACATTAAGTAGGCAAAAATCTAGTAGAAAAATCAAAACAGCTGGATTATGTTAAACAGGAAGTAGGTGAGCAACAGACCTGAAATCAAATCGCAGGGTATGGGACCCCATGCTGATGCTGAATAATACCAAATATTACCAAGTGGCTGTGATTAGTAGTTGCTGAGAAAACCATTACAAAAATCATTTTCCTGTCCATCACCTGACATTCACCATTTTATCACCCTTGACTTTTCACTCCATGAAATCTGATTTAAAAGCAAAGCACAGCTTATTTACCATTTTTTACAAAATTAAATCTACTTCATGTACATGTCCAAGCATTAACCTTTTTACAAAATTCAATCTACTACATGTACATGTCCAAGCATTAACCTTTTCCAACATGCAGATCATTGCATAAGATTTATGATATGTTTACATTATAGGTTTGGAGATTTGGATTTATAAAAAAATGTGAGGGGATCACAGAGACAAACAGACAGACAGACTAAAAGAAAATGATAAGACTTCTGCATCTTGATCTTCCTACATTTCTTTATAATCTACCTCAACAGTCATATTTCCCATGATTGCTCTCTGATGACCTTCCAAGGTTTCCTGGGCAACCTTTCTGACCTCTGAATCAGATTTCCCTAAGAACAGCTCACAAGCAGAGGCCAACATATCTTGGTTTGATCCTTGAACTTTGACCTGAAATTGGATGCATTTTTTTTTTACAAAATGAACATTCAAATAAAGACAGGTATATGAATTAATTGTTATATTTTGAAATAAGCATCTAAGAGTAGCACTGGTCGAAATGGTAAGAAATCAGTGTATTGTATATATTTACACAAAAGGTGTAGTTTTTTCTTAAATATACAAATTAGACTTGTACATGTTTCATTTTATATATATGTACTGGTATATGTATTATGTAAGGCTATCTGCATGAAACAAAAGAATCAACTTCTATGGCAAGCCAATCATTTTTTCAATTGAGGGTCTTTTGACAGACCAAATGTCAGTATCAGATTTCAATGGTACATGTATTTATGTTCTTTTAAGCATTTTTTATTTTATCATTAAATATATTTCATTGAAATGTACTTCAATTTCCACCATGCAAATTAAATTTATATGTTACGAGTTCTCAATATGAATGTACATAAATGTACATATAACTGTGCAGTACAATTTCATATAAAACAAGATAGACTAAATATTTACATGATTGTCAGACTACAATACAAATAGTCAAATACATAATTGATTTTATCCAGGATCTAGTCCTTGTAAGTCATTTTAAAAGCTGACATTTCCTAAACCTGCAATGTCACAGGAAACCACTAAATCAATACCAGCTTCAATAAACCATGGACAGATTATTGAGCTTTTACATGCATGTTGAAAGTTTACTCTGGAGAATAGCTAAAACTTTACTGTTATACTTTGTAAGTCTGTCAAATCCCTGAGAAAGTGATCAAGCTACAGCTAAACAACCTCAACTTTACAATTTACATGTAAATCCATCAAAAATTACTGTAAAATTTAATTATAAAAGTTCTTGATTCCAAACTCCCTTTTTACACATACAACATTAACATGCAAAGCTAAAACATAAAATGAAGCTGAGTTGTTGACAAACGTTTAACTACATGTATATATGTTCACATGTCAGATTTCCTTTATTTTTAAACAGAGCATCAAAACTAATATTTTGGGGAAACATGTATTATTTTTAGACATCTTCAATGTATGATAATGAAAGCTGTGTTAATTATATGAACAAACATCCATATAAAAAACATTCGTCATGCATAAAGAATTCAAAATAACTTATTTCTGAGGTTAGATTTTGTTGTAATTAATGTTAGTCCACAAATAGGTGGCTCACCTGAGCAACTCCTGTGACCGATATAGCTACCCCGAATTGTGTGTAAACATTTGTACTTTCAATGTGAATAGTCATGGTGTTGAGGGACAATCTGAAATTAAATATTTCATCTGATTTCTACTTTCTACAAGATACATTTTGACATGGTTTATACTGATTTTTAAACAGGGTATTTAGAGACAGACAAAAACTAGCTTTCTATTTTTCCAATGAGTGCATCAAACTGTTTTGAACATGCCCCAACTCCCAACATAAATAAGAAACTACATCTGAAAGTTACCCTGAATTAGCAAGAATGGCACTGCTTGAGGGTAAAATATAACTCACAAGTGGAACCCTTCATGCCCCCTACTTTTGTAGGTGGGCATATGATATCAAAAACAGCTGAATACATGAATTTATTTCAGCAGTTAAACTGAAAAAGCAAGGCCTTAAAGAAGATTTCAAATAAGTGACACCTGAAAAATTCCACCAATCCTTTATTTTTGTTATTACATATATTTCATTACTAATACCTGTACTTACAAATTGTAAGTTATAGACACATACAGATTCTTTGCAAATCTCATTTAGAATTTTGCAATTAATTTACAGAAAGCTATTGAAATTTGTCTGAAACTTTCAAATAACAAGGAGGTCCCATGAGTCAAAAATAGCCCGAAACCTGAAGAAAATAAGATGAAACTTGAATGACCTTATGTGAAAATTTATGAAAAATGATCTGTATCCTCATGATCCTAAGTTAATTATATTTGCATTAAAATGGATTAATAAAGTTTAAAAGCCACAATATATTTAAAGATATCATGTAGGAGCTCAAACAAAGGAAAAAAGTTTATTTAATTGTAGCTTAATTTAGATATTTAAAGTTTAAAAATAATAACATGAATGATATGGACTCTACTCTCAACCATAAGGTCAGAAAATTAAGAAGTACATACACAGGCAAAATTTAGACATACATCTGACGTACGTTAATAAAAACGTGCGTCTGACGTAGTGCATAAACATACGTTAAACATACGTTTCTAACCGCTATATGGTAAACGTACGTCAAATTATTGTAAAAACATATGTCAGACGTACATTTTTTAAACGTGCGGTAAACATACGTTTACCATACGTCAGACATATATTTTCCTAAAATGTATGAAGTTAGTAAGTTATTTATTTAGTGTGTTTTATTATGAAATAAAAATATTTCCAAGATAAATTTTTAACGTGCGTCAGACGTACGCGGTTAGAAACGCCAATTTAATATGCGTCAGATGACATGCGTTTAACGTACGCCAGACGCATGTTAAACGCAGTCAACATTTTGCCTGTGTATGTAAACAAGCTACATTTAAAGGCAAAAATTCATTCCAACATAATAATAACTAGGTATAATTTGTGTTGGGATGCCAACACACAAGTCGCCCAAAATCGCCTTGGATACTATTTCTTCCCATTCAGTACAATAAAATATGTATAGAAATCAAATTTCATTGAAATCAGACAAAGTTCACATTTTTAAGGGGGGCGGGTGTAGTAAAATGGCCGACATTTTAAAACCGTAAGTCGGATTTCAAATCCGGTTGCAGATTTGAACTCAGCATACCTGCTTTACCCACATGAATAATTTTCAAAACGATCAGATGAAAAAAAAAATTCCGCCCACTTTTTCCGATGGCCGCCATTTTGAAACGGCGGCCATTTTGAAAACTCCAAAAAGAGCATACAAAACTTTAGATGGTACTCTAGTATTGTACCAAGTTTGAATGACCCCAGACGTAAGCCCTAAAAGTAGACCCCCGGACAAGTTCAAGTTCCGGAAGAAAAATAATAATAATAAATAATAATAATAATAAGAAACGGGGTAAAAACAATAAGTCGCCAAAACTTTGTTTTGGGCGACTTAATAATAATAATTTGCTATTTCAGAAACTGGTACATTGGTTATTCTTCCACTATTGTCACATGATTGTCACAAATCAAAATAGAATTTGGTAACCAGTTAGACATACATGTGTTTGAATGCTTCTAAATTCACACATAACGATCATATAATTTGGTGTTACATGTAGTTTGCATTATATGAACCAATTTCTGAAAAATCAAACTAATAAAATTATAAGTTCATTATTCTATGACCGTACTACCTAGCAACAATAACGCTTGATCCCATTTTATAACAAAAAAATATGTGCACATAAAGGTGTCAAGTTTTGGACACAATTTGATCATACATGTACATGTACATTTTATCTAATTACTTTTTTTTCAGCATAACCAAAATCCGTATTTTTTTATAATGCTTTTGTATTTTGTGTTTTATTATATTTTGATCATCAGATATATAATTGAAAATAAACCTACATGTATGCTTAAAAACATGTAACTGTTAAAAAAGCTCTTATTATACTTTGAGATATATATACATGTTCATTTAATTCCTAAAAAGATAAATTATGTACAAATATGCAATGTGTCATGTATTTTCAATTCAAATAGTGTCCAGAACTAAGGCCCAACAGCTTTACCAGCAGCAGCATGCCACAATGGGGGTAGTAGACTTACTTGTGCCACACCTGTGACAGAAACTGCCACCCCTTGGAGAGTATACACATGTGGACTCTCGATTGACAATGTCATTGTATTTAATGTCATTCTACAGGTGGCATTAAAAGCAATTGATAAATTAAATTCATTTATTTACTTTTTGTAAATCAATAAAAATAAGTAAGTTTTTAATTTTCCATCACTATAGTCAAACTGTACAAAACTTTTATGCTACCTTTTCACTGATTATATTGTATAAAATGTAAATTTGTTTTTTCAATAGAATACTGTTTAATGTCAGACTTCAATTCATTGTGAACATGTAACAAGGTACATGTACAAGTGTACAATGTATCTACATGTAATTATAACATGTAAAGAAATAAATACCTCTGTAGTTTCTGAATAATGGGCCAGACAAAAACCCGACCTCCTGGTACAAAAATTGATCTTGCATGACAGCAACCTGCAAATAAAATACATATTGTAAATATAACAATGTAATGACATGTTTGCTTACGGTCTAATTACTCATTCAGAAACTTAAGCTATAGTTTATTCTGAATTATTTTTTTTCTAATCTATCATGTCAATTAAAATTTAATTTTATAGTTTATAAAATATTGAAATGATGATAGCAACCATTTAACTGTTCTCCCCATAAAATTATTAAATATATATACATACACATAAAATTATGTCAATACTTTAGTAGTTTATAATGACCTTATATATGTTTAATGTAGATGTAAGGTTTTAAACTCGGGGTTCAAATTAGCAGTGGTCTGTGGTCAAGAACCTTCATTTTTTTATTCACAACATTCAAAATTCCAGTTACAAAAGTCCTGGACTTGTATCTATATAAAGTATTTTCTATTAAGGAATTTTCAATAACATCTGGTGAACTTTCCACCTAATCCTTGAAAAAGACCCAGACCTTACACACTTAAATGTTAATTTGAACCTCTGAGTTTATCTGTCAATGTATTTACAAAGGTATTTTGTACATGTATATGAAATTACTGTGAATATTACATGTACAAAATTGGTTCAGAGTTTACTATATATATACAGAACCTCCAATTAAACGCTATTCTTCTAAATGTGTAGCAGATTTTGAAGACATTATTTCATTTGGTCATTAACTGAAGTCACTGGTTAAGCTCTAAAAAGGATCAGCGGTTAAACCTGTCTCATATTAAAAAAACAGGAAGTATGTAACAAAGGCATTTAATCTACATATCCATTTTTTCTAGGCTTAAGCCAAAGGGGGTGGGGCAAAAAGAATAAACTGTTAACACAGAGACATGTCTCGCCTGTCGCAACTGGACACATTATAAAATGAAGTAAAAATCCTCCTTAAACTGATCTTAACTGATGCTTAAGCAGCTGCATACCAAATATAAATGGTGAACCATAACTGCTTTATGTATATAAAACACTCATGACATAAGTAAAAAGTTAAAAAGTGTAAAATCTCAAAGTCAGTAGACTGTGACTGCAGGATCATAACTGCTTCATGTTAAACAGACTTAAGAAAAAAGGTTAACCTCGGCCAAATCAGTGTAAAATTTCAAAGTCAGTAGACTGTGACTGCAGGAGCATACAGGTTAAATCCTTTTAAAACTGATCTGTACTGATGCTGATGCAACTGCATACCAAATATCAATGGTGTAACATAACTAGTTCACACAAAACAGACTTAAGCAAAAACTTTAACCAATTGTGGACGCCGCCACAGCTGCCAAGGCGCCGGAATCACCATACCTAAGCCTCGCCTTTTGCGACATTTGTCGCAGGCGAGACAAAAACCGTTTTATTACTGAAAAATTATTAAAACAAGGTTATTGATACCACAAATTAATAAAATCTTTTTTCTTAATTCTTCCACAAGTATCGATCTCTTATTGAAAAATTTAATTGTACAAATGTACACTTCGTTTTCTGATAGTGAAAGGAATATCATATCCTAAATTTTATGGTAATGTTTTATTATAAAGCTCACAAGTTTAAAAGAAAATTGGCTTCAAAATTTATTACGGAAAGGATATGAATTGAAAATTTTAGTTAAATCTTTGAAATTAGTGTTTCTTGGAAGAAATATTGATAACTTGATACTTACTTTAAAACTTCTTTAAACATTTTCATGATTTTTACTATTGTCATTTTTAAGCATTATAGCGATCAAGCATGTCGATTTTGTGTGATGACACTTCACTAAATCATTATTATTTGAAGCGTTGAGTCAGATTTAAAATCGATATGTTTGATTTTTTTACATCTGTCGATTGATGATTCTCAGCAAGCTGTCAGTAACAGCGAGTGTTCTATAGAGAGTTTCTTTACCGTCCTTTTGTTTGTTCTAGTTGTTTTTAGTCCTAGGTTCTCTCTAGTGGAATTGGACTTTGATCGATTTGATTTTTTATTGTGTTTTTATTTTTGTGCTTTGTCTAGGAAAATTGATAGGGGGAAGGTTGGGTCCAAAAAGGTAGTTTAACCCCGCCACATATTTTATGTGCCTGTCCTAAGCCAGGAATCTTTGACAAAGCTATTATTTGTACTTGTCTTTTTGATGTTTTCTGTTCCTTGTTTAAGAAGGGGGTCTACATGTTCTGTGACTATTTCAGGACTGGATTTGAATTATATACATTTTATTTAGACCATGGGCCAATTGCAGAACTGCGAGCAGTGCCAAATGGCCTTGTTGAAGGCTGCTGGCAGTTGTCCATTGTAGTTTTTCTGAATTACCGCTTGATTGTGGGCTGTGTCCCGTACTCCGTGACATCCCGGACCATAACATTGTCGGACCATGACAAAGTCGGACCATAACAAAATCGGACTTCACTAAATCGGACCATAACAAAATCGGACTACGATCTTCAAAGTATCTATAGTTCTAAACTTAAATAAAAAAAAAAAAAACTTTTGATATTAGCTAAGTTTATGGTGTCAACGTTTGTATGGGTTATAAGACTTATTTTTAGTTTCTTTGTTAAAGTTTTATAACATTCCAATTTGTAGATTAAGTCATCTTGAGGATATTTAACGTTATACAAATTATAAAGTTTAAGATAACAAATTTGTAAATCAAATGTAAATAAATGTTACTTGCTTAACTTTATTTTTCAATTAAGACGTCGAATCTCAATCTCTTTTGTGTAATTTTCATGTACATGTGTCTGGTCAAAATTACATGTACGTATCCTATCAACATGACTTGAACACACTCTTTTGATTACAATTGCTATTCTTTTTACAAAATTGAAATGTATCATTTTTACCCACCTAGAAGCACGACGGTTATGAGTATGCAAATTCTTAATTGAAGTGTTGTGTCGGATTTAAAATCGATACGTTTGATTTTTTTACATCAGTCGCCATTGATGTTTCTCAGCTAGCTCACTGAGTCAGCAACAGCGAGTGTTCTATAGAGAGTTCCTTTACCGTCCTTTTGTTTGTTATTGTTTTTTGTCTTAGGTTTTCTCTAGTAGAATTGGACTTTGATCGATTTGATTTTTATTGTGCGTTTAGTTTTGTGCTTTGTCTAGGAATATTGATAGGGGGAAGGTTGGGCCCAAAAAACTAGTTTAACCCTGCCACATATTACATGTGCCTGTCCTAAGCCAGGAATCTTTGACAAAGCTTTTGTTTGTACTTGTCTTTTTGATGTTTTCTGTTCCTTGTTTAAGAAGGGGATCTATCTGTGACTATTAATTTCAGGGCTGGATTTGAATTATATGCATCTTATTTAGACCATGGGCCAATTGCAGAACCGCGAGCAGTGCCAAATGGCCTCGTTGAAGGCTGCTGGCGGTTGTCCATTGTGGTTTTTCTAAATTGCCGTTTAATTGTGGGCTGTGTCGCGTACACTTATTCCACATCTCTTTATTTTCTATTAATTGGTTAATTGAATTAACCAGCGTGTGTTTATATGACTTGTGTACACAATCATGATAATTCATTGAAATTGTTTTACGGCCCTTAATTGAATTAATCACTTAAAATTATCAATCGTTGGCCCTTAATTAAATTAATCATTTAAAATGATAAATCATTACTTATATACTACCAGGATCACGTAAAAAGTTTCTACTACAAATGTTTCTTAATTCTTGGTGTAAATTAAAAATGTTATTTTTATTTTTTAATAAACCATGCATACCCAATTTCATTTTTTTTATGTAATGAGCCGTAAGGACAATAATAACTGTATAAATTTTTGTTTTCATTTTGAAATTCAATTTTGTATTTAATAAAAAAAAAATTAAAAGAGCTACTTTATTCTTTCATTTTTCTATTACTTTAAAAAGTATCTTATATTATTTATCATACATTTGTAGTATATTTTGTATTGTAGTCCGATTTTGTTATGGTCCGACCTTGTTTTAGTCCGGCTTTGTAATAGTCCGAGTTTGTTTTGGTCCGACTTCTCCAGTAACGTTATTCCACATCTCTTATTTTCTATTTATTTCAAATATACACCAAGCATTGCCACTTCCTTATTTGATAATGCTTGGTGTAGATTTTAAATCGTGTTAGAAGAAGTAATGCATATATATGAAGGTAGTCTGGTAGAGATAGTATAACAGTGAAATAATTTGTGCATAAATAATTAACCACAGAAAAAAATGTCAGAATTTTCTATAACTTCTCGTCCATGTTTTTTCCACTGATGCATTCGTTATTTGTCTCCTAAAGATTAAACCCATTGTTCCTTACCCGAAACAACCATTACTTCGTTTGGACCACATGTTTCAAACCCCATGTTTGTAAATTTCTGCGAAAATCTTCTGACCAAACCCCTATCGCCGTCCAAGTTCCTGTTTATCTAATGCGGACTGTCTGTAAATCTCTTTTCTGATTGGTTTATCATAATTAAAAGTTCAAGGTCATTTCATTTCGCAATTTATTAGTTTTATTTCTTCAACGTATTTTAATTATGAAAAAATACCAAATACAATTGAAAAAATATAAATATAGTATAAAATCATCAATGATAAAAGGTACGATAATATCGTTGAAAAATCAAAGTACAAAAGCACTGCCTTTACAGAGCTCCAAATCGTTTTGGTTATTTATGAGCCGAAAACAAAATGGAAAGTTTTAAAATGCATGTAGTAATATTTTTTTTATCTGACATAGAGGCATAGAGATTTGTTCTTCTATGCAGATTATCACTTTTGTACATAAATATGATGAATACAACAACTTCTAAAATCACTCAACATTTACAAATTAAATTCATCACCAAATAACATAACATAACATATCTTTTATTTCCAATCAGGAGCCCACTGGGAGCAAGGAGAGTTGTACATATAGAGGAAAAGAACATAATTGATAGATTATACATAAAATAATTATACAACAGACAACATGGTGATACAATCAACTAAGATGTTAATGTTCATAAATTGAATAACATATATCGAAAATATTAATTTACTGATAAAATATCTTTATCCAGTATAAATCTGGCAGTGGCAGTCAGTAAATCAGTGTCCTCATTACTAAGTAAAAATATCATTTTTGAATTATTTGATAGACTAGAAAAATTGGGATACTTATTGGCAATATGATTAAATAAAATATTTCTTTTTGCTTCAAATTTTGAACAAACACATAAAAAGTGTGTTTCATCTTCAACTTCCCCAGAAGAACAGTTTGTACAAGTTCTCTCAGATCTAGGAATTTTGGAGAAACGCCCGATTTCAATTTGCAGTCTATGGGCTGATATTCGAAATCTGCAGAGAGCTTTTCTTTGATCGGAATTGTTTATCTTCGATAAAAAATTTTCAAATCCAAAATGATCCTTGATTTTGAAATAAGTACATAGTTTTCCATCTAGTTTAGAGAGTCTATGATTATACCAATTGTCCAAAAGCTTTTCCCTTAGTAATTTTTCAAGCATCTTTTTAAATTTATATCTGCTGTAATTACTTGAGTCAGTATTTATACCAAGGTAATTTAATAGCTTTGATACAAAAGTATACCAGGTAGATCTATTACTACTGCCAAAATTTTTACTACATAAATATGCATCTTTTAGTAATGGAAAATCAGATGAGAGATTTTCTAGTCTATACCAATAATTAATGATTGATTTTATGATATCATAATATAAAGGAAACCTTCCAAGTTCAGATAATACAGCAAAATTCACACTTTTCTTATGAACTCCTAAAATACATTTACAATATTTGAGATGTAATTTTTCACAGGGTATGTTATTGAATATCTTATCTAAATCAAAGGATGTTCGCATTTTTGAGTTAGAAGCACAGTAACTTCCCCAAACTTCTGAGTTATACAACAAGATAGGTTTCAAAGTATGGTCAAAAATATGTATACATGTACGAAGACTTGGATTTAAACTTAAAAAGTCACTTCTTAACTTATAAAAAGCCTTTAATGATTTATTATATAGTTCAGTCCTCATTTGGTGAAATGACCCTGATGCTGTGAAATACACCCCTAAATATCTATAACATGAGACACATTCTAAGTGATTATTTTGTAAAGAAAAATTTTCAGAGATTTTCCTTCCAGCTTTATTAAAAATTAACACTTTAGTCTTTTTAATATTGACCTTAATACACCAATCATCACAAAATTGTTCTAACATATTTAGCCTATCTTGCAATCCTTGAGAGGAGCTTGAAAATATAACAATATCATCTGCATACATTAAGCCGTTTAGTTTTTTACTTTGTAAACTGACCGTATCTGAACAAGCTTGAAGGTAATTTGGAAAATCATTAATGAATATTTTAAACAAGGCAGGACTTAAATTGTCACCTTGTCGAACCCCTAGCTTAATAAAAAAGTCTTCAGTTAAAGAATTGCCAACTTTAACACAAGCTTTACTGTTTTTATACATAGCACATATTATATTGTAAAATTTAGTTCCTACATTCATATCTATCAGCTTTAATTTTAAGCCAGTGTGGATAACACTGTCGAAAGCCTTATTAAAATCTATAAAACAGCAATAGAGTTTGCCATTTTTCTGATGACAATATTTCTCAATTAGAGTCTTAAGTATAAAAACATGATCTGCTGAGCGGGCATTTTTTGTAAATCCAATCTGTGTTGGACTGATTAAGTTATTTTTCTTTAAAAATTCTTCCAATCTAGTGTTCAGAATATTGTTAAAAAGTTTACCAATAGCACTGGTAATAGTAATGCCACGATAGTTAGAAGGATTTGTTGGGTCATCCGATTTAAAGATAGGGGAAATGTAACCATTTGCCCAAGAATTAGGATAAATTCCAGATTCAAGACACATATTAAATATTTTTTTCAGACAGGGTTGTAGAAATGATTGACTACTTTTAATCATTTCATTGGAAATGAGGTCCATGCCACTGGCCTTTCCACTTTTCAATTTTGCAATAGCTTGGTTAATTTCTTTATTTGTTATTTCAAAGTCTAGTTCATTAAAATTTTGGAAACCTTCTCTTTCAGTTATAAGTTTTTCTAGAGTTTTTATTCTATTTTGAAATCTATCATCAACAGATGAATGTAAATTCTCAAAATGGTTAAACCAAGCATCTGGTTCAATGTTGAATGCACAGTTATCTTTCTTGTGATCCTTGATATCATCTATGAGCTTCCAGTAATTTTTAGGATTATTAACTTGCAACTGATCTAATTCATTAAGAAGGGATTCTTTATATTGTTTTCTTTTAAATTTCCTATTTCTATTGTAACTTTTATAGAGTTTGAAATATCTTCCTCTTATAAAAGGGTCCTTTGGAAATTTGGAGAACAATTGACCAACTGCAATCAGCTCTTGCCTCATTTTAAAGAGGTCCTTATCAAACCATTTCTTTTTTACCCGATTTGTAGACCTAGCATTTTTAACTTTAGGCTTACTTAATGAATTTTTTGCAGCTGAATGAAAAATCTCATTGAGTTCATCTGCTAATTTGTTTACATTACTGGATGAAGAGTCATTTCTTTGTTCAACAACTCTTTTAATTTTTTGTTGGAATTCTGGTGATGATAGGGTTTCTTGAAATTTTAAATTAGATTCTTCATTCCATATGAAATTTAAAGGAGCTTTATTTATTTTAATGGTTGATTTAGGGTCAACTACAAATTTAGCTAAGATTGACCATGAAATTTTACAATGACAGTCTGAAAAGGTAGATTTAAAATCAGAAACTTCAAAATACAACATATTTTCTAATAAGTCTTCATTAACAATTAAGTAATCAACAGTACTTTGACCATGTGCATTGAAACAAGTAAATTTTCCAAAAAAATCTCCTATGCATCTGCCATTCACAATTCTTAATTTATTCCCAATACATAAATCTATTATCTCTTTTCCTCTCTCATCTAAAGTTTCATCCATTGCTCTTCTACCACTTATATTAAAGTCAGGCATATAAGATTCAGACAATGGAAGATACATGGCATCATCTCCTTCTACAAAATCAGCTTCTTTTGCAGTTCTTGCGTTTAAATCTCCACAAAATAAAACATCCCCCTTTTTTTGGAATTCAGTAATGTCTGTTTCAATTTGTTGTAAAATATCATATTTGAGTTTCAGAGAATAAGATGAATTTGGTGGGGGTATATAAGCAGCACATATATTATCTAGTATTGTGTGATTTAATGAATATGGTTTTGCTTCAGTGCATTACCTTTTAGCTAACCTGATCCGAAGGGTCATGTGAGCTATTCAAGTCACTTGGCGTCTGTCGTCCGTCCGTAAGCCTTTTTTTCAAGCGTTAACTACTCTGACACCATAGGTCCAATTACAACCAAACTTTGTACAGTTGCTAATTGGCATATGTGCTTCAAAACTTTCTTTTAGGAGTTATGACCCTTAAAGCGTCTAATTTTACCATTTTTCATTTCTTTCATCTGAATTTCAAAGATTAACTTGTCTGACACCATAAGACCAACTGCATCTTAACTTGGCATACATGTTTAATAGCTTATATGCTACAATTCTATCGTTAAGATTTTCGATTTGTTAAAAAACGTGGCCACCATGGCTAAAAATAGAACATAGGGGTAAATTGCATTTTTTTGCAAATAACTCAAAAACGGTGACAGATATCAAAATTCTGGTAGAGGGTAAATGTGTTCAGCACCTCAAGATCTATCTGCCCAAGAACTTTCAAGAATATCCAACCATTGATGTAGGAGTTTCTGCCCTTTTTCAGTATTTTTTCTTCAATTTTTTCCCCCACTTATCTAGCCCTATATCTTAAAACTTAAACAAGATATTTCAGACATTTAAATTACATATGGTTAAGCATATTAAGATTTACATTTCATGTAATTAGGTCAAAGCTGTAGAACCATTTCTTTTAGGAATTATGGCCCTTGAAGCGGCAGATTTTACCATTTTTCATTACTTCCCCCCTGAATTTCAAAGATTAACTTGTCTGACACCATAAGACCAACTGCATCTAAACTTGGCACACATGTTTAATAGCATATATGCTACATCTCCATCGTTTGGATTTTTGATTCGTCAAAGATATGGCCGCCATGGCTAAACATAGAACATAGGGGTAAATTGCAGTTTTTGCTAATAACTCAAAAGTGGTTACAGCTATAAAAATTGTGCAAGAATCAAAAGTGATCAGCATATTAAGATCTACCTGTCCTGAAATTTTGAAAAAGATCCGACTGCTGATGTAGAAGTTATTGCCCTTTTTCGTAATTTTTGCCAAATTTTGCACTTATTAAGCCCTATATCTTGAAAACTAAACAAGATTTCAGAAATTTAAATTACATATGGTTAAGCATATTAATATGTACACAATATGTGTATCTATGTAGTTCATGTGAGCGATTCAGGCTCCTCAATGTCAAATACTCTGGAAACATGCAGCCCATAGTGGACTGACAAAGTTTATTGACACATGCAGCCTTTGGTGCATTTTCCTTCCACATTTCTCTAGGAATTCATTTTTATTTTTCAAAAGCAGACATGCAGAAAAAAAAAATAAGTAATTGTTGATTACTTCCTCTAAAGCAATCGATTGCAATGCATTACATGTGAGATACATGTGTAATCGATTATTGGTTGATTACACCAAAATATGCAATGTAATCGATTAATAATTGATTACATTTCTAAGTAATTGTGCCCATCACTGCCGTCTGTCCGTCCGTCCGTACATATATAATAATAACTTTATTCTCATCAACCAACCTTACAGAGGAACAGAGAAATACTAAATTTTTGGTATATGAGTGTATTATGATGCGTTACAGATCATCAACTTTTCATTTCGTTCCGGTCCCTTGATTTTCATCGAAACTATGGCCATTTGAACTTAGAAAATTTTCCAGACTTTTTTCCCACATGCTTGCAGATATTGAGCAGATCGCATAGCATCAGTGAGTTTATATATCATGACGAGTTACAGATCAAGTACGCATTCAGTCCGGTGTGTTGATTTTCATCAAATTATTGCTCTTCTACTTCATTGTGTCTCAACTACCCCGGTTAAAAAAATGTTTCGCCTCAAGGTCGTTTAATTTCGAGTATTTCGAGTTTATAAGAGCTAGAATATTATGACATTATTAAACCTCTCACCAAAATTTTCAGTTTCGTGCGATATAAGCACCATAAACAAGGAATTAATTTTCAGCAATTACCCGGTTTTGTATGTTTTCATTTTTGGCCAAGGCTATCGTCTACGAGTAACAATAAGATTTTTTTATTGTTTCTCGCGTGACTAAAACGGGAACCGTTTCAAGATATGGCACCTTTTCAGTCCCGAATCTCACGAGTAACAAGAAGAAATAAAATCAGGATTACTCGCCTTATTGTTAGTCACATATGATTTATTTATTTTAAATAATGTTTAGACATTTAAGAAACAAAAAAAAAAACACAAAAAAAAACGAATAACAAACGATTTCACATTATTATACATTAATAGTTTCATTTTTATTTAATTTCTGCTGTTTTTTTTACACTTTCAGCACAGCCAATAAGTTGTTTTGGGTCTAAATCTAAAACACCGCAGCCTCCTGAAAGGTTTCTAATGTATTCTTGGTCATTCTTCCTTAGTACCCAAAACATTATGGCTGTTAGAAAGAAACAAGACCAAATACATGTTTCGTAGGCATCATCATCTTCACATTTCATATGCTGAACTGAAATGACTCCCGCCACGAAAAACTTTTTGAAATACATGTATAGTTCTAGTTTTTGTATATTAACTGAAAGCTATCTCTTGAGCCCGAACCTGCAATAGTATATAGATCTTATTAAAACTTATGACAACATTTGAAATGCACGAGGAAAATAATACATTAAATGATAATTAATGCGGCTTTTTAGCTTTGTATGTTGTATGTTCATAAATGTACAATATCAACAATTCTTATGCTTTTATTTTTGCGACATTTTTAATTCTTTCAATTTCCGAGTAACAATAAGTCGAGTAATCCTGATTTTGTTATTGTTGCTCTTTAGACTCGGGACTGAAAAGGTGCTGCACCCGGAAACCGTTCCCGTTTTAGTCACGCGAGTAAAAATTCTTATTGTTATACTCGTCGTGAGTAATTGTAGCCAGTCCGTACATTTCCTAAATTTTTCTGTGTCTTATATTCAAGCTTATATTGAGAATTAGTGGACAATTTTTGATGAACAGATTCACAATATTATCTAAACAAATAATTTTATCAAATTTTAGTATATTGAGAAGGAAAAGGCACATTCCGTTTGCCCGTCAATATGCTGTTTTTAGATCGCCTCGAGACGAAACATTTTCGTGGCCGGGGTAGTTGAGACACAGTGTACTTAAAAAAAAATTATGAAAAAAACTGTTTTCAGGACTCTTTTCCCACGCGCTTACAAATATTGAGCTGATTGTTTAATATGTGCATGAGTGTATCGTGATGGGTTAAAGATCAATATTCGCATTTCGTTCTGATCCGTTGATTTTCACAGAAATTATGGCCCTTGTTCTTAAAAATGTTATGAAAATAACAGTTTTCTGGACTTTTCTTTACAATTTTGAGCAATTTTTCCATACATCGCGGGGGCATCGTCTGTGGCTTACAGACAAAAACAACATAGCTACATGTAGTTTAATAGTGGTGATCATTGTACACAGGGCAGCGGGGGCAATACCGTTTCTAGTTTCAGGGGGTGTCACCAAATGACGTAAACCCATAAAGTTCAAAATTAATTAAGATACATGTATGGTTATCTCATGCACTTGATCTAAGTAATAGAGACTAAGAATGAGTTTCGAAAATGCAAGAGATTACACAATATCACGAAATGGGTTCTGAAGGTCGGGAGATTTCGACCTCGGCGGGAGTATCAAATTAATGTTAGAATAAATCTTACCATTGCAATACCATACTTACCATATGTTGATGCACCATACCGTCGATGAAACCACGAGAATATTTTTCCCAAATATTGTGAAGCAGTGCTACTGAAAAAGAGTTTAAACTCTTATGTGTAACCGTCTGGACAGTAAATAAACATTCTGAAATTGTATGTTATCATTATAAAGTTTGGATTGATTCAAGCATTTGCATTTTTTATATCTTTTTCTTGTTTTCTATTTTCTATTATCATGATTTTTTTTTTACCACTTGTTCAACACTATGATTTACACAGCGCATCGTCAATACATATTCAAAAATGTGAACCCAAATCTTTCGGCATGAAGTGTAATATTAATCTAAGGCAGTAACTATAATGAAAACTATAACATCTTTTCCATCAAGATTTTGCTGAACTGAATTCCAATTTTTTTCTTTAATTGCCTAGATTACAGAACCCGACCGTGAGAAAAAATAAATCATGCATTGCCCTTCTAATAATAAAGTACGTGATAGAGGGAAGCAAGTAAACAGCGTCGCAACATGAAATGGTTACAGTGGTAGAGGGCGATGATGGGATTTTACGTTCAATTTAATAGAAATAGTCGGTATTTTTAAGATATTCGATATTTTTTCGCTGATTTTTGCACCAATACAAGATACAAATGTTTTATAACCAATTGAAGACGCCCTTGCGGGCAGTAAAATCACCAGTTGCTTCTGAATGGTGAAATGAAGGAAATCATTTATTATAGAAATATGAAACTTTCAGACCGTGATGCTATTTCGATTATAATTTTATAAAGTCTAAAGTCATAAGAACTTTAGCCTCGACCTTGAAAATTAAAATAGCTTGTCGTCGATAAAAGGGGCACAGATGGTGACTATTTGAATACCTTAATTGTTGTCTAAATAATAAAATTGAATGTCAATAAGAAAAAAGAAAAAACAGAAAACAAAAATTCAAAAACCTGCATTAGATTAATCCTTTAACATTTTTCAAAGTACCCTTGTACTTATGTCTGTTTTGTGTTAATAATCATTTTATTTGTGTTTCTATAAGGACTGTGCTTTTCCTCTTACAAAGTTTAATGTCTTCTAATCTTAAACCCAATGTAACTTGTGGTATAGATCGTCTGACTAACCTCAAAGGCACCTTAATACTCCTACCTAATCAGGTGTTGTTTTTATCCAGTAGGCGTTCAGGGAACACACCATTTTCAATAAGTCAGTTCACACGTTAATTTAATTGGCTATAGAAGATTTAAAACGTTTGCCACCTTTCATTATCGCTGAAAAAAAGAGTTAGCACCAACCATTTTGGACTGAAACTAGAATTACGTCAGTGACGGATCAAAAAGGGTGTGTCGGGGTGTTAAACACCTTTCCATTGGGAAATACCATTACATGTACTTTTATGATCTTTTATGCCAATATTGACCCCAAAAAATGACTTTATTCTTACAAAACTCAGAGGCGCTTGGATCTAGGATCTTATCTTTTATTTCATATTGTGTCTTTATAAAAAAAATTCTGATCCATGCTTTATTATTATGGAAATCATCGGCGTAGCTTCCATTGAGGCAAGCGAGGCAACTGCCTCGCCAAACTTTTTGGCAGTATGGTACATGCATGTATCTTTTTTGGAATAATAAAAAAATTGTCGGCTCTGTAAATGGAAATAAATTAATAGTCCAGTAATACGTGTCTAACACTGACCCAAACTTCTTCTTTACCGTTAACCCAATTTCCTGAAATCTTAAATTTACCTCGCCGTATCCGTATCGAATTTAGTTTGAAATTTTGTTATTTTAAAAGTTTGTATACCGGCATTTTTTAACAATGTCAAAACGACAGAAAAAAAATAACTCAAATAATTTGATAAAACAGGTCTCCTCTGGATTTCTAGAGACATGTACTAGTATATAGTACCGTATAGCGGGAAATTTTCGCGAGGTTCTAATTTTCGCTATATTCGCGACCATTATTCTATCCCGAAATATTGAACCCGCGTAATATAGAATCAATATTAATTTATATTGAGAATATAATGAAATCGCGAAAATAGAGGTCCGCGTAAATAAAAACTAGGTCATTTGGTATGAAATCGCGAAATTTGCAGGCCGCGAAAATTACCCGCTATACAGTAATATTTGTCGATTCCGAAGTATATTTTCAAAGTTATAATTACATTGTAATATGGTCTTCATTGAAAACGCAGCGCCACATAGCTTCACATTTTCACCTTGTCCGTCTGTCTGTACCCTTGGTCAACAATTTTTGTGAACACTAAAACTAAAACAAAACATATGAAGTAGAGTTCTGAAATTTCCATGTACCATTTGAAGATTTGCGTATCAAAATTTTATGTAAATCGGCGTCACATATTTGTTTTAAAAAAATTTTACGACTGCCCGGGCCCTTCCCGACTTGTCGAATTTCTAGTCTAAGTTGTACCCACAGCAATGTGAAGTGGAGGCATATAAATGTCTATGTGTCCATCTAATTTCCCTCGTTTTGAAGTGACGTAGTATAATATAACCCATTCGTGCACCCGTCCCGTGCGTTCGTCTGTATGTCCGTTACTCTTTTTTGTGGGCAATTCTCAGTAAACAGGCTGGTTTAACTGTATCTACGAGATTTTCAAATTATTGCTAACTATGCCAGTTGAGTCAGTGCCTTGTGAACGGTCATTCTCAGCCCTACGAAGACTTAAGCAATGGAACAGAACAACCATGAAAGAAGACAGGCTATGTGGGCTAGCTATGCTTCACATACATAGAGACAAAGATATCAGCAGGGAACTTGTCTTAGACAGATTTGATTCAAGCGGGACAAGAAGGATCGGTGCCTTGCATTTCTAAATTAATAAAATATTTCACTACTTGAATAGTCTGTGTTTTTTAATAAGTATCAAATTTTCAAAATAAAACTTGAAGAGAAAATACAAAAGTGGTTACAAAACAAAGTTCATAGCAAATAATTAGGTAGTTTCTTTATGTTAATTACATTGGTATGCCTGTAAAAGTTCAGTCTTGCAAATCAAGGATAGGTCTGATATTTCATGTGGAAAGTGCACGTACATTTTCCTAAAGGTCGTCAGCTTCTGGGGGGCTGCCGCCCCCCAGACCCCCTGCCTCCCCTATTTCCAGGAGCAAGCTACGCCCCTGGAAATAGTGATATGGCTTAAAGCGAGGGTCCTATTTTTTTTTATAAAGACACAATAAATAGAAAATAAAATCCTAGATCTAATCGCCTGTGACAAAACTATATACGGACCACCCTTTTAAACACTTCTAAATCCATCCCTGAGCTTCGTCGGACCGGAACTAGGTTTTAACACACCTTTTTTAAGGTCACACGCGTTCTTGTTTTATTTTGACTTCAATGAATGATAATCCCAATTAAAACATCTTGTCATGCCTTCTCTAAATTAGAATTGATACCCTTAACCTTTTAGAGAGTTATCTTTTTTTTTAATACTTCCTCTTCTATTTCCACGAAATTAACCCATATAATATTTGTCACATAAATGAAAATAAGATATACGAATATTTCGGGATAAATTGAATCCATGCAATTTAACTTTTTTTATAATATGAGTAATCAGTTCCTTTGTAATTTTAGGTGTTTACTAGTTGAAAAAATCATTGGTTTAAATGATATTGTGAAATGTCCGACGAGGATGAACCTACTACGTATCTTGGAATAAAGCTTCGATTTACAAACAAAAAAAATGTTTTCGACAACCTAAGGCCCCTCTGCTTTTAAAAAAGGTACCACTCTTATTAAGAAAGGTGCGATCTCTATAACCCGGTATTAAGGAAGTATACTGTGTATCCTAGGTTTAAATTTCGTGGAATCATGTCATTTATAGATAAAATTAACGTAAAAAAAGTTTGTTTTTGGCATTTATTCAGTTTTGGGAGAAGAAAATTGTTATCACGTGTTCCCCATTTATAAAACGTCGTTAAAATTTCTCCGTATATAAGAAAAAGAATTTGCTACTAGTTAAGAAATTCAACACAAAATTTACTTGACATAGTGTACAGTAAAAATGGCGCTTGGGATGAGATTTAACAACTATAACTTGGAAGATACTTCAAGATCAGTGAGAGTGCCCGACAACCCAATCGCTCATCTGATGTATTATTTCGACTGTGTGTGTAATGTCATCGATCTCCGGTCTGCAGTTCCCAATCTTTACGTTCTCCGAAATTTTAACAACTACCACCTGACGGACAACAATCTTATCCTGCTGATTAAACTTTGTGATATTCTTAGCCCTATGATGCTAATCGACAAGGTGTTTTTCCCAAATGTTCGACTTTGTGGGGATTCTCTGAACAAGTTCTATAATCTCCGAGAAATCCAGCATACTATTGCCGCCGTCCGATCGTTGGTTGTCGGAAACAGGCGCGTCAGCGTCACTAAGATTATGGTGTACAAAGCGCGATGGTTTCAATTACATTATTATCAGCCTCTGAGGATCATAAAGCAATTCATCTGATCTTTGTGAATTTCTCCGTCCACCCTAATGAATTCCGCATGCTAACTTTTCATATTTCATGTTAACCAGTCAATAATTTTCGGATAATGTTGATCCAACTCTGTGAACTCATCTTTGAATTAAACATCTTCGTTCATCATTTATTTATAGAATTGAAGATTCAATTCTTATTAAAAGGGGATCTGTACTTTTCTTTCATAGGATTGATCATGATTGACATCTGCCAATATGCAGTACCAACTTTCGTCACTTATACGAAACTTCTTCTATACTAGGGTGTAGTATTAGTCTTTTGCGGCGGGGCTTGGCATGCAGTTTGCCAATATCATCATGTGTAATGACATCATGTATTCTATTCTTGTTATTGATCAACATTGGAATCTTCATATCAGCTGAAATTAAGTCTTGTTGAGATCAACGAACAAAGCAGCCAGTTCAGAAAATACATATCTTTATGTGAAATAAGGAAAAATGTACCCGGTGATCGTTCAAGAATTTGTAATAAATCTCATAAACATTCTGTTATGTATTATGTTAACATACAGATATTTTTTTCATCACAAGATGCATTTTGCTCAGGAATTTCAGATGAATATACAATACGTTAAACCAATAGTCGCATCTTAAATGGTTCCTTTTCCTTTGCCTTGTTTTATTTCATAGTTTAAATTGAGATTTTATTTACATATCAAATCCATATTTCTTTTTTTTTTCAAAGCCACAAATACTCATGTCGGGAGTGGAAATCTCTTAAATTTGTAACTCATTTCACCCCCCCCCCCCCGATCACTGTATGGAAAGGGAAAAACGGTTGATTTCAGTGCCCAGATGCAGTTTATTGCTGTGCACAAAACGACGTCGTCTGTTTTTTCTGCCTTTTAACTATATTTTCAAAGGATTGTGTATCTAGAATCTTTGATTTTTTCAGTTTAAGATAGGACAGAATCAGTTTATTCAAACTCTACCTCCATATCAATATTATAAGCTATTTTCATTCATTTAGGTGATAAATTAAAATGAAAGCACACAATTTTTGGCAAATAAGGGACCGACCATTTAATTTGAAGGGGGGCCTTGGTTTTTTCCTAAAAAAAATATTCTGAAAATTATTTTTGATGAAAGAAATATTTTGGCAGCTGAGGTCTTACGTAAGAAAAAAAAATATTCTGAAGAAAGATTTCTGCTATAAAAAAATAATGCTGATAATGAAAAAAAAATATTCTGTCATCGCGACAGAATATTTTTTTTTCAGAGAAAAAAAAATTCTGATCAAAACAAAAAACCAAGGCCCCCCTTCAAGTTAAATGATCCGTCCCTAACAAAAATAAAACACAGCCAACCGAAAAATGTTTTACAAAATTACTTGCATAATGTATTTAAATATATATCACGTTCAAATATCGAAAAATAAGGTTTAATGCTGCCCAGGTTAATGCTAGATCCGTGAAATGAAAGAAGGTGCTTAAATTGACATGACGAATGTTTATTTCTGTGATAAACCAACTGTAACACCATGAAAGACTCCAAGATTAATAATATTACCTACATTTTAATATGTTTCAAAGTGTAATGGAGTATGCATTAATATATTTTTTTAAAAGTTTCAAAAACACTGCGATTTTAAACATTTAACGTTTATTTCAAACCTCGCACCTTCGCACTCAGAGTTTGTTTTTTGCTTTTTCCTTTCATGCCATCTTTTCTTCTGTTCCGCTAACCTTCTTTTCTTTTCAGCTTTGTTGTTCATAATTCGCTCTGCCGATGACATTGCAGCCATTTCTAAAAAATTGTATAATATATAAACTCTACGTTTGTATTATATTTACACAAACTATAATAATCATTTTATTTTATTTTTTCCTGCAAATTTACTAATGTAGCATAGTTCATCTTTTTCCATAATTTACCATTTTGTTAATATATTAATCGAAATAATGGAATTACAAAATTAACGTCGCGGCAAAACGTAATTATTTGTGAAAACGTCAAAAAATTAAAAGATAATAATAAAGTGCGAAATCGTAAAATTGATAATTTTGTTTTTGTTCTAATACATATGTAATAGTATTTAAAAGAAAATTAAACTAGGACTTTTTTGCCAGATGCACATTTTGAATATCGTTTTGTTATATAGATTTGAATATCACGATTGAATGAATTTATCATGTAAAAGTTGGATGTCGACATACAATCTCATGAAACAAGAACTTATTTAACGTCATGATAGTTTGATGCGAAAATTGAAAAATAAAATAAAGTATAGTAGTTTATACATTTTTTAAAAGTATTTTACATAATTAAAGATTTTTACAGATGCACATTTCAGATGTAAAATAAAATTTTCATTTGCTATAAAAATGTAAAAGATCTCTTCGCTTGAATTTGGAATGTCGAAGAAATTTTATGCAAAAAACGTCGTTTTTTAATTGTGTGACATTGCATAAAATCATCCTAAAATCTCTAGTTAAAAAAAATTATTGATGAAAAAATAAAAAAAATACTTCGTTCTGATCTATACCATATGCTTAATCGTATACTTGAAAAAATATTTATTTTATTTTATTTAGGAATTAACACTTTTTAAGAGTCTGTTCATGAGAAAACCATGCAAAAATGGAAATTTTGTCCAGTAGCAAGGTTTTTAATCATGTAAAAGGTATATTGCAACTGAAAGACCATCCTATAAGACTTATTCAGGCAAATTTATTTTTTCGAAAAATTCAAGATGGCCGCCCTACAGGCCTCAATAGATAAATATAGCTTTCATCTGATTAATCGCTCATTTCAATCAAATTTTATTTGAAAATTTGACATTTTTATTGTGATTTTTTCAGTCTACGTAGAAGGAATTAAAATTGTATCAATGTTTTTTGAAAAAGTGATGTTTGGTCTTTCAAATACAGTTCAATTTTCGTAATTCATAATTTTGGTTTCTCTGGTACCTTTAGGTAGGAATTGGACAGTATTCCAGACTGTTCAAAAATGCTGAATTTTGTTATTTTCAAGGGCACTTATTGTCCAAGGTAACGCTTTTTTATCCTTATCTTTTAGTAATTCCAAAACAATAACATATCAAGACAAACTTATCAAAAAGCCAAGCTGGGATTTTACATTTTGACTTAGCCACAGCCCCGGAAAACAAAGACATGTTTTGATAATTCTTCATAAAATCTACTTTTTGGAGGATTCAGTTTAAAACTCTGAATGTGTTTGCTATGAAACAAAATACATTTAGAACATTTGATACAACAGATGAGTACAATACAAGTACCATTTAAGGGTCGAGAAAGACATATACTTGGGGATTAAGGGTGAAAGATGGGAATATCTTGTGTATTTTGATGAAATGTACAGAAATGGCCAACTTTATGGGACTATTTTTCATGAATGAAGGGTTGGACTATTAATATGGAATATCTTTCCAAAAGACTGTTATATGGTCTGTACAAAAACATATTTGTAACTTTGCTTTCGGTCATCCCTTACATGTTACAACATTACAAAAATGGAGATTTGGCCATTTTAGCACATGGCTAAAATGGGCTTCGGGGGCCTAATAGTGGCATCTTTTTGAAATAATTAAAAGATGTACAGAACAGCAGACTTTATAGGCCAAATGTATACAACTTGTTCTATATAAACAAATAATATTGTAGAAATCAAACAAAAAAGCACTTTCAACTTAGTAGTCTAATATAGCCCCCAGAGCCGTTTTACAAAAAAGTCTCTAGCCACCTTAAAATGACAAAGTCAGACCTAAATGTGAAAAAAAATATGAACCAGGAAAATTGTTTTCTTTGTAAAATTGGACCATTTTCTGCACAATAAAAATATTTATATGGTGGATCCCGACCAAAAAAAATGTTGGTTTTTGCTTGAGGACAAGGGACTATTTCGCCAAATGGCCCTGGGAGCCATATTAGACCACCAAGTTGAAAGTGCTCTTTTGTTTGATTTCTACAATATTATTTGTTTATATAGAACAAGTTATATACATTTGGCCTATAAAGTCTGCTGTTCTGTACATCTTTTAATTATTTCAAAAAGATGCCACTATTAGGCCCCTGAAGCCCATTTTAGCCATGTGCTAAAATGGCCGAATCTCCATTTTTGTAATGCTGTAACATGTAAGGGATGACCGAAAGCAAAGTTACAAATATGTTTTTGTACAGACCATATAGCAGTCTTTTGGAAAGATATACCATATTAATAGTCCAACCCTTCATTCATGAAAAATAGTCCCATAAAGTTGGCCATTTCTGTACATTTCATCAAAATACACAAGATATTCCCATCTTTCACCCTTAATCCCCAAGTATATGTCTTTCTCGACCCTTAAATGGTACTTGTATTGTGATCATCTGTTGTATCAAATGTTCTAAATGTATTTTGTTTCATAGCAAACACATTCAAAGTTTTAAACTGAATCCTCCAAAAAGTAGATTTTATGAAGAATTATCAAAACATGTCTTTGTTTTCCGGGGCTGTGGCTAATTATAAGTCAAAATGTAAAATCCCAGCTTGGCTTTTTGATAAGTTTGTCTTGATATGTTATTGTTTTGGAATTACTAAAAGATAAGGATAAAAAAGCGTTACCTTGGACAATAAGTGCCCTTAAAAATAACAAATTTTAGCATTTTTGAACAGTCTGGAATACTGCCCAAGTCCTACCTAAAGGTACCAGAGGAACCAAAATTATGAATTACGAAAATTGCACTGTATTTAAAAGACAAACATCACTATTTCAAAAAATATTGTTACAATTGTCATTCAATATACGTAAACTAAAAAAATCACAATGAAAATGTCTTATTTTCATAAAAAAAATATTGAAATCACTGAAAAATCAGATGAATGCTATATATAGCCATTAAGGTCTGTAGGGCGGCCATCTTTGATTTTTCGAAGGAAAAAAATTGCCTGAATAAGTCTTATAGGATGGTCTTTCAGTTGTACTATACCTTTTACAAAAATGATAACATTGCTATTGGACGATTTTGCATGGTTTTCCCATGAACAGGCTCTTAAGCATAAAATCGGGATATATCTTTCAAAAACGTGAAAAATGTCGTTTGTGACATTTTCGCTAAATTTAGTATTTTTTAGATAACAAGATAATGCTACATTAAATAACTTATCAAATCTAACTTAAATTTGGAATACAGCTATAAAGAAATATAAACACTTTTTTATCCCTCATAAAAGAATTAAGAAGTAAAACATGCTCACCTAACATTCAACGTAGCAGTTTTTTCGAGCGTCTACAGGCTGTTTTGACGAGAAAAAAGCTATTTTTTCGAAAAATGCGCCAATGACGTCATAAATTTAATGACGTAGTGTATTTTCGGTGCCAGCTTAAAAGTCTTTGAAAAAATAGACATTTTTCATCCAACCGTTTTGTCAAAAAATTGAAAAAAAGCTAAGTTTGTGTGCCCATTTGTTACGCGTCTACAAGGTAAAAACGACGTCTTTTTTTGTTTTCGAACGCAATATCTTAAATGTGTCTCCATTTTTCTTGTCATATTTTATTCCAAAAGATTGCGCTTGATCTAAGCTATCTTTTGATATATAAAACTTTATTTTTGTCGTTCAAAGTTTTATTCTATAACAACAACATTATTGTATAACATAGAAAATACGCGTTGGTACCAACATCGTGCGCGACGTCACACACTTTCGTGTTATTTCATTTCAACCATGCTAAAATTCTTCATTATGGATTCAAATCTGATAAGGAAACAATAAAGTGACATGTAAACTAGTATAAAAGTGACAAATCTAAGCTTAACTTTGCTGATTTATATGATTTTCTTATTAAAAAGACAAATTTCGTCTTTCGGAAGTTTACAATCGTCTGTTTTACCCATAGTACTAGAGAAGCACATGAGTAAACTACACCAGGACACAGAAATCAACCATTTTTCCCTTTCGTTATTTCCATACACTGCTGATTGTGTGTGTGTAATCTCGCCCTATTTCATGAATTGAAGAATTTCATAGTATCAAATTTATAAGGGGTTCTTTCTTTAAAGTGTCCGTTTCTGGTCATGGGTTTACTTTGAGCTTTGTGCTTGCAAAATAGACTGACATACAAAACAAAAATCTGGCAAAACTTTCATCATGTCTAAATATTACATTTGGGATTTCTGTCGACCTATAAAAGTTTTAAGTCAGAGATCGAGTTTATCAACTTATTGTGATCTTATATATGACTTTTTTGTCATACAAGAAGCAAAGAGCCACCAATGGGGCATTAGAGTGTCAAAAGTCCGAAAGGGCAACGACGAAACCGGTAAACACGAACAAGAACAGCACGAAGAAACACAAAACACAAAATCAACCGAACGGAAATCAACGACGCGAACTCAAGTAGCAACAAGAGTGGATTCAGGTGATCCGGAAGAGTAAGCGGTTCCTGCCTGCAATAGCACACCCGTCGTGTTGCTAATTTCCAATGCAGTGTGTCAAATCCGGTAAAGGAAGACAAAACAAACGACAAACCGACATCTGCACTCATTTGAGAGATAGAAATCCCATATTTGTCTACGAGTACTCGGTGTCTACCGTAAAATATCTTGAGTCAAGACAGCAACCGTGGAGCATCATAACCCAGCAATTTCTGTGTCAAACGCGACACTTTTCCAAGCAAATCGATGTAATTCCTGCAAGCTCTGGAGCAACGAATCAATTATGATACGAATACTCCATAAGCAGGAGCGGACGGAAAGTTGCTACACAAAAAGGAGAAAGTTGACGATTGGAAAGTTGAAGTCATCATGTTTGTCATAGAGCTTTGTTGAAAGTCTACCTTGAGAGTCAATTTCGAGATGTAGATCTAAATAAGAAGCAGACTTCCTAGAATCCGTTGTGCCCTTTATCTCAAGTTCCTGAGGATATATGAGATGGAGAAAGTCACCAAATCGAGAATTGTTTAGTGAAAGGACATCATCAATATAACGGAATACAAATGACAACAAAGTTCCAGACAATAAATTTTGCTACGCCTGACGCGCGTTTCGTCTATTCAAGACTCATCAGAGGCGCTCTACCAAAAATATTGAAAATGCCAAACACTGTATGAATATGAAGAGCATAGAACAGTATAACCAAAAATACCAAACAGGGGAACCAAATAATTACTAAGATATTCAACCTATGTCTGGGGTAGGAAGAACCTTAGGGTTTAGATAATGGAACGTGAGGTTAAAAGAGAGAGCTAGTCTATGATCTGGTTTGTCTAGAAGAGATTGTAAGAAGTCTGCTTCATATGAATGTAGAAACAAATCAACAAGCCATAGTGCACAATTAGTGCCCATTGGAATCCCTATTGTTTGCTGAAAAACACGTCCACCAAACTTAACAAATATGTTGTCGATGAGAAAATTGAGCATGTCGACTATTTGGTCTTCTGTATATTTGTTATTTTTCTCAGACTCATTGATGACAAAGTAAGTCTTACTGTAATCGACTACCAGATATTTGTACCTGCGTTTTCCATTCTTTTTGAAAAAGCTGCGTTTAATCAGCTGTGCCAATCGTGATTTGAGTTGTTCATGCGGAATAGAAGTGTAAAGAGTGGAGAAATCAAAAGTGTTGATGCTGTTGAAAGGTGAAACTGATTTTGAGCTAAGAATCTCATTTCGAATTCTTCAGGATCTACATTTGATGGACACTATTTCTAGAATAACAACAATCGTAATATTTCTGGAGGCCGGATTTTATTGCCGATAGTATTGAAATCAACAGAATTGAAAGAAGTTTAGTGGTACATTTTAATAACCCTGCAATGAAGCGCTGTTTGTATGGATTTTTATGTAATTTAGGAATCATATACAGGGATGGAATGTCATCATTGTCAGCGACAACAGAGAGCCCGAAGGAGGAAATGACAGATTTGTGATTGTCAATTATTTCCTCCTTAAACAGTATAGTAGTTGTGTATGTGGTGCTATTGCTGGTACAACCAATCCCTAATTCAGCTGTCAAGCAGTCAATATAGTTTTTCTTGCACACAAAAATGATGTTATTTGGTGCTTTGTCTGCAGGTACAACAACATATTTCATGTACGGTGGACAGTGTTTCTGCAACATCAGCGTTGTTAAAAATTGATGTTGCTCTAGTGCTCATTAAGCCCTACAAAGAATGGATTCTTTTCAAAATCAATGATCTCACATTTTTAACCCACTCCGACAAAACCTCATTTTTTTTTCTTTTTATTGTTCTTTCTTGGCCCATTTTCTGGCATAGTCTTCAACTGAATCCATAATTGTTTTAGAATTAAGGTTCCAGTTGATGCGTCTAGGCTCACGATATTTTGGTCCTTTAGCCAAAATATCGCGAAGTAAGTCATTTTCCACGATGTTCAGGTCACCAGTGATAACGTGACCAGAGGAACCATAATTGAATGGGGACTTTTCACAAGAGCAGTCTGGAGGTTTTGCTTTGAGGTCATTAATTTGGAAATTCTGCAACACCTTGGGTGAAACAGTGGAAGTATATAAGAGATGATTGGAATATTTTTGTCTTTGAAATAAGGAGGAATATGTGCCGTAACAGATTTATGATGTAGAATATTTCCTAAATTAATGGCATCAAAACCTTTGTTTAAAAAGGGAATTGAGAGAAGAGAACGGTTTACTATTTTCATGTGGAATTCCGACAGGTTTGTGGAATTCCGACAGGTTTGAATAGGCGGTTGTGGCTGATATCTAGAACAATATCTGTCAATCGGTAAAGGTTGGAATTTGGGTCAGTGAGTGAATTTTCAAGACAATGTTTATACAAGGTATTAAGCTTCGAAAGAGTACAGAATACAATTGAGTGCGAATGAGATGAATCCCTAGTGGTTTTTGGACAAACGGTAGCAATCATTAATTTTAACATCGCAGAGCTTTGGTGCATTGTATTTACGATGACCACGACTGCGTTTCCGTCTTTCTGTTATTTCAAAGAGATTCATCACATTAACATCATTGCATCTAGGGCTAGACAAATTGCCTATACTTCCGATGTTATCGTTACACCCATAAGGTAGTGCGGTTCCCAGTCGTCTAATCCATGCAGAACTCTTCTCTTTCTCTACGGAAAGGTGTACTCATGCAAAGTGGGATTGTTCGTTGTATGGTAAATTTTCTCTAGAATGCGAATTACCAAGGACAAAATGGAATGGTCTGAATGGTTGAAATGTTGGTAGACAAAAGGAAAATTGTCGTTGTTGGCGCCTGACATGTGGCCACACATACGAGTATTTAGTCTTCCCTTAGTCTCACCAACATAGATCAATCCATAGAGAGTGCATTTTAGTCCGTACAACACCGATTCAACATTCTGTAATATTTTATTTTCTTTTTTCATAAAAATCTAATCTTTATCGAGAAACCACGATAAACCGCATATTTCCACTGCACACAAGGACTGTATACATAAGATATATTGTTATCACATATCTCCGGGAGCAAAGTACCACCAAACTGATAAAGTGCCTGGTGCGAATTCTACCCGTCACAAGCCTATGCCCGTTACTTAATTATTTATTATTATTTAATTCATATATGGTCAACATTGAGTGTATTACATTTTGAGGAAGGGAGTGATCTGTTATTTCTATTTTTCTAAGACTTTCTGACACTTCGGTGATATAATTGTGCTTAATGATGAACCTCCGGAGAGAGTTTTCACGACATAGACGATATGTTTTTGTAGCGTTAGTTGTAACTTTTTTTGATATCACATTTGGTAAGTGTATAGTTACAATCTATTTTCTTTAAATCAACTGCACATTTAGTAACCAAATCAATGCTTGTACAAATTAAGCTTTCCGTGTACCCGACAGACGTGCAAAGATATAAAACGTGTTTCGGAATATATCTTACAGACATCAAATACAGTTCAGAGACTTGTTGCTGCAAGATGGAGAACTAAACGCTATAAAATTAAAGATAGATAATTTTATTAAACTAATCACAGTGCCCAAGATTTGAGCAGAATAATCAAACAGTTATAACACAAAACATATACGATTTGATTGATTGGAGTACATATAGAAAGACATACAATATACCTAATAACATCAACAACATCTATAATGTCAAATAAACTATAGAATTTTTGTTTAAAGTACCCAACTTTTGTTTGTTTCTAATGTGTATTTCGACCAAGGCATGGAGGAAAACGGCTTCAGAACTTTACGTAGAAGATCAGGGCCACTTTTCTTCCTCTTTTTTATTTGTATCCATAAAAAAACAGTTTTGATGTCTCTTTTTGGTTTGTACCCGTACTGTTTAAGCTAGTACCTTAATAAACCACACCACATGGCAAACGCATTTGTATCTGGCTCCAGGCTGGTACAAAATGTATTTTCCATCTCTCTTCGTAATATTCTGGTGGAGGAATGTGAGAGATGTTTTGTGGAGGCATCATGTCGATAAATACGCTATTTCTTGACACATCCATATCTGATCTTAGTGCTTGATCAAATTCTTCTCCTTCTGTCATAATGTATGGAGTTTATTCACGGAGAACGTTATTCTCCAGCGTGAGCAATCAGGATAAAAACCCCAAAGGGCGATATTTACAGTCAAAAACAGGCTAGTATGGGATTACATATTCAGGAGCTCCCTGAACTCTTCGATGGAGAACCTGCTGATGTGATAGAAGATGGCAGCTTATTTCATTCCCTAATGGTTCTGAGAAAGAAGGAATGATGGTAGACATCTTTGCTCGTAGTTGGTTTTCTGGTGTTGTTCTGATTTTTTGTTCTAACATCAGATGGCAAAAGGTAGACATCAGCTGTTATCGTTACCAGGCCATGCTGGATCTTGTTAAACAATAGGAGGCAGATCTTTACTCTCCTTGCCTGAAGTGGTTTTTAGTTGAGCCTTGTCTCCATCTTTGTAATGCTGCCTGGTTGTCGTCTGTATAGCTTTTTGTTTGATCTTCTGTAGCTGGTTGACGTGCCCAGTGGTGTGGGGATCCCAAATAAATGCGGCATATTCCAGGGTTGGTCGTACTATCCCCTCGAAAGCTCTAGGCGGTGCTGACGTTTTGCAACCTCTGAAATTTCGTCGGAGGAAACTTAATGTTCTGTTTGCTCATGCAGCAATGTTATTGATGTGATTATTGCACTATAGGTTGTTACTGATGGTCTCCCCCATGTATTTACTGCTACCCACTATATTAGGTTTATGGTCATGTATGATGTAGCTTGCGTTGATGGTGTTACGCTTGGAGGTCATCTGGGTGACGACGCATTTCTCGGGGTAAAATACTATTTGCCATTGTCTTCCCAACTCTTCTAGTGCCTTCAGATATTTCTGCAGTTTTTCAGAGTCGCTGCTACGAAAGATTGGTTTAAATAGTAGATAGTCATCTGCGAAAAGGCGATCTTCTTTTAGTTGGAAACTTCCGGTAAGTTATTGATTAAGGTAAGGAAGGACATGGATGCTAGAACGGTTCCTTAAGGCACCCCTGACAAAACTTCTGCTGTTGAAGAAGTGTTGCCATCAGAAGAACTTGCTGGAGTCTGTTCAAAAGGAAGTTTCTCGTCCATTGGAGTGTGTGGCCTCTTACTCCATGGCAGTGTGAAGCTTATGCAGGAGTCTCTGGTGTGCTACAGTATCGAAAGCTTTGGAAAAGTCAATTAGAATTACATTTACTTGACTTGCAGCATCCAGTGTGCGGGCAATGCTACCGATGGTAACTGCAAGTCTGTCTCACTAGAACGATGCTTCATCCATATGGTGTTGTATACATCTAATTGCTGTTCTTGACAAAGTTTTATGTAAAAGTCACAGAAACTGTTCAAAATGGTTTATTGTCAGGTTAGTTGTTTTTGTGGGCTTTCAAGTTGTCTGTTTCTCCTTCGTGTTTACTGGTTTTGTCTTTGCCCTTTCGGACTTTTGTCACTCTTGTCACGACTTGAGGTAGCGTTGCTGTTTTTTGTTCGGTTGATTTTGTGTTTTGTGTTTCTTCTGGCTTTTTTTTTTTTGGTTCGTGTTTACCGGTTTCGTCGTTGCCCTTTCGGACTTTTGACACTTGAATGTCCCATTGGTGCCTCTTTGCTTCTATGACATTCGAATGCCCCTTTGGTACCCCTCTGCTTCCTAACTTTACCCCTCCCCTTTTCTGATTTCTACACTTCCTCTCTATATTTTGTATTTCAGGCTTAAACATTTTCGCCAAGGATTGAAAATTTTAAACACAAACATTTAATTACAGTGTTCTTCGGTTTTAGAAATTTCAAAAAGCAACATTCCAATCATTAATGAGGGTCGGGAAGACCTTTTCCGGGACGCCGGGATTGGCCATATTATTTAACGGGAATTCGGGAAAAGCGACTAGCGGGACACGGGAACCTGCATTTTATTTTTCGGGATTCGGGATCGGTAGTTTTTATTATCCGGGAAAATGGGATTATAATATTATTTTGACGGGAATTCGGGACGGGACCCCCTTCTCCCCCCCCCCCATTAATGTAAGAATACAAGTTTTGTCATTTTAAACAAAAGTATTCAATTAAATTTGATAAAAGGATGGCCATTCAGTATCTATAAATTGAACCAAGGATGACCGTACAATATCTACAAATTGGACCACTCGACTCCCACTAATCTGTATGTTATACAATGATGATTTAGTGTGAATTTTATCTTATCAATTTACAAATCAAAGTCATCGTACAGGGACTGTCAATGTCAACAGGCTTATGTAAAGTCGATATGATTTAGAACAATTGATTATAAAAGAAATTGGAAATATGTTTAATTAATTATTACATAGACGCATGTACATGCATATGTCCATTTCAATTTAGCAAACACAAACAACGATCATAGACAGTATCAAGTCCCACCCACCCCACTGACGAAGGTCAAAGTTTGCACTCCGCTGGTCTGTCTGTTTGTTTGTCTGTCTGTCGGTCTGCCTGTCACACCTCATTTTTCAACATTTTCTTCTAAACCCTGAAAGACATTGAACCTATAGTCTGCCATGATCGTAACAGATCAAGTTTACGTTTCGTTTAACTTTACATTTTTTAGGAAATAACGGCTCTTTGAATTTACCGAAAATTTAGTTTGAAACTTTGAAATACAAGTACTAAGACTAAGTATTTTTGCAATACTCTCAGAATACTTGGTAACCATATCTGGATTTCAAGTTTAATTTGACGTTATTGGTTCCAAAGAATACATTTAATTGTTTAATTCCTATAGATTATGTTTTGTCTGCCATAGAGATATCGATGCTGAGTTGATTAGGGTTTGTGTTGGAGAATACAAGTCCCCCCCACTGACGAAATCCAAAGGGGACCCAAAGTTTGCACTCCGCTGGTCTGTCTGTTTGTTCGTCAGTCTGTCGGTCTGCCTGTCACATCTCATCATGTTTTCAACTTTGAACTTTGAAATACAAGTACTTAGACTAAGTATTTTTGCAATACTCCCAGAATACTTGGTAACCATATCTGTTGGATTTCAAGTATAATTTGACATTATCGGTTCCAAAGAATACATTTATATAATTGTTTAATTCTTATAGATTATGTTTTGTCTGCCATAGATATTGATGCTGGGTTGATATGTTAACGTGCACTATGACTAAATAAATTAAATTCACGGTTACCAAAACTATTAATTATGAAAATAGTCTCCATTTATTAGAGTGATTTTCATTAATTGAAATAACTTTCTAAAACCAAAACGGCATGCTTTTGAATATTTCAGATAAAATGACATTAAGCCAATCTCTTTCTTTCAGCCAAAGTTGAAAACATTTTATTGCAAAAGTTCAACAATTATTATGTTGCTATCTTCCAGGACAGCAACCGAATTCATTGCGACTTGTTAATGGTAAAAGACCAACACAAGGACGACTGGAAATATACCACAACAATACATGGGGTTCTATATGTGACGATAATTTCGACAATAATGCTTCATTAGTTGCTTGTAAACAGCTAGGATTCTATCAAGCGTAAGTCTATATTCAGTAGTTACCATGTAAAACATAATTGACTGAAGGAGCTCAATTGATAATTAAAAAGAGGGGGGAACCATTATCTTCTATAGATAGTTCAATAATGGTCCATTTTAAAAAGAAAAGAAGACATGCTAACTGACCCAAGAAATACTACATGTACAGTTCAAATATTGTCTCCAAGTAGTTATGACCATGTAATTTGTTTTTCTCGGTAGTAATTTTGTTACGTGCATAGAGAATTTCAGTATAACTACCATCAACAAATTGCATTATATTATCATTATACGGTATTTTTTTTTAGAAAAAGGGGGGATATGATTTGATCGTCTGGTGTCCATTGGCATCATTACTTTTAGACCATAGGCCATTTGCATAGTTGTTATAAGTTACTTCAAATGATCTCCCAACATGCGGACTGGTTACCTTTGTTGTAGACTCTAGCAATTGTTCTCCTCGTGGTCAAAACTTCATTTTTAGCAATTTTCTCAAATATACTATTCTACTCGCACATGTTAGAAGAAATGGTTAGTTCTTGCTATGATTAGTGTTTGGCTAGTTGGTGTGCTGAGATGATAACTTTAGCATCCCTAATAGTATGTCTTCACAAACCTGTTGAGTTTTGTATAACTACCAGACCCAAAGATCGCAAAGGAAGGGGGATGTTTTGCGCGTCTTAAAACCTGGTGTAGCTAGCCCACCATTTCTTTTGAAATGCCTGAACCAAGTCAGAACCATTGCGATCTTCAATTTTTCCGGTATGTCTTCCTTGTTTTGTCTTTTCTTGTGGACATTTGAGATTGATTCTCCAATTTATATATACTTTATTCGACGATATATGCAACTTTGATAAGTATGAAGTCTGTCGCATATCTTTTAGATAGATAGATAATCTTTATTTAAAGTCGGCAAGACAGATAACAAATAACATAGGCTCTCATGAGCCTTTGAACCGAAAAACATATATACACATCACAATTTTAAGAACACATAGACAAACAATATACAACATTCAAACATGCATGCATATGGATACAGCGGTTAAATGAGAGCAGTATATTAAAGTAAAATAAATAAGAGCAAAATAAATGCACTAAAGCAGAGCTATAAAATAAAGCAGCACTAAGCAGCATGCAAGCAAAATAATATATAGCAAGCACTTAAAATGAAGCAGAACTATAAAAAATAAAATAAAGCAGACTAAAAAAAATAAAAAGATAGCAAGCTAAAGAAATAAACTACTGAAGCAACTGTAATTTTGATGGGGTATGCTGCACCAGAAAATATTTCCAATTGATACCAAGCAATTCAGCAAATTTGTCAAAAATGCAAAACTATTATTATGGAAAAGGTTGAAATAATAAATTAATTTTTTTTTCCGAAATAGATAATCATCGTCAGTCCGAAATTCACTTCAATATTATTAAATTTCCCGCCAAATCTAAATCGAAAGCGAAAGTTCACTAGAATTTTGAATGATGGCCAATAAGTCCTGAAGCCTGAAGGTGCTTAAAATACCTGCTTTAAGTTTTAAATAATGTTTTTGAATTGATTTCAATGTAGATAAGAGTTGATTGTTCAAAGTTGTCATCACTGTTTACACTGACTCAGTCTCCAATGATGAATATAGAGAATTATACAAATAATTATCAAATAATGCTTTAGGCACGGACCATTTGATTTTCGGGGGGGGGGGGCTGGGATTTTACCTTGAGCCAGGAAATTTTTTTCGCCCGCTTTGCGGGCCAGATTATTTTTTTCACACACATATTAGGCAAGGAAATTTTGTTGGCAAGATTATTTTTTTTTCAATTGGCAAGATTGAAACCAGATTATTTTTTTCAACCTAAGTGCTGGCCAGATTATTTTTTTTTACAAAAATCAGGGCCGGGAAATTTTTTTCAAAAAAATCCCAGGCCCCCCCCCCAGAAAATCAAATGGTCCGTGCCTTAGGATAGTGATAAAACAATTTATGATTTGTATGAAAAGTTTCCGATACAAATTAAAATTTAGCTCAGGTTAAATGATGCAATTTTTTTTATTATTTCCTTTAACTGAAGACATCATGCACATGATGCATGCACTCATCATGTCATTAGATAAATATGGGATTTCTGTATCTCAGACAAGTGCAGGAAGGTTTTTTTTGGTCTTCTTTTACCTGATTTGACACACTGAATTAGATATACATGTAAGTATCCCAACGCATGTGCTATAGCAAGCAGTAACTGCTTACTCTTCTGGAGTTCCTGAGTTCATTTGAGCTTTTAGACTTTAGACACTGGAATACTCCATTGGTGCCTCTGTGATTTATAGGCATTTTTATAGTGCAGCTATAAATTATTACCGATGTTTCCAGGGTTTGCCAATTAGCCTGATGTTAATTTTACAGGTAAAAAAGTGTTAATTAAAGGTTAGTTGTCATAATTGACCTGATATTTGTATAAAAAGATGGATCTTAATCTTGAAGCCATTTGTATTTGGTATGTGCTAATGACTTTAATTCACCTTTTGCAAATTGAAAGAGAGATGAAAATCTCCTGCTTTTTTTGTCAAATCATCAGCTAAAAAATCAGAATCTCAAACTTTGTCTTGACCATGATGCAGATTGCTTGTGATTTCTTTTTTAAATATCACATATATCTCATCAAATTAGGCATCTGCAAAGAAACCATGAATTGTTTGTTTTAAACACTTTGTGAAATTAAAAGCCTTAATTATCTCCATCAAACAGGAATTCAAAAAATTCTTGCACATATGAAGTTATTGTGAATTAAGCTCTTAAAGAACTGGTTACTAGTATAAGGATCCTAGAAATTCTGCTATGGACTCATTAAACTAAATATGTTGAAAAATAGTAACAGCTTAAAAGAGGTTATACGTCAATTCTTCCGTAAATTGATGTTATCTAGTTGAGATGACTGGTGTGAGATGCATTCTCATGAGTACAACTCTTTCCCTAATCCTCCATTCATATATTAGTATTAACTTGTTTATAATGACATCACAAACTGAATACTTCAAAGGGCAACACCTTTTCGACATCACATTAGAATGATTCCAGGGAAACACTGTCAAATTAAAACTTACAATGTCAACATGGCAAGTCTCTAATCGAACATAAAATGAACAATGTTTGATGGAATAAAATAGGTACTTACATGTGTTCTCAGAAAACAGGTATTCATCTTTCACTGGTGATAGAATTTTTCTGATCTTAAGACTCATTCCCCTGCACTCCACTCACAAAAAGATTAAAAACTTCTATCACTCATGAAAGATTTATCCAGTCTTTTCCGAAAACTTATGTCAGAACCTCTAAATCTTATGTTTGTACTTGCTATTTATTTTATAATTACAGTGGAAAGTTATCTGTGTCACGAGGGAATGGCTTCTTTGGTAAAGCGGCTGACTCTGCTCCTATCTGGTTAGATGATGTGACGTGTACAGGAAGTGAGACCAGTATAACCAATTGTCAACATAAAGCATTCGGGAACCAGAACTGTCAACATAGTGAAGATGTCGGTGTCGATTGTGATGCTGGTATGGAAATACGCACTGTAAAGGGGAATTATTCCCAAGGGCTTTATTTTTAAATTTTTTTTTTACACCATCAATCTATCTATGGTGTTTAACACATAAAAAGTTAGTCCAATGTTATAATTTATTTATTTAATTTGAGTATTTCACAGATCAATTTTCACATTGTATCCCAGGACCCTTTTTGCAAGTTGTTTAGAGAACTTTGACAACTTGTTCCCATTATTTACACATGTTTATTAGCAAATACTGTGAAATAGGCTTTTAGATGTCAAACTGCAGTGTAAACCACATGTGATGCCAACAAGATGTTTTGTGATGAAATAATTTATTCATCAACATGATCGATGTCAGTTAACTACAAAACAGCATGTAGTATTTGAATTCAAAAAAATGCATTATAATTCATCATTAAAATATAGGTAAAAGTTTATAATTCAAATTCTCATGAAAATTTTGAATCAGTTATTGATTCTTCAATTATTGTTTTAGCTATTGATGCTAATGTAAGACTACGTTTGAAAGATGGAAGCAGCAATATGGAAGGACGAGTGGAGGTCTACTACAACAATACCTGGGGAACAATCTGTGATGATGAATTTGATGAAAAAGCTGCTAAACTTGTCTGTAAATACTTTGGATTTAATAAGTAAGTATACAATTATAATGAATTTGATGAAAAAGTGGCTAAACTTGTCTGTAAATACTTTGGATTTAATAAGTAAGTATATAATTTAATGGACCCTGTGAGAGTGCCAAGTGGTGAATAGGCTTGAAGCAGTGCTATGCTTGTCGTAAAGTCCACTAAATAATACCAAGAACGTGACATATTGGTTCATGCCACTTTGTTCATAGAGCAAATTTATGTTTACCAGCAGATGAATTATAAACATATCATATTCTTAATTTTGCTTTGCTTAAACTATAATCTGTAAATTTTATGTCTCTCTCATCGATATTGTGTATTTACAGTGTGGCTGCCATTCCAGTTAGTAGTGCTTACTTTGGTAATGGCTCAGCTCTGCCGATTCTGCTTGACGATGTTAAATGTTCAGGAACTGAGCCCGGACTTGGGGCGTGTAACCACAAGCCCTGGGGACAGAATAATTGTGACCACACAGAAGATGTTGGAGTATTCTGTATACAAGGTGAGAAAATAGGCATAGGGCACAAATGACACGTAAGATAACAATGCCAGCAAAAATAATCAACGTCAATGATCGTACGCTTATACAATGAATTCTGTTTAATCTAAATCCCTTTCCTTGTTAACATTGAAACCAAACTTAGCCTCGTCTTTTAATTATACACCCACTTGATACGTGATGTATGATGTAATGACAGGAGTATACTTTCATTCATCTGTTTGTGTGTCCATTACACCACAGGGTTCTTATCTGTCATGTCTGTAGCTTTTCTTAAGGTAGCTGGGGGTTCTTAAATGGAGCATCTTTTTCACTCATCTTGCAAATTTTTAGCCTAAATTTCAATTAAAATAATTTTTTATTGTATAAGTGATGTGAAATTAATTTCTTAATTTACTTTCATTAATGTCCCCACTAATGTTGCATTAAATTTATTTGATGCACTTATTAAACCTATTTTAATGTATAATCTTGATATATGCATGATGGATCAGTATCTTCCATTTTATAGAGCAAAAATGAGAACAAAAAATACAAATTATCCGGAAGTATTTTTGGATCCATTTACGTTTATAGAAAAAACTTCTTTTGAAAAGGTTCATTTGACATATTGTAAATATATCCTTGGTGTTAAACGAAGCTCTTCAAATCTTGCCTCACGTTTAGAACTTGGCCGCTCCCCTATAGAAAAATTTATTAAAATTCAGTCACTTTTATATTATGCCAGATTACATACTACTAACATTAATCCTCTATTGAAAGAGAGTTTTGATCTGTGCAAGACATTAGATTCTGAGCATATCTACTCATGGGTTACTTATATAAAAGATATCATCTCTGACACTGATATTGATGTAAATAAAATTAATTCATCTAAAACATCTAAAAATTTAAAATCAGTCAAAGCATATGTAAAAAGTGAAATTTCTGAATATTACGATAATATGGCTAACAATAAGATTAAAAACTTAAATGAACAAAATAAATTATTCCTATATAAATCTTTAAAAACAGATCTTGGAAAAGAACACTATTTATCTCATTATGACTTTGAAACACGCAAAAATATAGCAAAATTTAGAATATCTGACCACTTTCTTGAAATTGAACAAGGACGATATAAAAAAATTCCTAGAGATCAACGTTTTTGTAATTATTGTAAAAATCAAAATAGTATTGATGATGAGCTCCACTTTTTTCTTCATTGTGACCATAACAAAATTTATAGAAAAATTCTTTTTAAAGACTATGAAATAAACTTTAACCATTCTGAACAACATAATTTAACCAAAATATTATCCCCAACAAATTTTAGGCAAACTCAGAGTCTTGCCTCCTTTATAAAACAGTCATCAGAACTGAGGACAGGAGACTCAAAGACTTGATGTTGTCTTTTTTTGTTTATTGTCATATATGTATATAATTATGTCACAAATCATTTAAATGTTGATTTCTTGACAAATAAAGATTATTATTATTATTATTATTATTAATAAAGAAATACAAAATATACACTTAGAGCAATATATTAAGCTTCTTTTAAAAAATATTATTTCAGGTGAAGTATTTGATGGGAAAATGTGTGATTGATTTTTATTAAGAAATGTATTGGAAAATTTGGTTTACCTTACATATCTCTAAAAATGTACTGTGACCCCATGTTGTTTTTATCACAGAAATCAAAAGTATATCCTACAATTCCTATTTGACATTATGAAATGTAAACATTCTTTTATACAATTAGAGGAAATAATGTGTGCAGATCTTAGGCTTTCCTTTCTTTTCAATTTCAAATTAAAAAAAAAAAATGATACCATCTGTTTTTTTTTTAAGTATATTCTCCCTTTAGTAGTTCATATTAGCCATGCAGATCTCACTGTAAATGTTCCTGTTAGCAATAATTAGTGTGATCATATGAATTTTGTGAAAGATAACACCTGACTTCAAAATTTATGTAAAAGATAGCATAAATGGTGTGTATGACTCTAGATTGAGATATGCTATGGATAACATATGACCCATAAAATTATGTGACATTGAAATATGTAAAAGGTAGAATAGATCAATGTCATTACACAATATGGGATGTAGATAAAAGATTATTTCATAGAAATAAAATGTGAAAGTAATAGGATAGGATAGGATCATCTGTGGACGCTGGCTCCTGGAACCACTATGTCCACCTCCTCTTCTAATTGACTATTTATCGTTGTTTCGTCACTTCCGGACTTTTGTCGAGTGCTCTTGTTTAAGTTGATGTCTGCCTCATGGTTGTACTTTATCTCTTGATGTTCCCAGTGTTTGTCTAATTTTATTTCGAATTCCTTTACTGTTTTCGCATTTATAACTTCGTTAGGCAGGCTGTTCCAGATGTCTACTATTCTTCTTGTAAAATAATGCTTCCTGATGTCTAATCTACTGCGGTGTTTTATCAGTTTTTTATCGTTTCCCCTCGTTCTGGTGTTTTCATTTAGGTCGAGCAAACTTTCAGTGACCTGGCTATCATAAATACCTTGCAGTATTTTGAATGATTCGATCATATCCCCTCGAAGGCGTCTGTATTTGAGAGTGGGCATTTTCAGTTTTTTTAATCTGTCTGGGTACTCAAGGTGTTTCAGCTCAGGTATCTGCTTTGTCGCTCTTCTCTGTACGTTCTCAATGCTGTCGATGTCTCCGACTTTGTGTGGTGACCATACTGGTGCAGCATATTCCAAGTGCGGACGGACAAGAGCTTGAAATAGGTACCTGAATGATGTGTTGTCTAGATATGTGAATGTTCTTCTAATGAGTCCCATGATACTGTTGGCCTTATTTACTTGTTGTTGGATGTGCTTTGAGAATGATAGATGTTCATCCACTAGTACTCCTATGTCTTTTTCCCCTTCTGACTTTTGTAGTTTTACCTCATGTCCGTTGTTATCGTATAGATGGTACTCCCTTTCTGATGTTGAGGGTTTATTGGATACACTAACTACCTTGCATTTGTTTGGATGGAATTTTAGGAGCCAGGTGTTGGACCAATTTTGGAGGCTGTCTAGATCTTCTTGCAGGCTCTTTGTATCACTTTCCGATTTGATCTCCTTGTACACTTTCGTGTCGTCTGCGAAAAGGAATGCTTCCGCCTCTACACACTCTGGCATGTCGTTGATGTAGATGACGAACAGGATTGGTCCAAGTACACTTCCTTGTGGTATGCCACTGGTCACATCATGGCATTTGGACTCGGCTCCATTGACAGTGACCTTCTGTTTTCTGTCAGATAGGAAGTTTTTTACCCACTCTATAGTCTTGTCTCCAATGCCATATCTTTCTAGTTTCTTTACTAGCCTTCGATGAGGGACTTTGTCGAAGGCCTTCATGAAATCCATATACACTGCGTCAATGCACCCTCCATTGTCTAGGATCTCCGTCCATTCGTCTAGTACTTTAAGGAGTTGCAGCGTGGTTGACCTTCCGGATATAAATCCGAACTGTTTCTTGCTAAACAGTTTGTTTGTTTGCATGTGGTTGACTATGTGGTTTCTCACCAGTTTTTCCATCATTTTACATGCTATGCTGGTCAAGCTCACGGGTCTGTAATTTCCTGGGTCAGACTTGTCCCCCTTTTTGAATAGTGCCACCACATTGCCTAACTTCCATATATTTGGGCATTTTGCTGAATCTTTCGATGCATTAAAGATCTTGGTTAATGGCTTTGTGATGACTTTTCTTAATTCTCTTAAAGCTTTTGGATGGAGTCCATCAGGCCCTATGGATTTGTTTGGATTAAGCTGGTCCAACAGTTTCTCAACCTCTTTTTCGGAGAAATTTTTCTCTTCATATGGTGTTTGTATTTGGACAGTATCTATGTTTGGAAGTTCCCCTTCTGGTTCCTTTGTAAATACACTGCTGAAAAAGTTTGCAAGGACATTTGCTTTCTCCTCGTCGTTTTCCGTAGTTTTTTGCACTCCATTCTCATCCTTGTATTTCAATTCCGCAATGCCGGTTTTCGTTTTTCTCTTTGAGTTGGCATACTTCCAAAACTTTTTAGGATCTGCCTTTGCGCTTTTGGCTATGTCTTCTTCCATTTGTTTCTTAGCTCTTCGTACATGATTTTTAACTTGGTTCCTGGCTTTCTTGAAATCTTTAAGTTTGCTGGTCTCTTTAGTTTCCCTGTATTTTTTCCAGCATTTGTGTTTTTCCTTTATTTTGTCCTTTGTTTTCTGGTCAAGGGGTATGTAATTGTGTTTCTTTGCTTTTGCTGTTGCTTTGTTGTTGATTTTTGGTATATTTTTCTCCTTAGCTTTGTTATATATGTCAAGAAATACATCATTCATGGCATTTGGATCCCCATTGCTAACTATTCTCAGTGTTTCGTCCCAGTCTTGATCTAGTTCCTCTGCCATTTTGGTGTAGTCCCCCTTGTTGTAATTCCATTTTTCTATTTTGGTTACTTTTTGTTCCCAGTAGCATTTGTATACAAATGATAGTACCGCGTGATCACTTTTCCCTAATGGGCTATCATAGTTGATTTCGTCTACCATGTTCTCTTCATTTGTTAAAATTAGATCTAATACACTGGGTTCATTTTCGCCTCTCACTCTAGTTATCTCACTGACATGTTGATGCAAGTAACTGTCCCTGATGCTTTCCATAAATTTTTCGCCGTCTTGGTCACCGTTTGCTTTCCATTCTTTCCAGTCGAGTTTAGGATAATTGAAGTCACCCATAAGCAAGATGTGGGAGTATTCCTTGTTTAAGGATGCATTTATTATCAGTTCATTTAGTTTGGTTAAATTCTCCTTGTCGCTACTCGGGCTTTTGTAAATACATCCTATCAATAGAGTATCATTCCCTGCTAATTCTATTTTTATCCAAGTACTCTCTTGGAAGTCGTTCCCCATTTTTACCTCTTCTTTCTGAATACCGTCTCTGACATAGATTGCGGTACCTCTAGCTGCTCTATCCTCATCGTTGACCAAGTCGTATCCTTCTATTTGTAGTTCTGCTTTGGTTGGCTTGAATCTGCATTTCTTTGGATAAATTTCAGTTACTGCAATCAAGTCTATCGTTTTCTCGCTAAGTTGAATTCTTGTTCTCAACTCATCCAATTTGTTTGGAAGACTATCAGCATTTGTGTACATAATATTCAAATTTTTAAAAACTGCTTTATTTACACGGTTGCGGTTAAAAACATTAAAAACATTTGTTTTTGGTCTGGCTACTTCTTTTTCACCCTGACCACCCTCATGCATGACCATGGTGGTCCCTTTGGGATATATTTGAAGTTTTTTTCGTCCCCCGATCCTGCCAAGGCTTTCGTTTTGTCTTTTGCTTCCTGCCATTTCTCTTTGCTAATTTGCCTTTCTTTCTTGGTAAGATCATGGGTGATTGAAAGTTTTTGGAGTTCTTCGTTTGCTCCCTTTAGTTCACTAAGGTTTTTCATCATCTTATTTTTGGCCGCCTCGCTTTCGAAGATTATTCTCAAGGGTCTGGTTTTCTCTTCTATTCTTTTCCCTAGTCTAGTGATTGTTTTTATCGTCTCCGGGTTTGTTTTTGTTGTTTCGCAAACCTGGTTTACCAGTTCGTAGTCCTTCACCTTTCTTTTTTCCCCATCTGCTTGGTCAGGTTCTTTTGCGTTGAAGATTATTACATTGCTTCTCCTGGAGATGCTCTCTTTGTAATCTTCAAGTTTTTCATTCATATCATCTAGAGCAGGTTTTGGGTTGCTGTTTCCGCCTTTTGCCTCATCAGATTTGCCAAATTCCTGAATCATTGCTTTTACCTCATCAGTGTTTGGCTTCTTCTCCATTGCTTCTTCCAGGGCCTGAACTCTAGCTTCGTCTGGTTTTTTTGCCACTGCTACCTCCAGGGCCTTTATTCTGGATTCATATTTCTGGAAGTAGTCCCTGCATCTTTCCTCAATTTCTTTCCCAATTTTGGCATTTTTTACCGCTTTCTCCTCGCACGGTGGGCAATACCAGTGCATGTCTGTTCTTTTGCCCACAAACTTGTATTCGTCTGCTGATAAATTTAGGCATATTCTGCACATGTGGCCTGAACAGATTTCACATTCAAGAAGCTCAGCCTTATCTTCGTCAAATTCGGCTTTACAAAGTTTACAGGTCCATACCTCTTTTTTCTGTTCTTTGCCTTCCTTGTTTCTTGAAGACGACCTTGACCCTATAGATTTATCTTTTGGCTCTTTTTTGCCTGTAGTTGATGATTTCCTACTTGCAGACATTTTTGCGTGTGATATTATTGGCCTTTTGACGCTGTGTATATGGTCTTATGTAAACAAGTTTGCCCTATTCAAGGATGAACAGGATACTTATTTACTTTTGTTGATGGCCTTTGAAATTGATATTTTATAGACAAGACTGCCCTATTTACAGAGTAAACAGGATCCTTACCTATGTAACTTAGTGTTTAAACAAGTTCGCCCTATTCAACTAGTGAACAGGATCCTTATTTACACTACTATCTCTATGTTTTTTATAAACAGCTTTCCCCTATGCAAGTTTTGCACAGGATAACTATTTATGTAACGTGGTTAAACAAGTTTGCCCTATTCAACTTTTGAACAGGATCCTTATTTAAGCTACTTTCTCTATTGTGATAAGCTTTTCCCTATGCAAGTTTTTACACAGGATAGATTTCTATGTAAGGTGGTTAAACAAGTTAGCCCTATTCAACTTGTGAACAGGATCCTTATTTAAGCCACTACCTCTAATGTTTATAAACAGCTTTTCCCTATGCAGCTAGGTATTTGCACAGGATAACTATTTATAGTGTACTTTAATTTATTCCTCCTTATAACTTTCCCCTATGCAAGTTTTTGCACAGGATAACTTTCTATGTAATTTGGTTAAACAAGTTAGCCCTATTCAACTTGTGAACAGGATCCTTATTTAAGCTTTTTTCTCTAATGTTTATAAACAGCTTTTCCCTATGCAGCTAGGTTATTACACAGGATAACTATTTATAGTATACTTTATTTATTCCTCCTTATAGACAATATTTCCCTATACAATTTGTTGTACAGGATTGTTATCTATATTAAGGTGGTCCTGATTTATCTGCGTAGACAATATTGCCCTATTTAGTTATCTTAAACAGGATATTTATCTATCTCAATCTAATGTTTGCTCGACCTGTATTCTCTTAGATCTAAAGACAAGATTTCCCTATCTAGAGTTTAGACAGGATGCTTATCTTTATTTATCTTTTTGTGTTTGTATAAAGTTACTATACTAAACAAGACTAACTTATTTAGGTTATGTTACTTTTTTTTTTTCCTCTATGTACTGACTGCGGTGAACAATTTTAGAAGTGATGCTACAATATATCCACTTACTTGATATTTTCTCTGTGTCCAGTATTTTGAAGCAGCAGATGCATACAGCCCATACATCAATCACTGAATCACTAAGTGTCCTTGCACTACGATGTCACCACACTTATACAAAAGTCAATGTCTATACACAATTAATGAAAATATGATGAATGCAAAAGAAAACAAAATCACAAATTAATTGAAAAATAAATGTCTACACACAATGTACAATATAATGATACGCACATACAAAATCTCAAATAAATTGTTTGAAAACGTGGATTTGTGAAGTTATTTACACGTAAACAGGATAATGGCCCTATTTACTTAAACTAGTCTAAATCCATGTATTTCGCAAATTTGATGATTTTGTACATCCATAATTTAGCAAGAGATTTTGTTGGATGGATGCCGTCATGAAATAGTTGATGATTTTTCTTGTATTTTGTTGCTGGGCTAGTTGCCTTTTTGTGGCACTTCAAAACGTCGGTGTTGAGATTAGGGAATCGTATGTTGTGTGGGTTTATGTTTTTAAGTTCGCTGTTGTATTTTGTTACAGCCTCATTCACCTCGTCATCATACAGTGGTAGTATGGGTTTTTGTTTTTTGCCCTGTATTGTTACTTCCAAACTAGTGCTGTTATCGTCGTGGTCAGAGACCTTGCGTTTGATGTTTTTGTTGCCTTTCCCTTTGATTGTTACCTTCAGCGATTCGTTATTGTTGTTGGGGTCTACATGTACTTGTACTTCATTCTTGTTATCACCTTGATGTTTCTTTGAATTACTGTTCTCAGTGTGTGATTTATTCCTGTTCGATTTTACTTCGTTGTACTTTTTGGGGAAGTAAAACGGACAATCTAGAAATACAACTTCGGTGTTCTTGTTTGTTTTGAGCAAGTTTTTCTTAAATGCTTTCAGTTCTTGCATACAATTGGTGACGTTTTTTTGTATATTTTTATTTCTAATGTTAACAAACTTCCCTTCCTTTTTTGTGATTTGGCATGTCCCGAACCAGACTAGTACCAGCGGGCTTCTCTTTCCTTTGATCGCCTTCTTAGTCCTTGACAGAAGGTCCTTGTCTTCTGGGCCTGCTCCTGGTTTCTCAATTACTGTAAATTTCGATAGTCTTGGTAAAGTTCTTTTCACACTGATGCCTTTGCTGTCGCTGACCAGAAATGTTTCTCGATTATACCCTCTGAATCTGCATTCCCTGGTATATCTGTTTATTTCTTTCTCGATTTTGTGCAGTGACATAAATGCCGATTGTTTATTGACCAAGATGGCCGCCCAAGCACAATTTACAAATTTCCCTTGTAAAACGGAATTTTAGTCCAAAAAACTTTGATATTTAGATGAATTAATGCTCCATTTTGTTGATGGTTCACTAATTAACACTTGTACACTTTGCTGTTAGTCCTAAGTTAGGATTTGAGACAATTTTTCTCTCTCAATTTTTTCCCTGCCGGCTTGCCGGAAGTGACGTATTTATTAATAGTAATGGCAAATGGGCTTCAACTCCTATCTGTAAAATCATGATCCATGTCTTGTAGGCATTAGTTAAATTTGTTGAAGTACTTGTTTCTTAACTGAGTTTTCAGTTCTTCCCCATAAAAATGTTTCTTGACCTTATTAAAGGAGCAAAAAAAAAGCTATAAGATTAGTGCATTGTTGGTGTATGTTTCATTTTCAGTGTAAAAAGAGGTATAAAATAAATCCACCACAATTTTGGACAGTCCCTTGAGAAACAACAAGCCCTGTCATTATTGAAAACTTTTCTGTAATGTATAACAATAAGAGAGCTTGAATACCAATGACCAAATCTTTGTTAATGTCTGGAAATAAAACCCAACAACATTTTTTTTTAAATCTTTTTTTCAGGGGGTGGGGTGGGGGTGGGGTGGAATGCTCTATTCCATTACAATTGTCAGCTTTCTATATATATGAGTCTAAACAAAGAAGAAACTCCATGATATCCTTGGCAGGTAGCAGTGAGAGGATCGCCCTTGACAATGCACATGTGGACACGAATATTATTATTTACATGATTTAGGAGTCTGAAAATCTGCACTTACTCTTTAGATATAAATAAGCTGCAAATTTAAGACACAAATTTATTCACTCCCACAGAGGGATTTGAACCCCTTTTTTTGTCTCATCAATGGCAACACCGCCTCCACTAAGTCCAGCGACTTAGACCACTTGGCCAACTATGCTTTATAAAATATAGTTTCATTAACCGAGTGATACCTTTGTCGCAAGGCATATCTTAGCCTTGAACATTAGTACAATATTTCAAATTCTGCCTGCAATTACAATTTGTTTTTTCATACTCTTATAGGAGGAACTGCTCCAACCAATGTTCAAGTCAGACTCACAGGAGGACTCAGCCGATACCAGGGACGCGTGGAGATCAATGTCTTCAATAAATGGGGGACAGTTTGTGATGATAACATTGGGTCTACAGAGGCTGGCATCATTTGTAAAATGGCAGGATTTAACAGGTTTGTAAACATAACTTCTAAACCACTAGAAAGAGTTTGATCAAACTTAAGAAGTATATCATTGAGATGAGCATGAATATTTTAATTGATTTGAAAAATCATAATGAGTATTCTTTGTTTGATATAATTTAGAGGTTAATATTTTAGTGGAGTTGATTCAAATGTATTTACTATGGTGTTGATATTTTGAAAAATGGTTGCTGTACCACAACCGCGGGAAGTTATCATAAAAGTGTTTATTTATTTATATTTCTTACCAAAGAAATTGAAAGTGTTTAAAAGAAGTGGACTTGTACCAATATAGCAATGGAATGTCATAAATCCCAAAAAACAAAAACAAATTTGGAATATATAAAATCACCAGAGTTCACTTTTGATATGACTTAAATTCCTGTTGTTGATATCCCTTCAGTTTATTTTGTGTTTCTTCGTGCGGTTTTTGTTCATGTTTACCAGTTTTGTTGTTGCCCTTTCCGACTTTTGACTCTGGAATGCCCCATTGGTGCCTCTTAGCTTCTATTATCACTAAAACAAACAAAAGCCCAACATACTTAACTGAAGTTAGCAACCAGAACTCAAATGAAACAAGATTGAACTCAGGTGCTCCTGAAGAGTAAGCATATAGCTATAGCACACCCGGTAAAATTTGAAATTTTCTGAGCCGTTGCTGCCATAATTACTTTGTTAATGAGACTTTTTTATGACTTTTCTTATGTCAGGAGACATGTAACTATATTTCTTTTGTTTCAGAGGTGGATCAGTTATCAATGGGAGAACGTTTGGTGGCAGGAAGGGACCCATATGGCTAGATGATGTCACATGTGTTGGGAACGAGTCCAGTATTGTACAATGCTCTCATAAGCCATGGGGAGTTAACAACTGTGGGCATGATGAAGACGTAGCTGTCATGTGTAACTCAAGTATGACAAGATCAATTACATTATTGATACCATTTAATGATATACATGTATTACTAAAAACTTTATCAAATATAACAAAAGGTTATTATAGCATTTTCACTCTTGCTGAAGACAAGACACACTTAATATAATTAAAAAAATTGATTCTTGTTTATTTGGGCTATTCAAGCCAAAAAAAAGTTGATTAGAAGAGCAATTACTTACCATTCTTCATCCAATTGTTAAAGCTTCATAAATGAATTGAATGATTTATGTAAAGAGAAAATTTTGGGAAGGCTTGATTTTTGAGAAATTGTTGTCATTGATATATTTGTGAAAAGCTAAACCAAGCAAAGATTTATTTTCATGTTGGATGACAATTAAAGATTTTACAGTTTCATGTAATTTTAACCTCACAAACACATTTTAAAACTGAAATCTTGAAATTTTAATGAAATTTTTCCATCTACATTATTTGATGTAAGCTATTAAAATAAAATATTTTGATTATTTTAAGACACCCCTCCCCAGATCAATATAAGATTGGCAGGAGGCCCCAACAGCCTTGAAGGACGAGTGGAGATCCAGTACAACGGAGTCTGGGGCACGGTTTGTGATGATAATTTTGATGCGTCTGCTGCTGCTGTCGTCTGCAGAATGTTGCATGCTCCATTGTAAGTTATCCTAAAAACTTGTTTGGTTTCTAGATTTTTATGTCAACTGCAATGTGCTGCAAAGCTAGATATAGGAGTTGCTTTGACACTATCTGTCATCTTGCAGCGTCACAAAAATTTTCGTTGCATTTTTCCGGGCAATTACATGTCACAGCCTTTAGCTATTTGGCATGAAGCTTCCTTCTATAATATTATATTGGAAAAGTGATTTGATGCCGCTAATTCATCTTCTTCTTGTTTACCAAATATTTTAAGATGCAGGCAACATACGTCTTCCATGGAAGACTGCCATTCTAGTTGTTTATGTTGTTACTATTTGTAAAAAATCTGCCGTAAGTTTCTTATAGTCCAGATATTGTAAGGACTGCTTGAATTAGCAACCAGTGCATGACATCAATAACTTACATATAATCTAAGATATATTGTTATGCATGTGCAGAAGTCTGCCTATATGATGGTATCTCCCATAATCCACCAGTAGTTCTACGAGTGTCTATACACATTTACTTTACCAGGCAGTGGACTTGCCTATAAATTTGGATGCAAAGCAAATGTTTTGGAGAGAAATTTAAATATTGTTATAGCTATATGTTTGCTTGAAAAAACAATAATGCTTAATTCATCAGCTAAATTTTGCTAAAGGACAAGATATGATAAGAGCCCAATTTTGCCCCCCAATTTTGAAATTATTAAAATGAGCTAAAAGTATGTGATGTATACTTTAAATTAGTTTAGCTTTACTATATCAGCATTATTTTGTTTAAAGTGATCCATTATGATGTTAAAATAGTTACCCAAAGAGGCTTTAAAATCGTGATTTGATGAAAAACAGCAAAAAACCTGCAAGTTTGATGTGGTTTTCAGCAAATGTAACTATGAGCCACACAGAGTACCACTACAATAATTTATGTAGATAATCATTTTTGTCTCGCCTGCGACGAATAGTCGCGGAAGGCGAGACATAGGTATTACTTTCCGGCGGTGGCGGCAGCGGCGGCGTCGTAAACTTTTTTGTAAGACTTTTGTGGACAATGAATTGCTTGAAAAGTATAATAGCTAGGCATCTGTTATTTGGTATACAGACAGTTCAGGTTATGGTCTACGCAACTGTCACCATGCCGTGTGACCCTGACCCCATTTTCATGCTCCAATGACTCTGTGAACTTAGGTCTTTTTCAGGCCGAAAAACTTTTTTGTAAGTCTTTTGTGGACGATGAATTGCTGGAAAAGTATATTAGCTAGGCATCTGATATTTGGTATACAGACAGTTCAGGTTATAATCTACGCAACTGTCACCATGCCGTGTGACCCTGACCCCATTTTCATGCTCCAGTGACTCTGTGAACTTAGGTCTTTTTCAGGCCGAAAAACTTTTTTGTAAGACTTTTGTGGACGATGAATTGCTGGAAAAGTATATTAGCTAGGCATCTGATATTTGGTTTACAGACAGTTCAGGTTATGGTCTACGCAACTGTCACCATGCCGTGTGACCCTGACCCCATTTTCACGCTCCAGTGACTCTGTGAACTTAGGTCTTTTTCAGGCCGAAAAACTTTTTTGTAAGACTTTTGTGGACGATGAATTGCTGGAAAAGTATATTAGCTAGGCATCTGATATTTGGTATACAGACAGTTCAGGTTATGGTCTAGGCAACTGTCACCATGCCATGTGACCCTGACCCCATTTTCACGCTCCAGTGACTCTGTGAACTTGGGTTTTTTTTCAGGCCGTAAACTTTTTTGTAAGACTTTTGTGGACGATGAATTGCTGGAAAAGTATATTAGCTAGGCATTTGATATTAGGTATACAGACAGTTTAGGTTATGGTCTACGCAACTGTTACCATGCCGCGTGACCCTGACACCATTTTCACGCTCTAGTGACTCTGTGAACTTAGGTCTTTTTCAGCCGAAAAACTTTTTTGTAAGACTTGTGGACAATGAATTGCTGGAAAATTATAATAGCTAGGCATCTGATATTGAGTATACAGACAGTTGTGGTTATGGACAACGCAACTATCACCATGCCATGTGACCATGACCCCATTTTTACGCTCCAGTGACTCTGTGAACTTAGGTCTTTTTTTCAGACATTGTAATACATTGTACTTGTGTGGACAATGAATTGCTTGAATAGTATAATAGCTAGGCATCTGTTATTGGGTATACAGACACTTTTTGTGTTTATATCAAGAAATGAAAGCTTAGGTAGTTGATATTAGTGATGGTGCCGGCAGGCGAGACATACTTTTAGTGGCCACACTTGTTAATATAGAAACAAACCACAAAAATATCTTTGTGGTACTCGGAGTGGCTCATAGTTATATTTACCAAAAACTACTAAAAATTTGCATGAATTTACCACTTTTTCACAAAAATGTCTTTTTTCCCATAATTTGATGACGTCACTGTGACGTAATAAACAAGATTCAGTTAAAATTAATGTAATTTTACTATACCTTGTTTATCTAAGAACTGATCTAGAATAATTCAACCTTAGTTCAATCATTTTTTAAAAATGGTAAATTAGGGGGCCAAATTTAGCCATTATCATATCTTGTCCTTTATTCTACTATTTAAGCTCTGGAGCCGTAGGCTACTCCCAGTCTCCCTACGGTCCTGGTACAGGTCAGATACTGCTGGATGATATCACTTGTGTCGGTACCGAGACCTCCATTGTGAACTGTCAACACAAAGCCTTCGGAACGTCTAACTGCCAGCACAATGAGGATGTAGGAGTCAAATGCCAAGCAAGTAAGTCAAATAAAACCTTATATCACAGCAAGCAATTTTTTTATGTGACTGGCAAACCCTTGAATTTCATTTGTCAGTTCAAGGTCCTGAAAAGACCTTGAATTTTGAAAAAATTGAAAATATCCTTGAAAAACCCTGGAATTTTATAGTTTCACAATCAAAGGTTCATGATTGAACCGGGAACTGTTTCACAGGAAATTTCTTCAGGGGACTGAAATTTTGTGGACTATTTTCATCCTTGAAAAAGACTTAAATACCCTTGAAAAGTCCTGGAAAAACCTTTGAATTTTGCATCAACATAATAGTGGCTATGGCTGTGACTGAGCAGTTTACATGCCTGTCTTTTTGTGTGTGTGATTTTGTGGTTCATGGTTTAAACACACTCTTGATTCATTTCTTTTCATAGTTTCTTAAAAATATGTTTTGTTTTGTCCTTTCTATTAAAGGAAACTACAAAATTGACCTTAAAACATCATGTCATTTTGACACTATCTGTGGTCTTGCCTCATCACGCATCATCCAGCATCCTGTGTCCTGTGGTGTCACAAACATTTCAGTTGCAGTTTCTGGGCACCTACTTGACACAGGCCTTGATATTTGGCATGTAGCTTCCTCCTGTAGTAATATATGGTGTAAATTGATCTTTTAGCCATAAAGGATCTACTTCCTGTTTACAGAATATTTTAATACACAGGCAACATTTGTCTTCCATGGAAGACTTCCATTCTAGTTATGTTGCCTGCAACTTGTTGCAGAAGCGACATATAGGGGTCACATTGGCACTATCGACAATCTTGTATCCTGCGTCCAGTGGTAGAAAAATTGTCCGTCACACTTTTCCAGGCAACTACATGCAGCAGGCTCTTGAAACTTGGCAGGCAGCTTCATCCTATAGAACTATATGTTGTAAAGTGATTTTATGCTGGAAAAGTACTACTTACTGTTTGACGAATATTTAAGATTTTATATATAAAGGACTTGGATACAAATTTTTGTCACACTTTTCAAGCAACTACATGCAGCAGGGTCTTGATACTTTGCATGCAGTTTTATCCTATAGAACAATATGGTGTAAAGCGTTTTTATGCTAAAACTCTTCTTCTACCTGTATACAAAACAAACAAAGATACACAGGCGATATATGCCTTCCAAGGCTCCATCTAGTTTTAAATAGTTCTTCAATTACCAATCTTCATACAATGCATAAATTTTTATGCAAATAATCTGCTTTTAATGCTTAAAGATTTCATTTTTGATGATTTTAGATACAGCTACTGTTAACGTCCGTCTCAGAGGAGGTCCAGGGAGCTATGCAGGACGTGTGGAAGTTTATTACAATAACACTTGGGGGACCATCTGTGACGATTCCTTCAGCTCTAAGGAAGCATCTGTCATCTGTACTCAGTTAGGATTAAATGGGTAGGTATAATGTATAGGAAGGAGAAACTTTGCAAAGAAATTGTAAATAAAGGTGATAACAAAATTACCGAACTGAAATGATCAATCTCAATGTCCAATACTGGAGAAATCAAAGATTACAATTGTCCTGACTTGGTATAATCAGTTTAATAAATATGACTAAAATCAGGTTTTATAGCCCCAAACCTCTTTCATTGGGATCTAAGGGCCCAGTAGTAACATGAGACAACAATAAAAATAATGAAGTGATCATTTCAGTGCCACAGACAAAACACCATTACTTGACTTGCTTGTAGTTTGTTTCTGATGGCAGTTTTATAGTCTTCTGTATCTTCAAACTATTTCTTTGATTTATTAACTTTCCACAGTACGATCCTCTATTGGTGCTCCTTGGCTTCTGTCTTAAATAGCACATGTTCATAAAACTTACCTCGCCAATGTGTTGTTTTGCTCTCTTTCTAGTATAATAAACAAAATATCATAATAATCTTATCCAAAGTAAGGATGTCTTAAAACAAATGACACATTGTATATTTTAAATGTGGAAAAAGTATGGCTTCATCCACTTTTATTTGTCTTTTAGAACTAATGCTGTGGCCAAGGGTAGTTCATTCTATGGCCAAGGAACTGGACCAATTATTTTAGATGATCTTCAATGCACTGGGAATGAGAAGAATTTGGCCCTGTGTGGACATCGAGGATGGGGCAAGAGTAACTGTGATCACACAGAAGATGCCTCTGTTGTTTGTACAGGTAAGAAAACTAAAACAAGAATTTACAACATAATACTTGTTTGGTATCATTTACTGTGGTTTCATTAGTATTCGTTGAGTATCAATTTTCGTGGTTTTTGTGGATGGATTTGACCCACGAAATTTGATACCCCACGAAAAATGAAATTTAACATTGCTGTATATGCAGCAGTCTTTAAAACCACGAATTTAGGATTTCATCAAGCCACGAAAATAAATGAATCCACAGTAGCTGTAAATCAGTTGTAAAAAAAACAAAAAACAAAAACAGAATGAAACTAGGGGTTAACAGACAAAAAAGCTATCATCATTTTAATGGTGCCCAAGGATTTAAAAAATCTGACAAAAGTTTCAATATTGACCATTGAGCATTTTCAATATTTAGCTTTGTTTGAATGCCTTCCTTGGAATCCCAAAAACTGAACAACATTATTCTTAAGCATGTAACTTTTTGTAACTTGGCTACTTATAATATTTTCTATTTTAGCTTCAGCCCCGTCTGGCAGTACAAACTTAACGGCAAGGCTGGTTGGAGGGACCACCTCATCATCGGGTCGTTTAGAGGTCAACTATCAAGGTCAATGGGGCACAGTCTGTGATGATCTCTTTGATAACTTTGCTGCTCAAGTTGTGTGTCGACAGCTTGGTTTACCATGGTATGAAAATATATGTCCCTTAATAATGTCTGCTCAAGTTGTGTGTCGACAGCTAGGTTTACCATGGTATGAGAACATATATCCCTTATTAGTATCAATAGTTAAAACTTTGCTGCTCAAGTTGTGTGTCGACAGCTTGGTTTACCATGGTATGAGAATATATGTCCCTTAATAATGTCTGCTCAAGTTGTGTGTAGACAGCTGGGTTTACCATGGTATGAAAATATATGTCCCTTCATAATGTCTGCTCAAGTTGTGTGTCGACAGCTAGGTTTACCATGGTATGAAAATATATGTCCCTTCATAATGTCTGCTCAAGTTGTGTGTCGACAGCTAGGTTTACCATGGTATGAAAATATATGTCCCTTCATAATGTCTGCTCAAGTTGTGTGTCGACAGCTAGGTTTACCATGGTATGAAAATATATGTCCCTTAATAATGTCTGCTCAAGTTGTGTGTAGACAGCTGGGTTTACCATGGTATGATAATATATGTCCCTTTATAATGTCGGTAGTTAAAGCTTTGCTGCTCAAGTTGTATGTTGACAGCTTTGTATTTACTTATAGTATGTGAAAGTAAGGATTCTTATTTTTAGACCAGATTTTTCACAGTGCAAAACCTGTGAATGTCTTTTGGCAGGCAGATTGGCATAGAATATATTTTTGTAGCAGTTTTTTTTTCAGCAACTTGAGGTCCCATTTAGTTTGATTCAATTTCAGGTCTGGCACTCATTTTACTAAAGATCGTTAGTCCTAGGTTTGGTCATAACTCTTTAATAATATATAATTTATGACTAATAATTTTATTGTAGGTTGTAAGTTCTTTAGTAAAATTGGGCCCTGTTCTGTTACCTGTTTTTTACGTTCACAGATTTTTACCTGCTATCAAGTTAGAACTTTCAAATCTACGACTTCTTAAAAAAACTCAAATAAACTGGACCTAGTTGCACCTTAGTTTGTTTGAAGTGAAACTATGTAGCAAAACCATTGTACAAAATTGAATAACAATATTTGACATGAATTTGAAATGTTAAAAGATTTCTTCCATTTAATGTTATAAACTTGATTTCTCAGGACTGGAGCCCAAGCTCGACCTAAAGGTTACTTTGGTGCTGGTAGTGGACGGATCACCCTAGACAATGTTAAATGTTCGGGGAACGAGACCAACATATCACTCTGTAAACATAACAGATATGGACAAAACAACTGTGACCATACAGAGGATGTGGGGGTTGTCTGTGGGCTTTGTAAGTATTGAGTCCAGAATAAATGTTCATGTCACAACATTCAAAATTGAAGAAGTATAGTTTCGGTTATTTCAAATTCTTGAATAGCCTTAAATTAAGACTATGACCATTATTCAATGACTAGCAGTTCAGTATCATTTGTAGCAACTAAGGCACTAAATCAGCCCAGAAATTAATTTTGAGTTACTTGCTTTAATCTTATGTTTCCATTGTTCAACAACAAAAGGTGATGTGTGAATCATGTTAAACCTGATTTCAAGTAAAACATGACTCATTTAGTTAGTAATGTTGAAAGTTAAATATTTAATAAAAATGTGAAAATAACCAAACTGATTTTAGGCCTATATTGCACTTCTCCCTATTTTCTCTTTCCAGTAACACCAGTGAAAATCCGACTTGTGAACGGTACATCAACGACTAACGGAAGGGTAGAAGTTTTCCACAATAATACATGGGGTACAGTCTGTGACGATTCCTTCAATAATCAGGCTGCCTCTGTGGTGTGTTCGATGTTAGGATTCAGGAGGTGAGATATCCAAAAATTCCAGGCTACACTTTATACATGTTCAGTGTTCTAGGATTTACTTAAAATCTCACTTATCCAGATGTAAAATTGCAAAAAAACACTTACTTAGAAATCAATGCAAAAAACTGCCAAAGTCCACTTACCCTGGGTTAAATTTCACTTACCACGGGTAATGGGTAATAGGAATCCCAGAACACTGCATGTTTCATCCATACAAAACTCATCAGAGGCACTCCAGTCAAAAAATTGAAAATGCCAAAAAGAGCTTGTAAAACAAAACAAAAATTGAAATTTATTTGGACCCCTATTATGACTGAAACCTACATATTCCCAGTGTTAAAATAAGCAAGTTGCATTGATGGAAAATGGACTTTATGTCAGCATCTCGAAATTATTAATAATAAGTATCAACTGTATAGTAATAAATCTGTTATATCTGTTATATTTTTTTTAAACAAAATACTATACATTTCAGAGACAATGCAATAGCAGTTTCAGGCTCGCCTTATGGTGCTGGTCCTGGGCCGATATTCCTGGACGATTTAGTTTGTACAGGGACAGAGCAGAGTTTATTACAGTGTAGAAACAAGGGCTGGGGTATAAACAACTGTGATCATACTGAGGATGTTGGTGTTATTTGTAATGGTCGTAAGTATAAAGGGGCAATAACTCTTCAAAAGGGTAAATGTTAGGGTAATAATTGGTCTTTATAGCGAAGTAATACACTGATGTGAAAAAATACTTTCCATTTTTAACTGAATTCATTTAGACATAGGGTATGAAATGATTAACTCATTTATGCCCAGAAGAGGATATGGTTTAATTTCCCACCCATCTTTCAGGCTTTTGTAAAGATTTTTGAGTAGTTCAAATAAGTGATTGGAGATATTTTTGCTTGACACATTTCATAGAATGGCCTTAATATATAAGCATGTTTTGCTTAGAGTCCATTTAGCCACAATTTCTATCAGATTTCACAGACTAAGAAATGCGAGTTATAAAATTCTGAATGTTGGGTGGCAGGCAGAATTTTCATAAGAGTTTTATCACCAATTACTAATCATGGCTTTTCAGTGTTTGGTATGCTGGCTCAACATTGGTACTAGCTTTATCACAGAATCCAGTTTTAAGTCTTTTAATTTGTTTTGATAACCCAATTACTGGTATAACAGACCTGCCATTTGTAAGTTTGATAGATTTTTTTCTTTTATAAGAAATCCCACGCCTACGTCTGGTTGGAGGATCAAATAATAGACAAGGTCGTGTTGAGATTCAGATTGGTGGTAACTGGGGAACGATTTGTGATGATAAATTTGATCAGCACGCTGCTACTGTGGTCTGCAGAAATCTTGGATTACCCAGGTAAATATTGATCAGCATGCTGCTACTGTGGTCTGCAGAAATCTTGGATTACCCAGGTAAATATTGATCAGCATGCTGCTACTGTGGTCTGCAGAAATCTTGGATTACCCAGGTAAATATTGATCAGCATGCTGCTACTGTGGTCTGCAGAAATCTGGGATTACCCAGGTAAATATTGATCAGCATGCTGCTACTGTGGTCTGCAGAAATCTTGGATTACCCAGGTAAATATTGATCAGCACGCTGCTACTGTGGTCTGCAGAAGTCTAGGATAACCCAGGTAAATATTGATCAGCATGCTGCTACTGTGGTCTGCATAAGTTTGGGATTACCCAGGTAAATATTGATCAGCATGCTGCTACTGTGGTCTGCAGAAGTCTAGGATTACCTAGGTAAATATTGATCAGCATGCTGCTACTGTGGTCTGCAGAAATCTTGGATTACCCAGGTAAATATTGATCAGCATGCTGCTACTGTGGTCTGCAGAAGTCTGGGATTACCCAGGTTAATATTGATCAGCATGCTGCTACTGTGGTCTGCAGAAATCTGGGATTACCAAGATAAATATTGATCAGCAGGCTGCTACTGTGGTCTGCAGAAGTCTGGGATTACCTAGGTAAATATTGATCAGCATGCTGCTACTGTTGTCTGCTGAAGTCTGGGATTACCCAGGTAAATATTGATCAGCATGCTGCTACTGTGGTCTGCAGAAGTCTGGGATTACCCAGGTAAATATTGATCAGCATGCTGCTACTGTGGTCTGCAGAAGTCTGGGATTACCCAGGTAAATATTGATCAGCATGCTGCTACTGTGGTCTGCAGAAGTCTAGGATTACCCAGGTAAATATTGATCAGCAGGCTACTACTGTGGTCTGCAGAAATCTGGGATCACCCAGGTAAATATTGATCAGCATGCTGCTACTGTGGTCTGCAGAAATCTGGGATTACCCAGGTAAGTATTGATCAGTATGCTGCTACTGTGGTCTGCTGAAGTCTGGGATTACCCAGGTAAATATTGATCAGCATGCTGCTACTGTGGTCTGCAGAAGTCTTGGATTACCCAGGTAAATATTGATCAGCATGCTGCTACTGTGGTCTGCAGAAATCTGTGATTACCAAGATAAATATTGATCAGCATGCTGCTACTGTGGTCTGCAGAAATCTGGGATTACCCAGGTAAGTATTGATCAGTATGCTGCTACTGTGGTCTGCAGAAGTCTGGGATTACCCAGGTAAATATTGATCAGCATGCTGCTACTGTGGTCTGCAGAAATCTGGGATCACCCAGGTAAATATTGATCAGCATGCTGCTACTGTGGTCTGCAGAAATCTAGGATTACCCAGGTAAATATTGATCAGCAGGCTGCTACTGTGGTCTGCAGAAGTCAGGGATTACCCAGGTAAATATTGATCAGCATGCTGCTACTGTGGTCTGCAGAAATCTTGGATTACCCAGGTAAATATTGATCAGCATGGTGCTACTGTGGTCTGCAGAAGTCTTGGATTACCCAGGTAAATATTGATCAGCATGCTGCTACTGTGGTCTACAGAAGTCTTGGATTACCCAGGTAAATATTGATCAGCATGCTGCTACTGTGGTCTGCAGAAATCTACGATTACCCAGGTCAATATTGATCAGCAGGCTGCTACTGTGGTCTGCAGAAATCTGGGATTACCCAGGTAAATATTGATCAGCATGCTGCTACTGTGGTCTGCAGAAGTCTAGGATTACCCAGGTAAATATTGATCAGCACGCTGCTACTGTGGTCTGCAGAAGTCTGGGCTTACCCAGGTAAATATTGATCAGCATGCTGCTACTGTGGTCTGCAGAAGTCTGGGATTACCCAGGTAAATATTGATCAGCATGCTGCTACTGTGGTCTGCAGAAATCTAGGATTACCCAGGTAAATATTGATCAACATGCTGCTACTGTGGTCTGCAGAAATCTGAGATTACCCAGGTAAATATTGATCAGCAGGCTGCTACTGTGGTCTGCAGAAGTCTAGGATTGCCCAGGTAAATATTGATCAGCACGCTGCTACTGTGGTCTGCAGAAGTCTGGGCTTACCCAGGTAAATATTGATCAGCAGGCTGCTACTGCGGTCTGCAGAAATCTTGGATTACCCAGGTAAATATTGATCAGCATGCTGCTACTGTTGTCTTCAGAAGTCTTGGATTACCCAGGTAAATATTGATCAGCATGCTGCTACTGTGGTCTGCAGAAATCTGAGATTTCCCAGGTAAATATTGATCAGCAGGCTGCTACTGTGGTCTGCAGAAGTCTAGGATTGCCCAGGTAAATATTGATCAGCACGCTGCTACTGTGGTCTGCAGAAATCTGAGATTACCCAGGTAAATATTGATCAGCAGGCTGCTACTGTGGTCTGCAGAAATCTTGGATTACCCAGGTAAATATTGATCAGCATGCTGCTACTGTTGTCTTCAGAAGTCTTGGATTACCCAGGTAAATATTGATCAGCATGCTGCTACTGTGGTCTGCAGAAGTCTAGGATTACCAAGGTAAATATTGATCAGCATGCTGCTACTGTGGTCTGCAAAAGTCTGGGATTACCCAGGTAAATATTGATCAGCACGCTGCTACTGTTGTCTTCAGAAATCTGGGATTACCCAGGTAAATAGTGATCAGCACGCTGCTACTGTTGTCTTCAGAAATCTGGGATTACCCAGGTCAATATTGATCAGCATGCTGCTACTGTGGTCTGCAGAAGTCTGGGATTACCCAGGTAAATATTGATCAGCATGCTGCTACTGTGGTCTGCAGAAATCTGAGATTACCCAGGTAAATATTGATCAGCATGCTGCTACTGTGGTCTACAGAAATCTTGGATTACCCAGGTAAATATTGATCAGCAGGCTGCTACTGTGGTCTGCAGAAGTCTAGGATTACCCAGGTAAATATTGATCAGCATGCTGCTACTGTGGTCTACAGAAATCTTGGATTACCCAGGTAAATATTGATCAGCATGCTGCTACTGTGGTCTACAGAAGTCTAGGATTACCCAGGTAAATATTGATCAGCATGCTGCTACTGTGGTCTGCAGAAGTCTAGGATTACCAAGGTAAATATTGATCAGCAGGCTGCTACTGTGGTCTGCAGAAGTCTAGGATTACCCAGGTAAATATTGATCAGCAGGCTGCTACTGTGGTCTGCAGAAGTCTAGGATTACCCAGGTAAATATTGATCAGCATGCTGCTACTGTGGTCTACAGAAATCTTGGATTACCCAGGTAAATATTGATCAGCAGGCTGCTACTGTGGTCTGCAGAAGTCTAGGATTACCAAGGTAAATATTGATCAGCAGGCTGATACTGTGGTCTGCAGAAGTCTAGGATTACCCAGGTAAATATTGATCAGCACGCTGCTACTGTGGTCTGCAGAAATCTGAGATTACCCAGGTAAATATTGATCAGCAGGCTGCTACTGTGGTCTGCAGAAATCTAGGATTACCCAGGTAAATATTGATCAGCATGCTGCTACTGTTGTCTGCAGAAGTCTGGGATTACCCAGGTAAATATTGATCAGCATGCTGCTACTGTGGTCTGCAGAAATCTGGGATTACCCAGGTAAATATTGATCAGCATGCTGCTACTGTGGTCTGCCGAAATCTTGGATTACCCAGGTAAATATTGATCAGCAGGCTGCTACTGTGGTCTGCAGAAATCTTGGATTACCCAGGTAAATATTGATCAGCAGGCTACTACTGTGGTCTGCAGAAATCTTGGATTACCCAGGTAAATATTGATTAGCAGGCTGCTACTATGGTCTGCAGAAGTCTGGGATTACCCAGGTAAATATTGATCAGCACGCTGCTACTGTGGTCTGCAGAAATCTGGGATTACCCAGGTAAATATTGATCAGCATGCTGCTACTGTGGTCTGCAGAAGTCTAGGATTACCAAGGTAAATATTGATCAGCAGGCTGCTACTTTTGTCTGCAGAAGTCTGGGATTACCCAGGTAAATATTGATCAGCATGCTGCTACTGTGGTCTGCAGAAATCTGGGATTACCCAGGTAAATATTGATCAGCAGGCTACTACTGTGGTCTGCAGAAATCTTGGATTACCCAGGTAAATATTGATCAGCAGGCTGCAACTATGGTCTGCAGAAGTCTGGGATTACCCAGGTAAATATTGATCAGCACGCTGCTACTGTGGTCTGCAGAAATCTGGGATTACCCAGGTAAATATTGATCAGCATGCTGCTACTGTGGTCTGCAGAAGTCAGGGATTACCGAGGTAAATATTGATCAGCAGGCTGCAACTGTGGTCTGCAGAAATCTTGGATTACCCAGGTAAATATATTGATCAGCATGCTGCTACTGTGGTCTGCAGAAGTCTGGGATTACCCAGGTAAATATTGATCAGCATGCTGCTACTGTGGTCTGCAGAAGTCTGGGATTACCCAGGTAAATATTGATCAGCATGCTGCTACTGTGGTCTGCAGAAGTCTAGGATTACCAAGGTAAATATTGATCAGCATGCTGCTACTGTGGTCTACAGAAGTCTTGGATTACCCAGGTAAATATTGATCAGCAGGCTGCTACTGTGGTCTGCAGAAGTCTGGGATTACCCAGGTAAATATTGATCAGCATGCTGCTACTGTGGTCTGCAGAAATCTGGGATTACCCAGGTAAATATTGATCAGCATGCTGCTACTGTGGTCTGCAGAAATCTGGGATTACCCAGGTAAGTATTGATCAGTATGCTGCTACTGTGGTCTGCAGAAGTCTGGGATTACCATGGTAAATATTGATCAGCATGCTGTTACTGTGGTCTGCAGAAGTCTAGGATTACCCAGGTAAATATTGACCAGCATGCTGCTACTGTGGTCTGCAGAAGTCTGGGATTACCATGGTAAATATTGATCAGCATGCTGCTACTGTGGCCTGCAGAAATCTGGGATTATCCAGGTAAATATTGACCAGCATGCTGCTACTGTGGTCTGCAGAAGTCTGGGATTACCATGGTAAATATTGATCAGCATGCTGCTACTGTGGCCTGCAGAAATCTGGGATTATCCAGGTAAATATTGATCAGCATGCTGCTACTGTTGTCTGCAGAAGTCAGGGATTACCCAAGTAAATATTGATCAGCATGCTGCTACTGTTGTCTGCAGAAGTCAGGGATTACCCAAGTAAATATTGATCAGCATGCTGCTACTGTGGTCTGCAGAAATTTAGGATTACCCAGGTAAATATTGATCAGCATGCTGGTACTGTGGTCTGCAGAAATGTGAGATCACCCAGGTAAATATTGATCAGCAGGCTGCTACTGTGGTCTGCAGAAGTCTAGGATTACCCAGGTAAATATTGATCAGCACGCTGCTACTGTGGTCTGCAGAAATCTGAGATTACCCAGGTAAATATTGATCAGCAGGCTGCTACTGTGGTCTGCAGAAATCTTGGATTACCCAGGTAAATATTGATCAGCATGCTGCTACTGTTGTCTTCAGAAGTCTTGGATTACCCAGGTAAATATTGATCAGCATGCTGCTACTGTGGTCTGCAAAAGTCTGGGATTACCCAGGTAAATATTGATCAGCATGCTGCTACTGTGGTCTGCAGAAGTCTGGGATTACCCAGGTAAATATTGATCAGCATGCTGCTACTGTGGTCTGCAGTAATCTTGGATTACCCAGGTAAATATTGATCAGCATGCTACTACTGCGGTCTGCAGAAGTCTGGGATTACCAAGGTAAATATTGATCAGCATGCTACTACTGCGGTCTGCAGAAGTCTGGGATTACCAAGGTAAATATTGATCAGCATGCTGCTACTGCAGTCTGCAGAAGTCTTGGAATACCCAGGTAAATATTGATCAGCATGCTGCTACTGTTGTCTGCAGAAATCTGGGATTACCCAGGTAAATATTGATCAGCATGCTGCTACTGTGGTCTGCAGAAGTCTGGGATTACCCAGGTAAATATTGATCAGCATGCTGCTACTGTGGTCTGCAGAAATCTGTGATTACCAAGATAAATATTGATCAGCAGGCTACTACTGTGGTCTGCAGAAGTCTAGGATTACCAAGGTAAATATTGATCAGCAGGCTGCTACTGCGGTCTGCAGAAATCTTGGATTACCCAGGTAAATATTGATCAGCATGCTGCTACTGTGGTCTGCAGAAGTCTGGGCTTACCCAGGTAAGTATTGATCAGCATGCTGCTACTGTGGTCTGCAGAAATCTGGGATTACCCTGGTAAATATTGATCAGCATGCTGCTACTGTTGTCTGCAGAAATCTTGGATTACCCAGGTAAATATTGATCAGCATGCTGCTACTGTGGTCTGCAGAAATCTGGGATTACCCAGGTAAGTATTGATCAGCATGCTGCTACTGTGGTCTGCAGAAATCTGGGATTACCCAGGTAAGTATTGATCAGCATGCTGCTACTGTGGTCTGCAGAAATCTGGGATTACCCAGGTAAATATTGATCAGCATGCTGCTACTGTGGTCTGCAGAAATCTTGGATTACCCAGGTAAATATTGATCAGCAGGCTGCTACTGTGGTCTGCTGAAGTCTGGGATTACTCAGGTAAATATTGATCAGCACGCTGCTACTGTGGTCTGCAGAAATCTGGGATTACCCAGGTAAATATTGATCAGCATGCTGCTACTGCGGTCTGCAGAAGTCTAGGATTACCCAGGTAAATATTGATCAGCATGCTGCTACTGTGGTCTGCAGAAATCTGGGATTACCCAGGTAAATATTGATCAGCATGCTGCTACTGTGGTCTGCAGAAATCTGGGATTACCCAGGTAAATATTGATCAGCATGCTGCTACTGTGGTCTGCAGAAGTCTAGGATTACCCAGGTAAATATTGATCAGCAGGCTGCTACTGTGGTCTGCTGAAGTCTGGGATTACTCAGGTAAATATTGATCAGCATGCTGCTACTGTGGTCTGCAGAAATCTTGGATTACCCAGGTAAATATTGATCAGCAGGCTGCTACTGTGGTCTACAGAAGTCTGGGCTTACCCAGGTAAATATTGATCAGCATGCTGCTACTGTGGTCTGCAGAAGTCTAGGATTACCCAGTTAAATATTGATCAGCATGCTGCTACTGTGGTCTGCAGAAGTCTGGGATTACCCAGGTAAATATTGATCAGCATGCTGCTACTGTGAACTGGTGAAGTCTTGGATTACCTAGGTAAATATTGATCAGCAGGCTGCTACTATGGTCTGCAGAAATCTGTGATTACCAAGATAAATATTGATCAGCATGCTGCTACTGTGAACTGGTGAAGTCTTGGATTACCTAGGTAAATATTGATCAGCAGGCTGCTACTATGGTCTGCAGAAATCTGTGATTACCAAGGTAAATATTGATCAGCAGGCTGCTACTGTGGTCTGCAGAAATCTTGGATTACCCAGGTAAATATTGATCAGCAGGCTGCTACTGTGGTCTGCAGAAGTCTAGGATTACCCAGGTAAATATTGATCAGCAGGCTGCTACTGTGGTCTGCTGAAGTCTGGGATTACTCAGGTAAATATTGATCAGCATGCTGCTACTGTGGTCTGCAGAAATCTTGGATTACCCAGGTAAATATTGATCAGCAGGCTGCTACTGTGGTCTACAGAAGTCTGGGCTTACCCAGGTAAATATTGATCAGCATGCTGCTACTGTGGTCTGCAGAAGTCTAGGATTACCCAGTTAAATATTGATCAGCATGCTGCTACTGTGGTCTGCAGAAGTCTGGGATTACCCAGGTAAATATTGATCAGCATGCTGCTACTGTGAACTGGTGAAGTCTTGGATTACCTAGGTAAATATTGATCAGCAGGCTGCTACTATGGTCTGCAGAAATCTGTGATTACCAAGATAAATATTGATCAGCATGCTGCTACTGTGAACTGGTGAAGTCTTGGATTACCTAGGTAAATATTGATCAGCAGGCTGCTACTATGGTCTGCAGAAATCTGTGATTACCAAGGTAAATATTGATCAGCAGGCTGCTACTGTGGTCTGCAGAAATCTTGGATTACCCAGGTAAATATTGATCAGCAGGCTGCTACTGCGGTCTGCAGAAGTCTGGGATTACCCAGGTAAATATTGATCAGCATGCTGCTACTGTGGTCTGCAGAAATCTGGGATTACTCAGGTAAATATTGATCAGCAGGATGCTACTGTGGTCTGCAGAAGTATGGGCTTCAGGTAAATATTGATCAGCATGCTGCTACTGTTGTCTGCAGAAATCTTGGATTACCCAGGTAAATATTGATCAGCAGGCTGTTACTGTGGTCTGCAGAAATCTGGGATTACCCATCTAAATATTGATCAGCAGGCTGTTACTGTGGTCTGCAGAAATCTGGGATTACCCAGGTAAATATTGATCAGCATGCTGCTACTGTGGTCTGCAGAAGTCTGGGCTTACCCAGGTAAATATTGATCAGCATGCTGCTACTGTGGTCTGCAGAAGTCTGGGATTACCCAGGTAAGTATTGATCAGCACGCTGCTACTGTGGTCTACAGTAATCTGGGATTACCCAGGTAAGTATTGATCAGCACGCTGCTACTGTTGTCTGCAGAAATCTGGGATTACCCAGGTAAATATTGATCAGCACGCTGCTACTGTTGTCTGCAGAAATCTTGGATTACCCAGGTAAATATTGATCAGCATGCTGTTACTGAGGTTTGCAGAAGTCTTGGATTACCCAGGTGAATATTGATCAGCATGCTGCTACTGAGGTCTGCAGAAATATTGGATTACCCAGGTAAATATTGATCAGCATGCTGCTACTGAGGTCTGCCGAAATCTGGGATTACCCAGGTAAATATTGATCAGCAGGCTGCTACTGCGGTCTGCAGAAGTCTGGGATTACCCAGGTAAATATTGATCAGCAGGCTGCTACTGTGGTCTGCAGAAGCTGCTACTGTGGTCTGCAGAAGTCTAGGATTACCCAGGTAAATATTGATCAGCATGCTGCTACTGTGGTCTGCAGAAATCTGGGATCACCCAGGTAAATATTGATCAGCATGCTGCTACTGTGGTCTGCAGAAATCTAGGATTACCCAGGTCAATATTGATCAGCACGCTGCTACTGTGGTCTGCAGAAGTCTAGGATTACCCAGGTAAATATTGATCAGCATGCTGCTACTGTGGTCTGCAGAAATCTTGGATTACCCAGGTAAATATTGATCAGCATGCTGCTACTGTGGTCTGCAGAAATCTTGGATTACCCAGGTAAATATTGATCAGCAGGCTGCTACTGTGGTCTGCAGAAGTCTGGGATTACCAAGGTAAATATGGATCAGCATGCTGCTACTGCGGTCTGCAGAAATCTGGGATTACCCAGGTAAATATTGATCAGCATGCTGCTACTGAGGTCTGCAGAAATCTGGGATTACCCTGGTAAATATTGATCATCATGCTTGGTTAAGATATTATTCATTTGAATATTATTAAAAAAACTCAATTCATCAGTTTATTTTTTCAAATCTCTTTTGGAAGCAATTATGGTGAAGAAAAGTTCTTAAAGTAAGATTTTGGCATTTTATGATTAGAAATGTAATTACCTTTATAAAAAATACCATGTGCGTATGCATGGTCAAATGAGCAAAAATTGAGAATATACCATTTTAAGATAAACTTTTGCAAAACAAGTTCATTGCTAACCCTTTCTGTGATTATTGTTTGCTTCTGCCAGAATTTTGAAATGTTCTGTGCAATCTCTCAATTTTGATTCAAAGATTTTATGAATAATTTTTCAGTCAGAATGCCTTGCCTATAACTGGTGCTGGATTCGGACAAGGAACAGGAAATATCTACCTGGATGATGTCGTCTGCTTTGGAAATGAGACCTCTCTGTTACAGTGTAAATCAAACTCCATCGGTGATAATGATTGCGACCATACAGAAGATGTTGGAGTTATCTGCTCAAATAGTAAGTTAAATAATCTCTCAAAATGTTTCAGAAATTGTGCAGAAATAGTGCATAAAAATGTGTTATTTGGGCACATTTTCTCAAATATGGAGTTCAGAATAAATTGAAATTTGCTGTTTTTTACATGAATTATTTTTCAGTTGAATTTCAAACTAAATGCATTATTTTGTGATAAACCTTTGATTAAGTTTTTGAAATAATTTTGTTTAGTTGGCAAGGATCTTTCACAAAGGTTTTGATTTTCAATGACTGAATATCAAAATACCTTTTTTGCATTTGTTGGTAGTTTTGCTGATCTTTAATTGCAGCCCCTCAATCAAGAAATGTCCAAATTCGATTGGTTGGTGGGAACTCAACCAATAAAGGTCTGCTTCAAGTGAATTACGCTGGAAAATGGGGGACGGTTTGTGATGATGATTTCAACAGTACCTCTGCTAACGTCATCTGTAAACAGCTTGGCGTACAATAGTAAGTAACATTTAAATGGCAGAGGTACCAATGGGGGGCATTGTGATGATGATTTCAACAGTACCTCTGCTAACGTCATCTGTAAACAGCTTGGTGTACAATAGTAAGTAACATTTAAATGGCAGAGGTACCAATGGGGGACATTGTTATGATGATTTCAACAGTACCTCTGCTAACGTCATCTGTAAACAGCTTGGCGTACAATAGTAAGTAACATTTAAATGGCAGAGGTACCAATGGGGGACATTGTTATGATGATTTCAACAGTACCTCTGCTAACGTCATCTGTAAACAGCTTGGCGTACAATAGTAAGTAACATTTAAATGGCAGAGGTACCAATGGGGGGCATTGTGATGATGATTTCAACAGTACCTCTGCTAACGTCATCTGTAAACAGCTTGGTGTGCAATAGTAAGTAACAGTTAAATGGCAGAGGTACCAATGGGGCATTCAAATATGAGAAGTCCAAAAGGGCAAAAGAGAAAATCTGTCAACACAGATAAGAATAACATGGAGAAATAGACAACACAAATACAACCAAACACGAAAATCAGCAATGTAAACTCAAGTCCTTAGGAGATGTGCTTTAGGGTTAAGCAGTTCCTGCTTTTTACAACACACCTATTTTACGTATTATCTAATTAAGATCCTTCTTCTCATTGAAGGTAAAAAAGTCATACTTTTCCTATTATCTTTACAGTGTTTCCGCAGTGGCTGTATCAGGGTCCAGGTATGCTCCCAATGGTTTCCAGGGTCCTATATGGCTAGATAGTGTCAGTTGTACGGGGTCAGAGACCAACATTGCCAATTGTCCTCATGATCCTTGGGGTGTTAGCGACTGTGACCACACAGAAGATATAGGAATCATCTGTGAAACTTGTAAGTCTGAAAAAATCATAAAATTCTTAAATAACACTTTCCACTTCTTGTTTTAATTTTTTTTACGCCCATCTTCTCAAGTATAGGGGCAATTAGTGTTCAGGTCCATTTTGTTTTCTGCTGTTTGTCCATCAGTCCTTAATCAGATTTCTTTCAGATTGAATTTACTTTACCATGGTATCATCATGAAACACTTAGCTTCAGGATATGAACAAAAATTTGGGTTAAGGTGGCCGCATGGTCTAAGGTGTTGGTTAAAATACCACGCTATTGATCTCTAGCCAATCACCTCACAGCTGGTGTTCCAATCCAACTTATAATTTACAAAAAACATGATTTCCCACCTGTATGTGATTAGGTTTATCAGTTGCCCACCAAAAATTTGTGGTTTCCTCTGGGTACTCTGGTTCTTAAGCATAATAACTGACCTCCCTATGTGGCTCAGGCGCGTCAAATAGGGTGTTAATCCCTAACACACATGAACAAACAATGATTATCACAGTTGATTGATCACATTAAAAGTGGTATGTTATACTTTGGAGTATTTGAAGTATAGAGAATGATCTGGTCTATCTATCTGTTGCCATTAATTAAAAAGGCAACTCTAATGGATAACCACAGGATGGATACATAGAAACTTAGATAAAGAACATCTTGTGGTGAATCATGTCCCTGTCCAAATTTCATCTCTCATAAAGATTTTTGTGAAGGGATAAGAATAAGGTCCATTTTTGTATTGCCTGCGACAAATAGTCGTGGAAGGGGGGAAAACGTATTACTTACCGGCGTTGGCTGGCGGTGTAATTTTTTGTCTCGCCTGCGAAGCAGAGCGGGACATAGGTGTTACTTTACCGGCGGCGACGGCGGCGTTAACTTTTTGGAAAAGTTTTATGAGCACCTCCATATCTCAAGAACTATAGGTCCTAGGTTGATGAAACTTGGTATGCATATGCCCCAGTAGTAGCTTACCACAGTTGCATCCCCATCTTTTGACCTTGACCTTGATTTTCCGGTTGAGTGACTTTGACAATTTTCAATACATATAATAGCAATGAAAAAGTTTTGCGAGCATCTCCATATCTCAAGAACTATAGGTCCTAGGTTGATGAAACTTGGTATGCATATGCCCCAGTAGTAGCTTAGCTCAGTTGCATCCCCATCTTTTGACCTTGACCTTGATTTTCCGGTTGAGTGACTAACAATTTTCAATACATATAATAGCAATGGAAAAGTTTTGCGAGCACCTCCATATCTCAAGAACTATAGGTCCTAGTTTGATGAAACTTGGTATGCATATGCCCCAGTAGTAGATTAGCACAGTTGCATCCCCATCTTTTGACCTAGACCTTGATTTTCCGGTTGAGTGACTTTGACAATTTTCAATACATATAATAGCAATGGAAAAGTTTTGCGAGCACCTCCATATCTCAAGAACTATAGGTCCTAGGTTGATGAAACTTGGTATACATATGCCTCAGTAGTAGCTTAGCACAGTTGCATCCCCATCTTTTGACCTTGACCTTGATTTTCCGGTTGAGTGACTTTGATTATTTTTATTGCATATATTTGCAATGTTTAAGTTTTATAAACATCATTTGATCTCAGAAACTGAAAATCCATGTAAATTCAAAATATAGTGGAAGTAAGAAAGAATATTTGTTTCTGATGGTGCCGGCAGGCGAGACATACTTTAGTGTTAACTCTTGTTTTGTTTTTCGTCCGTCGTCCGTCCGTAAACTTTTTAAAATGTTAACTCCTCTGACACCATAAGTCCAATGGAAACCAAACTTGGTATGGTTGTTCATTAGCATTCGGTGCTTAGAACTGATGTGGGGATTTTTGATTCGTTGTAAAACATTGCCGCCGTGGCTAAAAATAGAACATAGGGGTAAAATGCAGTTTTTTGCAAATAACTCAAAAACAGCTACAGATATCAAAATTCTTGCTAGGGTAAAAGTGATCAGCATCTCAAGATCTACCTACCCTGAAATTTTGAAGAAAATCCAACAACCCATGTAGGAGTTATTGCCCTTTTTGTGGATTTTTTGCAAATTTTGCACCTGCTTAGCTCAATATCTTGAAAACTATACAAGATATTTGAGAAATTTAAATTGCATATTGTTAAGCACATCAAGATCTACAAAATATGTAATAGGGTCAACGTTGTAGAACCTTTCCTTTTAGGAGTTATTGCCCTTAGAACATCAAAATTGAGCATTTTAACAGCATTTCCTCATTACATTGAAAACGTTAACTCTGACAGTTCAAGTCCAATTGGAACCAAACTTGGTATAGTTGTTTATTAGCATTAGGTGTATAGAACTGATGTGGGGATTTTCGATTGGTCATAAAATATGGCCGCTGTTGCTAAAAATAGAAGATAGGGGTAAATGGCAGTTTTTTGCAAATAACTCAAAAACGGTGACAGATTTTAAAATTTTGATTGGGTATAAAAGTGATCAGCACCTGAAGATCTACCAGCTCTGAAATTTTGAAGAAAATCCAACGACCCATGTAGGAGTTATTGCCCTTTTTGTGGATTTTTGGAAAATTTTGCACCTGTTTAGCTCAATATCTTGACAACTTTACGAGATATTTGAGAAATTTAAATTGCATATTGTTAAGCACATCAAGATCTACAAAATATGTAATAGGGTCAACATTGTAGGACCTTTCCTTTGAGGAGTTATTGCCCGTAGAATGTCAAAATTGAGCTTTTAAAAAGCATTTCCTCATTACATTGAAAATGTTAACTCCTCTGACACTTAAAGTCAAATTGGAACCAAACTTTGTATTGTTGTTTATTAGCATTAGGTGTATAGAACTGATGTTGGGATATTTGATTGGTTGTAAAACATGGCCGCTGTGGCTAAAAAATAGAACATTGGGTTAAACTGCATTTTTTTGCTAATAACTCAAAAAGGGTCACAGATTTTTGAATTTTAATTGAGATAAAAGTGATCAGCACCTTAAGATCCACCATATTGTCAGATGACCCCCTTATTAAACTTATGACCCTTTCAATGTCAAATAGATTTTGCCTAATAGCCTTTACTCCAGGCACATATGTCAGGTGAGCGATTCAGGCTCCTGAGAGCCTCTTGTTGTTATACTTTTGTGGACAAGGAATGGCTCGAAAAGTATAATAGTTAGGCATCTGATATTGGGTATACAGACACTTTTTGTCTCGCCTGCGACGAATAGTCGCGGAAGGCGAGACATAGGTATTACTTTCCGGCGACGGCGGCGGCGACGGCGGCGGCGTAAACTTTTTTGTAAGACTTTTGTGGACGATGAATTGCTGGAAAAGTATATTAGCTAGGCATCTGATATTTGGTATACAGACAGTTCAGGTTATGGTCTACGCAACTGTCACCATGCCATGTGACCCTGACCCCATTTTCATGCTCCAGTGACTCTGTGAACTTAGGTCTTTTTTCAGGCCATAAACTTTTTTGTAAGACTTTTGTGGACGATGAATTGCTGGAAAAGTATATTAGCTAGGCATCTGATATTTGGTATACAGACAGTTCAGGTTATGGTCTACGCAACTGTCACCATGCCATGTGACCCTGACCCCATTTTCACGCTCCAGTGACTCTGTGAACTTAGGTCTTTTTTCAGGCCATAAATCTTTTTTGTAAGACTTTTGTGGACGATGAATTGCTGGAATAGTGTATTAGCTAGGCATCTAATATTTGGTATACAGACAGTTCAGGTTATGGTCTACGAAACTGTCACCATGCCATGTGACCCTGACTCCATTTTCATGCTCCAGTGACTCTGTGAACTTAGGTCTTTTTTCAGGCCGTAAACTTTTTTGTAAGACTTTTGTGGACAATGAATTGCTGGAAAAGTATATTAGCTAGGCATCTGATATTTGGTATACAGACAGTTTAGGTTATGGTCTAGGCAACTGTCACCATGCCATGTGACCCTGACCCCATTTTCACGCTCCAGTGACTCTGTGAACTTAGGTCTTTTTTCAGGCCATAAATCTTTTTTGTAAGACTTTTGTGGACGATGAATTGCTGGAATAGTGTATTAGCTAGGCATCTGATATTTGGTATACAGACAGTTCAGATTATGTTCTACGCAACTGTCACCATGCCATGTGACCCTGACCCCATTTTCACGCTCCAGTGACTCTGTGAACTTAGGTCTTTTTTCAGGCGTAAACTTTTTTATAAGACTTTTGTGGACGATGAAATGCTGGAAAAGTATATTAGCTAGGCATCTGATATTAGGTATACAGATAGTTTAGGTTATGGTCTAGGCAACTGTCACCATGACACGTGACCCTGACCCCATTTTCACGCTCTAGTGACTCTGTGAACTTTGGTCTTTTTCAGGCCAAAAAATTTTTTTGTAAGACTTTTGTGGACGATGAATTGCTGGAAAATTATAATAGCTAGGCATCTGATATTGGGTATACAGACAGTTGCGGTTATGGACAACGCAACTGTCACCATGCCATGTGACCATGACCCCATTTTTATGCTCCAGTGACTCTGTGAACTTAGGTCTTTTTTTCAGGCAGAAAACTTTTTGTAATACTTGTGTGGACAATGGATTGCTTGAATAGTATAATAGTTAGGCATCTGATATTGGGTTTACAGACACTTTTTGTGTTTATATCAAGAAATGAAAGCTTAGGTAGTTGATTTTAGCGATGGTGCCGGCAGGCGAGACATACTTTTAGTGGCCACACTTGTTGTGTTTATATCAAGAAATGAAAGCTTAGGTAGTTGATTTTAGTGATGATACCAGCAGGCAAGACATACTTTAAGTGGTCACACTTGTATTTATTGCAATATAAAGTCAAAGTGAATATAGGTTATCATTGTAACATACCTTTTGAATATTTAAAAATAGTTGAATTGATACTTTTTGCAAGATAAGTCAGTGACAATGCTCAAGTTAATACAGTTCATATAGTCCATTATTGATTCTGTTTGACAGCCCAGTCTCTTCAAATCCAAGTCAGACTGAAAGGAGGGAGTTCTACATCTGGTCGCGTGGAAGTATTCCATGACAACCAGTGGGGGACTGTGTGTGATGATGGCTGGGGTGTACCTGAGGCAACTGTTGTGTGTCATATGCAAGGATTTACCAAGTAAGTTAATTGTGTGATGATGGCTGGGGTGTACCTGAGGCAACTGTTGTGTGTCATATGCAAGGATTTACCAAGTAAGTTAATTGTGTGACGACGGCTGGGGTGTACCTGAGGCAACTGTTGTGTGTCATATGCAAGGATTTACCAAGTAAGTTAATTGTGTGATGATAGCTGGGGCGTACCTGAGGCAACTGTTGTGTGTCATATGCAAGGATTTACCAAGTAAGTTAATTGTGTGATGATGGCTGGGTTGTACCTGAGGCAACTGTTGTGTGTCATATGCAAGGATTTACCAAGTAAGTTAATTGTGTGATGACCACTGGGGTGTACCTGAGGCAACTGTTGTGTGTCATATGCAAGGATTTACCAAGTAAGTTAATTGTGTGATGATAGCTGGGGCGTACCTGAGGCAACTGTTGTGTGTCATATGCAAGGATTTACCAAGTAAGTTAATTGTGTGATGATGGCTGGGGTGTACCTGAGGCAACTGTTGTGTGTCATATGCAAGGATTTACCAAGTAAGTTAATTGTGTGATGACGGCTGGGGCGTACCAGAGGCAACTGTTGTGTGTCATATGCAAGGATTTACCAAGTAAGTTAATTGTGTGATGACTGCTGGGGTGTACCTGAGGCAACTGTTGTGTGTCATATGCAAGGATTTACCAAGTAAGTTAATTGTGTGATGATGGCTGGGGTGTACCAGAGGCAACTGTTGTGTGTCATATGCAAGGATTTACCAAGTAAGTTAATTGTGTGTGATGGCTGGGGTGTACCAGAGGCAACTGTTGTGTGTCATATGCAAGGATTTACCAAGTAAGTTAATTGTGTGATGATAGCTGGGGCGTACCAGAGGCAACTGTTGTGTGTCATATGCAAGGATTTACCAAGTAAGTTAATTGTGTGATGATAGCTGGGGTGTACCAGAGGCAACTGTTGTATGTCATATGCAAGGATTTACCAAGTAAGTTAATTGTGTGTGATGATAGCTGGAGTGTACCAGATGCAACTGTTGTGTGTCATATGCAAGGATTTACCAAGTAAGTTAATTGTGTGATGATAGCTGGGGTGTACCAGAGGCAACTGTTGTGTGTCATATGCAAGGATTTACCAAGTAAGTTAATTGTGTGTGATGGCTGGGGTGTACCAGAGGCAACTGTTGTGTGTCATATGCAAGGATTTACCAAGTAAGTTAATTGTGTGATGATAGCTGGGGTGTACCAGAGGCAACTGTTGTGTGTCATATGCAAGGATTTACAAAGTAAGTTAATTGTGTGATGATAGCTGGGGCGTACCAGAGGCAACTGTTGTGTGTCATATGCAAGGATTTACAAAGTAAGTTAATTGTGTGATGATAGCTGGGGTGTACCAGAGGCAACTGTTGTGTGTCATATGCAAGGATTTACAAAGTAAGTTAATTGTGTGATGATAGCTGGGGCGTACCAGGGGCAACTGTTGTATGTCATATGCAAGGATTTACCAAGTAAGTTAATTGTGTGTGATGATAGCTGGAGTGTACCAGAGGCAACTGTTGTATGTCATATGCAAGGATTTACCAAGTAAGTTAATTGTGTGATGATAGCTGGAGTGTACCAGGGGCAACTGTTGTATGTCATATGCAAGGATTTACCAAGTAAGTTAATTGTGTGATGATAGCTGGGGTGTACCAGAGGCAACTGTTGTGTGTCATATGCAAGGATTTACCAAGTAAGTTAATTGTGTGATGATGGCTGGGGTGTACCAGAGGCAACTGTTGTGTGTCATATGCAAGGATTTACCAAGTAAGTTAATTGTGTGATGATAGCTGGGGTGTACCAGAGGCAACTGTTATATGTCATATGCAAGGATTTACCAAGTAAGTTAATTGTGTGTGATGATAGCTGGAGTGTACCAGGGGCAACTGTTGTATGTCATATGCAAGGATTTACCAAGTAAGTTAATTGTGTGTGATGATAGCTGGAGTGTACCAGAGGCAACTGTTGTATGTCATATGCAAGGATTTACCAAGTAAGTTAATTGTGTGATGATAGCTGGGGTGTACCAGAGGCAACTGTTGTGTGTCATATGCAAGGATTTACCAAGTAAGTTAATTGTGTGATGATAGCTGGGGTGTACCAGAGGCAACTGTTGTGTGTCATATGCAAGGATTTACCAAGTAAGTTAATTGTGTGATGATAGCTGGGGTGTACCAGAGGCAACTGTTGTGTGGCATATGCAAGGATTTACCAAGTAAGTTAATTGTGTGATGATAGCTGGGATGTACCAGAGGCAACTGTTGTGTGTCATATGCAAGGATTTACCAAGTAAGTTAATTGTGTGATGATAGCTGGGGTGTACCAGAGGCAACTGTTGTGTGTCATATGCAAGGATTTACCAAGTAAGTTAATTGTGTGATGATAGCTGGGGTGTACCAGAGGCAACTGTTGTGTGTCATATGCAAGGATTTACCAAGTAAGTTTATTGTGTGATGATAGCTGGGGCGTACCAGAGGCAACTGTTGTGTGTCATATGCAAGGATTTACCAAGTAAGTTAATTGTGTGTGATGATAGCTGGGGTGTACCAGAGGCAACTGTTGTGTGTCATATGCAAGGATTTACCAAGTAAGTTAATTGTGTGATGATAGCTGGGGTGTACCAGAGGCAACTGTTGTGTGTCATATGCAAGGATTTACCAAGTAAGTTTATTGTGTGATGACGGCTGGGGCGTACCAGAGGCAACTGTTGTGTGTCATATGCAAGGATTTACCAAGTAAGTTAATTGTGTGATGATAGCTGGGGTGTACCAGAGGCAACTGTTGTGTGTCATATGCAAGGATTTACCAAGTAAGTTAACTGTGTGATGATAGCTGGGGTGTACCAGAGGCAACTGTTGTGTGTCATATGCAAGGATTTACCAAGTAAGTTAATTGTGTGATGATAGCTGGGGTGTACCAGAGGCAACTGTTGTGTGTCATATGCAAGGATTTACCAAGTAAGTTTATTGTGTGATGACGGCTGGGGCGTACCAGAGGCAACTGTTGTGTGTCATATGCAAGGATTTACCAAGTAAGTTAATTGTGTGATGATAGCTGGGGTGTACCAGAGGCAACTGTTGTGTGTCATATGCAAGGATTTACCAAGTAAGTTAACTGTGTGATGATAGCTGGGGTGTACCAGAGGCAACTGTTGTGTGTCATATGCAAGGATTTACCAAGTAAGTTTATTGTGTGATGATGGTTGGGGTGTACCAGAGGCAACTGTTGTGTGTCATATGCAAGGATTTACCAAGTAAGTTTATTGTGTGATGATGGTTGGGGTGTACCAGGGGCAACTGTTGTGTGTCATATGCAAGGATTTACCAAGTAAGTTAATTGTGTGTGATGACGGCTGGGGTGTACCAGAGGCAACTGTTGTATGTCATATGCAAGGATTTACCAAGTAAGTTAATTGTGTGTGATGACGGCTGGGGTGTACCAGAGGCAACTGTTGTGTGTCATATGCAAGGATTTACCAAGTAAGTTAATTGTGTGATGACGGCTGGGGTGTACCAGAGGCAACTGTTGTGTGTCATATGCAAGGATTTACCAAGTAAGTTAATTGTGTGATGATAGCTGGGGCGTACCAGAGGCAACTGTTGTGTGTCATATGCAAGGATTTACCAAGTAAGTTAATTGTGTGATGATAGCTGGGGGGTACCAGAGGCAACTGTTGTGTGTCATATGCAAGGATTTACCAAGTAAGTTAATTGTGTGATGATAGCTGGGGTGTACCAGAGGCAACTGTTGTGTGTCATATGCAAGGATTTACCAAGTAAGTTAATTGTGTGATGACAGCTGGGGTGTACCAGAGGCAACTGTTGTGTGTCATATGCAAGGATTTACCAAGTAAGTTAAATGTGTGATGATAGCTGGGGTGTACCAGGGGCAACTGTTGTATGTCATATGCAAGGATTTACCAAGTAAGTTTATTGTGTGATGATAGCTGGGGTGTACCAGAGGCAACTGTTGTGTGTCATATGCAAGGATTTACCAAGTAAGTTAATTGTGTGATGATAGCTGGGGTGTACCAGGGGCAACTGTTGTGTGTCATATGCAAGGATTTACCAAGTAAGTTAATTGTGTGTGATGACGGCTGGGGTGTACCAGAGGCAACTGTTGTATGTCATATGCAAGGATTTACCAAGTAAGTTAATTGTGTGTGATGACGGCTGGGGTGTACCAGAGGCAACTGTTGTGTGTCATATGCAAGGATTTACCAAGTAAGTTAATTGTGTGATGACGGCTGGGGTGTACCAGAGGCAACTGTTGTGTGTCATATGCAAGGATTTACCAAGTAAGTTAATTGTGTGTGATGACGGCTGGGGTGTACCAGAGGCAACTGTTGTATGTCATATGCAAGGATTTACCAAGTAAGTTTATTGTGTGATGATAGCTGGGGTGTACCAGAGGCAACTGTTGTGTGTCATATGCAAGGATTTACCAAGTAAGTTAATTTTGTGATGATAGCTGGGGCGTACCAGAGACAACTGTTGTATGTCATATGCAAGGATTTACCAAGTAAGTTAATTGTGTGATGATAGCTGGGGTGTACCAGAGGCAACTGTTGTATGTCATATGCAAGGATTTACCAAGTAAGTTAATTGTGTGATGACGGCTGGGGTGTACCAGAGGCAACTGTTGTGTGTCATATGCAAGGATTTACCAAGTAAGTTAATTGTGTGATGACGGCTGGGGCGTACCAGAGGCAACTGTTGTGTGTCATATGCAAGGATTTACCAAGTAAGTTAATTGTGTGATGACGGCTGGGGCGTACCAGAGGCAACTGTTGTGTGTCATATGCAAGGATTTACCAAGTAAGTTAATTGTGTGATGACGGCTGGGGCGTACCAGAGGCAACTGTTGTGTGTCATATGCAAGGATTTACCAAGTAAGTTAATTGTGTGATGATAGCTGGGGCGTACCTGAGGCAACTGTTGTGTGTCATATGCAAGGATTTACCAAGTAAGTTAATTGTGTGATGATAGCTGGGGCGTACCTGAGGCAACTGTTGTGTGTCATATGCAAGGATTTACCAAGTAAGTTAATTGTGTGATGATAGCTGGAGTGTACCAGGGGCAACTGTTGTATGTCATATGCAAGGATTTACCAAGTAAGTTAATTGTGTGTGATGATAGCTGGGGTGTACCAGAGGCAACTGTTGTGTGTCATATGCAAGGATTTACGAAGTAAGTTAATTGTGTGATGATAGCTGGGGTGTACCAGAGGCAACTGTTGTATGTCATATGCAAGGATTTACCAAGTAAGTTTATTGTGTGATGATAGCTGGGGTGTACCAGAGGCAACTGTTGTATGTCATATGCAAGGATTTACCAAGTAAGTTAACTGTGTGTGATGATAGCTGGGGTGTACCAGAGGCAACTGTTGTGTGTCATATGCAAGGATTTACCAAGTAAGTTAATTGTGTGATGACGGCTGGGGTGTACCAGAGGCAACTGTTGTGTGTCATATGCAAGGATTTACCAAGTAAGTTAATTGTGTGATGATAGCTGGGGTGTACCAGAGGCAACTGTTGTGTGTCATATGCAAGGATTTACCAAGTAAGTTAATTGTGTGATGATAGCTGGGGTGTACCAGAGGCAACTGTTGTGTGTCATATGCAAGGATTTACCAAGTAAGTTTATTGTGTGATGACGGCTGGGGCGTACCAGAGGCAACTGTTGTGTGTCATATGCAAGGATTTACCAAGTAAGTTAATTGTGTGATGATAGCTGGGGTGTACCAGAGGCAACTGTTGTGTGTCATATGCAAGGATTTACCAAGTAAGTTAATTGTGTGATGATAGCTGGGGTGTACCAGAGGCAACTGTTGTGTGTCATATGCAAGGATTTACCAAGTAAGTTAATTGTGTGATGATAGCTGGGGCGTACCAGAGGCAACTGTTGTGTGTCATATGCAAGGATTTACCAAGTAAGTTAATTGTGTGATGATAGCTGGGGTGTACCAGAGGCAACTGTTGTATGTCATATGCAAGGATTTACCAAGTAAGTTAATTGTGTGATGATAGCTGGGGTGTACCAGAGGCAACTGTTGTGTGTCATATGCAAGGATTTACCAAGTAAGTTAATTGTGTGATGATAGCTGGGGTGTACCAGAGGCAACTGTTGTATGTCATATGCAAGGATTTACCAAGTAAGTTAATTGTGTGATGATAGCTGGGGTGTACCAGAGGCAACTGTTGTGTGTCATATGCAAGGATTTACCAAGTAAGTTAATTGTGTGATGATAGCTGGGGTGTACCAGAGGCAACTGTTGTGTGTCATATGCAAGGATTTACCAAGTAAGTTAATTGTGTGATGATAGCTGGGGTGTACCAGAGGCAACTGTTGTGTGTCATATGCAAGGATTTACCAAGTAAGTTAATTGTGTGATGATAGCTGGGGTGTACCAGAGGCAACTGTTGTGTGTCATATGCAAGGATTTACCAAGTAAGTTAATTGTGTGATGATAGCTGGGGTGTACCAGAGGCAACTGTTGTGTGTCATATGCAAGGATTTACCAAGTAAGTTAATTGTGTGATGACGGCTGGGGCGTACCAGAGGCAACTGTTGTGTGTCATATGCAAGGATTTACCAAGTAAGTTTATTGTGTGATGATAGCTGGGGTGTACCAGAGGCAACTGTTGTGTGTCATATGCAAGGATTTACCAAGTAAGTTAATTGTGTGATGATAGCTGGGGCGGTTGGTAAGATCTTGTAAGAGACATCAGGAAAGGCTAATTTATTATAGGGAAATCGGGATTCAGTCCATAGAATTGTGGGAATTCTGGACTTTTACTTCTTTTGCTACATTATTTACCTATAAACCAGATCTATTTTTAGCTCACCTAGACCGAATGTCCATGTGAGCTATTACCATTACTTGGCATCCGTCGTCGTCTGTCGTCCGTTAACAATTTTTCTAAAATCTTCTCCTCTGAAACTACTGAACAGAATTTTAATAATGAAACTTAGTGAGAATGATCCTTAGGGTGACCTGCACCAAAATTTTGTTTTGATTTTTGATCCGTTAAAAAACATGGCCACCTTTACTAAAAATAGACCAGAGGGGTCAGACTACTGTTTTTGGCTTGTAAATCAAAAAGTATAAGAGAAGCAGAGGTACCAATGGGGTATCCGAATGTCAAAAGTCCGAAAGGGCAGAGACAACACCAGTAAACACCAACAAGAACAGGACAAAAACAGACAACATGTAAAACATTGAAAAACAAAATAACTGAATATCAATCAACAACGCGAACTCTGGTCGAAACAAGAGTGAACTCAGGTGCTCCTGATAAGAGATAGATGAAATCTGATGCCACCCTGCTGCTTCAGCATCAAAAGTTATACAAAAGTCTCCATTTGGTCCAAGTGTCAGATGATCCCTTATAGGAGTTACAGCCCTTAAAGGTGAAAAATAGCGTTTTTTCATGTTTTTGGCTTATACATGTAGAATGAAAACTATTGCAGATAGAGAAAAGCTGTTGCTTGCTTAAATGCTCAGCTCATTTAGCACTACAAAAGTCTCCTTAGGGTTGAAGTTGTCAAATGACCCCTTATAGGGGTAACAGCCCCTTAAAGGCGAAAAATAGTGTTTTTGGCCTATAAAATGAAACTATTGCAGATAGGTCAAAGCTGTTGCTTGCTTGAATGTTCAGCTCATTTAGCTCCATGAGGTAGAAGTTGTCAGATGATCCTTATAGGGGTCACAGCCCCTAAATTAATAGTTTTCATGTTTTTGGCTTAAATAATGAAAAGTATAGCAGATAAAGAAAAGTGGTTGCTTGCTTAAATGTTCATTTCATTAAGCTCTTAACAAAAGTCTCTATAGAGTCAAAGTGTTCAGACGGCCCTTAAAACAACATTTTGCACCTGTTTGGCCTACAGAATGAAAACTATCGCTGAAAGAGAAAAGCTGTTGTTTGCTTAAATGTTCAGCTTAATTAGCTCTACAAAGTTCTTCATAGGGTTGACATCAAGACCAGGTGAGCGATTCAGGCTCCTGGGAGCCTCTTGTTTATTTTTACAGTAGTGTGGGATGATACCCATTCCTGCCTACCCCACATGTGTATTTTGATTTGACTAATGTTTGAGTTAGATTGTGTAGTAGGATGACCCCTACAAAACTAAAATATATATTTCATAGTGTAATTGATTTACAGTTTTATCCTCCTAAAAGTCATAGGAATGTAAAAATCTATTTAATATATTTCCTTTGCCTATTTCTAGTATGATAGGTGTTCCTGTGGCTAACTCTTATTATGGAAATGGTACTGGGCCCATATGGATAGATGATATAGACTGTATCGGTAACGAGACTAACCTTGGACTTTGTCAGAAGAAGCCGTGGGGTACCAATGATTGTGATCATTCTGAAGATGCATCTGTCATCTGTATAGGTAATAACATGCTTCGATTATATTGTACTGCAATTTGTAGAAAAGTGGGGCATTAAAATTTAGGGCTCCATCTGATCTATACAATGTCATCAGAAAAGTGGTGCATTAAAATTTAGGGCTTCCATCTGATCTGTACAATGTCATCTGTATAGGTAATAACAGGCTTAGATTATATTGTACTTTGTAGAAAAGTGGGGCATTAAAATTTAGGGCTCTACCTGATCTGTATAATGTCATCTGTCGTCTGTATTGGTAATAACAGGTTTGGATTGTATTGTTAAGCACATTGTGCAGAAGGCAAGGTGATTTTTAAAATACTGCTTCATTAGAACATCTCAAATTGGTTTCTGGAGACAATAATCCTTGGTAAAATTTCATAAAACTTTTTTGTTTCAAAGCTATCAAGGAAATAATAATGCTAGTTCATTTGTGTTCCTTTTTATACGACCGCAAATTTTTTGCGATCGTATAATGTTATGGCGATGTCGTCGTCGTCGTCGTCGTTGTCGTCGTCGTCGTCTGGGGACATTTGGTTTCCGTGCAATAACTTAAATAAATATTGACCAATTGTTATGAAATTTTAATATGATGTTTGTAACCACTAAAGGAAGGTTCCTATTGTATTTGGGGTTGGTGGCCCTTACCGTTTTTGAAAAAAGGGCCAAAAGGGGCTTAAACGGGTGTATTGACAAAACTGTTGTAGAATGTTTATTATTCAATAGATTTTGATAATTCTTTTTTTATTGAATTCCTCATCAAATTCTGTCAACAAAATGTGTCAATGGTTTTGATGTATATTGAACCGTTACATTGCTACAGGGGGTCGAAAAGGGGCCACACCCAAAAAAAATGACTTTTTATTTGTGGTCCGATTTTCAAAATCTTTTTTTCATTGGAATCCTCGTGAAAATCCCTGCCTGCATTTTTCAATCAGATTTGCAATATCTCTTAAGGTTTTTGAGAAATTAGGGGTCAAAGGGGCAAAAAACGCCATTTTTAAAAGTTGGTCAAGGCAAATAGTTTTACACAAGAAATTAAGCTGTATTGGGCCAGCCAATTGTTATGAAGTTTAAATATGATGATTATATACACTGAAGGAAGCTTTTTATTGCATTTGGGGTTTGTGGTCCTAACCTTTTTTTTCAAAAAGGGCCAAAAGGGGCTAAATTGTGTCAAAAATGTCAACGTATTTAGAAATAAGATTTTTTTTCTATTAAATGTTATTGTAAATATATATGTGTCAAATATGCATTTTAAAGTCCACCACAGGATGCATGTGTAAAAAAGGCTTTGTAAGTCCACCATGGGCTGCATGTGACCAAAGCAATAGACTATCCATATTGGGCCTCCAATGTACAGGATTCATCTTGTTGCGGTCGTATCATGCTGCGCTCGGCGTAGCTTTTTATTATATTGAGGAGGACCACTAGATAGGAAGAGAAGAAACTTTAAAATACATAGAAAATACAAGAAACACCATTTGCATCACTTTTAAGGTCCCATTAATTTGCTCTGATGCTGTTTTCTGAACATGAAGAGTTATCATTATTGATTGTATTGATCTGCTTTGATTTCCATGTAGTGCTTTAAAATTGTCTTAACAACAGTATGCCTTTGGATTATTATGTCTTGGTATAATTTCAGTACCCACTGCACCTGTTACTCCGACTGTACGACTAAGGGGAGGTTTGACTCAAGCTCAGGGTAGAGTAGAAGTGAATTACCTGGGTACGTGGGGATCTATCTGTGATGACTCGTGGGATGATCGGGATGCCAAGGTTGTGTGTAAAATGCTGGGATATTCCAGGTATTTTATTGTATACTTTCAGTGTTTTAAAGTTATCAAATATCAGTGATTTTAAGACTTTGAAATCAGCAATACAAAAAACTAATGATTCACAACAAATCCAAGACAAAAAAGTTTTTCTAAGTCCAGCAGAATTTTACTTGCCATGAATAAATGGATCTGTTCTTTATGCTACAATCCATAGATATGATTCTTTTCTTTTTTGTCTTTTCTTAGTGGTGGCAGAGCTCTGACAGGGATAGGATCTGGTAGAGGACCCATATGGATGGACAACGTGGAATGTTTGGGATCAGAATCTAACATTCAGAATTGCTCATTTAAAGGCTGGGGAGAAAACGACTGTGATCACAGTGAAGATGCTGGAGTTTATTGTTTTGATGGTTGGTTTTTCACTTCAAAGATTTTCTCCTTAAACTATCCTTGTATTTGATCAAATGAAATTATATCCATATATTTACTTAGATAAAGTGGCAGAATTGATCAAGTGATCCACCATTTATTTAGAACTAGATAGCGTGGAAATGAGCATCTACTAGATTATTTTGTTCTTAAATAGTATGATTTCAAACATAACATAACATGGGGGTAGATAATTTTTATTGTTAGGATTGGTTTGAAAAAGTACACACTCAAAAATATTGTATATATTTTAAAAGATGCCAATAACACAAAAGGGTTCCCCCATCATATTCTTAATACTGTGATAACCTTATTTTTAATAGGTCAGGTAAGGAACGTAACAGTGAGACTTGTTAATGGACCGTCTGCTATGGAAGGTCGTGTAGAGGTCAACTTTAATGGGCAGTGGGGAACAGTTTGTGATGACGTTTGGACTAATTCTGATGCAGCTGTTGTTTGTCATATGCTGGGATATGCAACGTTAGTTAATTATTGTTTTGAAATGTTAGACATTGTTAATAAGAATTTATAGTATGCCTTGTTAAAAAATATCAAGAGTTTGAGGTTAAGCCTTAAAAAGAAATGTTTTATGTGTCTGTTATAAAGCAGGTTAATTTGTCTAAACCGTTGTTTGTAATTGACCTGTTAATGTCTTGAAGAAGTTTACCTTTTTATTTCTGAGAATGTTTTCAAATTATTTTCATATTTTGTGGTTGTGTCACATTGAAGTCTGCTGGCTAGCTGTCTGTCTTCCACAGCTGATAAATATTTAAGTTGCCATTGTTCTTGTCGTTTCTTACACAACATCATTTTTATCTATTTCAGAGATGGCGCTACTGCAGTTCCCCGTGCCAAATACGGTCAAGGGAATGGAACAATTTTAATGGACAATGTACAGTGTGTTGGTACAGAATCCAACCTTGGACAGTGTAAATTTAATGGATTTGGTAATAACAACTGTGCTCATAATGAAGATGCTGGAGTCAGATGTTATCCAGGTAAGTTATTAAGAAACATAAATACTAATACATGCTAGATGGTCAATTGGGGGGGAGGGGGTGTTAGAACTTAATGGATTTGGTAATAACAATTGTGTCCACAATGAAGATGCTGGAGTCAGATGTTATCCAGGTAAGTTATTATGAAACATAAATACTAATACATGCTAGATCGTCTATTGGTGGGGGGGGGGGGGGGGGGGTGTTAGAACTTAATGGATTTGGTAATAACAACTGTGCCCACAATGAAGATGCTGCGGTCAGATGTTATCCAGGTAAGTTATTAGAAACACGTACTTATACGTGTTAAAGAAATTGGGAAGAGGGGGTTTGGTGTGTTAGAATTTAATGGATTAGGTAATAACAACTGTGCCCACAATGAAGATGCTGGAGTCAGGTGTTATCCTGGTTAGTTATACAAATACAAATAGGACTAGAAAATTAGAGAACGTTAGAAAAAGTATAATTTTTCCTTTGCCAAATGAACTCATTTACTGTAATAGTTTTGGGTGTGAAGAAGAATGCATAGACATTAAGGCAGAGCCAATCATGATATTGACAGGTTTCATGATTTTCTTTATTTGGTATCCTGAGAGCACTGAGCACTCTTTTTTTGTTAACTTTATTTTAAATTGGTAGAAGGCTTTAACCCATTGTTGTATGTTATACTGTAAATTAAGGTATAAAGCAGAACCAATTTGATGCAAACATAATATGTTCATATTTTGCATTGCTTGAAGGATTTCACATATTGTTGTGTAAAATTATCTAAACCTATCAAAACTGATTCACAGTTGAACTGATAAAGAACACAATTGACATAATCCTTATTTATAGCTGGACAGGTTCAGACCAATGTCAAGGTCAGGCTAGTCGGAGGGAGAAATGATAACGAGGGTCGAGTTGAGGTCTTCTATAATAACACCTGGGGTACCATCTGTGACGACTATTGGGGTGCACCAGACGCTAAGGTCATTTGTCGTATGCTTGGTAAATCATCGTAAGTAGGCGGGTTGATTTAGTATCTTGAGGTGGATTTATTTGTTTTAAATATAATTCCACAGATATGATAACTTAATAAGGTTTTTATTTTGTAAAAATAAGATATTCCTTAGATTTCCTTTACAAAGCCTAAAAGTGAATGAAAGTAAATCTTAAGAGATGTTTTAAATGTCAGCATTTGTTCCATTTGTAGAACGGTATCATTCAAGATAAAAAAAAATTGCAGTGAGTCTCTTGATTATTTAAAGATGATCACCATAAAAGACTTCATTAGTACTAACTTTATGTAAAAAAAATTGAGAGTTTTAAAAGATTTTTTTTCTGTTGCAGTATTGGTGCTGTGGCTAAATCTCATGCATTCTACGGTGCTGGTAGTGGAAAGATCTGGCTTGATGATGTCAACTGTGTCGGTAACGAGACCAGTATAGCACAGTGTAGTAATCGTGGATGGGGCGTTAGTAACTGTCAACATAGCGAAGACGCCTCTGTCAGTTGTGCTGGTGAGTGGTGGAATAATCCCTAAATGTCTTGTTTATAAAATTAAATAATGTACAACTGTGATAGATTTTTAATGCATTTGTTGGGGAGTTAGAATTAAAATTATTATAAAAAAAACTCTAGACTTAAATTATTACCAAAATAGAGGGGCATAAAGTGTTAGGGTGTGTTGCTATGTCCATTCATCTGCTTGTTTGACTGTCCGAAATTAGGTTTACCTTCAGGTTAACATGAAGGAAGAATGGTACAATCATGAAACTTTATACACATGTACAACAGGGTACACCAACAAACAATAATCACCATAAGATTGTACCTGTCAAATCAACTTCATGGTGCAGTGATTGTGCTCATCCTTCCACAATTTATCATGTTTTTAACCACATATATCATTATGCAAACTTTCATTCTAATCAGACAACCCATGTTTACATGTAAGTTATGATTGCCTCACAGAATTTAAATGGTAATTAATTAATAAAAGCTTTTGATTGCTTCTTTTTCTCCAGGAAGAACAGTAACTACACCTGTCCGTCTTGTTGGTGGGTCTACACCTTATGAAGGTCGTGTAGAGGTCAACCACAATGGTCAGTGGGGTACGGTGTGTGATGATGGGGCAAACTACAGAATCGCCCAAGTTGTCTGTAAACAGCTGTTTGGAAGAGCTAGGTATGGGTTGATACTGAGTCAGACATTAAATTTCACCGTTATCGTGTTTAAAATTTAAACTTGCATTAAGTCAATATCTTTTGTAAAATGTAGTGATATTGTTAGTACAGCCAGCTGCATGTTTTTCATTCACATTTCATGCATTAGCATTAATCCCATATCAAACAGTTTATTAGAGTTAATACAAAAACTGATGTTTATGCTCCTGTGATGACATACATGTATTAGGGGTCATTAAGTTTTATGCGTATTCATTTGTATATATGTTCATCAGTCTGTATAGGAATGATTTGAAATCTGGCAGGGTGGTTCAGTTAAACAAACTTTATGTCCTTAGCAACTTTCAGATCTCTTTAACTAAATTTTAATTCATCTAAGTCAATGAAATTACATGTGTAACAAAAAAGTCTAAAAACAGAGTCTTAAACTAGATCTGAGTTTTTGCATCTCATTATGAGAATGGGTTTAATGTAGAAATATTCAAAACTTATACTTCCTTTTAGTCATTTATATGATCATGACCTAGAAAAACCATCAAATCATTTATCATATTTCAAGAAGGTCCATCTTCATTTCATTATGATCCTGTTATTAGTAAATATCATATACTTGTTATTTAAACGGTTTCTCTTTTATTTCATATACAAATTTTGAAGTGTATCATTAACTAAATTGTTGACCAATACACCTATCATTTTTTAAGCTCCATTAATTTCAGCTTGTCATTCATACTTGTCCATCATTTTTTTTAAGCATCACTTTTTTTTTCTGAATTTGCTTTGATCAATCAATTTATAATAAATATGTCTAACTCTCATACATGTGATTAATGCCTTTCAATATAAAGTTTAAGAAATTTGATAGCTTGACATTCTCAACAAGGAAAATGAGTATTAGTCCTTTCAGCAATGGTTTTATGATGTCTTGGTTCCATTCAGCTTATGTTGTTATGCGTAGTTTTGTTTCAATAATTTATCTCTTATAGAACTTTGTTTTATTCATTGTAGGATTTACTAGTAAGATACACGCCCCACCCCCTGATTGTTATTGTTTTATCTCCGTTAGTGTGTAGATCTTTAAATTGGATTTTCAAATATAATCAAAATCTTGAGCTGTTAAATGTAAATTTGATTCTAAACAAACATGCCTTAGTATGTTTACTATTCTTTTTTTGGAGGTGGGAGTAGAATAAAGACATATGAACCTGTTTTCCTTGCTGCATGTATCATTAACCATTCAACAAATCATCACATTCTGTCTTTGTCACTAGAAGTAATATTTTAAGAATAATTTTTCATTTTCAAATGTCTATATTTTTCGTCTAAAAGGTTCCTCATAAGATTTTAACATGTTAAGTCATTTTCATATTGAAAATTTGAAATCATCATATTTTGAAAATCCAACCTCCCTACAATCATGTTTTGTCTTCTCTTTTTCATTTAACACTGTTCTTTATCTGCATGTGTATAACCAAGACTATTCAGCATTTTGCTAATTTATGTTTAAAGTTTGCTTTGGTAGTGGATGCTACTATGACTTATGCTTTCTTTGTAGTGATTGTAAGCATTGATCAGTTAGGTTAAATTTTATTTTATTGAACTAATGTGGAATCTGTCTTTCATTTTCAATGAATTCCACATGTGTGTGGTATTTTTATGTGTCACATAAACAAGTATATTAGGAATCACTCTGTCTCTCTCTGTCTGTGTGTCCAGATATCTCATTAGAATAAACTTTCCTTTACCATATGTACTGCTAGATTAATTTCCCAAATTTACATGAAGAAAATAAATGAGCATTCATGGAGATGTTTATGGAGAAATTGTCATCCTCTCATAACTACATGATTGGTTTGGGTGAAAATTTTCATGCAGGAAGTACATCAATTGAGTTGTGCATAAAGTGTATGCTTTCAAATATCATCAAGGGAGATAATTTAACTTAATCCCCAATATGAAGCAGGATTATCCTCTACATTTTGCTCAGTTGGAGCTGTCATATACATACAATACACCAAGAGGCATACCGTGACTGAACACAATGATAGGGGTACACCACTCTAAGAGTGAGAGCCTTAAACTTTTTTGAAATTGATCTGTATATCCATTCCCTCTAATGTAAAAAAATTTGGCAAATCTTCAACCAGAAAAAGATATTTGTTATGTCTCTTAGAGTGGTGTAAATGTACTTATTTTCACGGAATTGGCGGACAGTTTTTTTCACAAAACAAAAAACCAACAAAAAAAATTATTATGTATGGAGCAAATAGAATAATAAACCATAACTGTGAAATTAGTTACCCACAAACTTGACTGACATTGTAAAATCATGAAAATAAAACAAAACAGAGAAAATGAATATGTTTACATTTAGTTAGTTTATGTTAAACCAATCTAGTCTTCATTTTTCCTTTCTAATAGTTCCACCGTGTCAGTTAAAACAAATGCCTTCTTTGGTGCTGGAACAGGACAGATATGGATGGATGATTTAAAGTGTACTGGTAACGAGACCTCGTTAGATGGGTGTTCCTTCCGACCTTGGGGCACCAATAACTGTGGACACGATGAAGATCTTAGTGTCGTATGTAGAAGTAGGTATATAAATAGATTTAAAGTGTACTGGTAATGAGACATCATTAGATGGGTGTTCCTTCCGACCGTGGGGCACCAATAACTGTGGACATGATGAGGATCTAAGTGTCGTATGTAGAAGTAGGTATATAAATAGATTTAAAGTGTACTGGTAACGAGACCTTGTTAGATGGGTGTTCCTTCCGACCGTGGGGCACCAATAACTGTGGACACGATGAGGATCTTAGTGTCGTATGTAGAAGTAGGTATATAAATAGATTTAAAGTGTACTGGTAATGAGACATCATTAGATGGGTGTTCCTTCCGACCGTGGGGCACCAATAACTGTGGACACGATGAGGATCTTAGTGTTGTATGTAGAAGTAGGTATATAAAAAGTGATTTTGAACTCTTTGGCTCTAGAAAAGTAGTACACAGGTAAAAAATGTAACATATGTTAAACAAATGGTTACAAACATATGTTTATCCAATGGGCACCAAACATAAGTGGTCATATGATAGAAAACTATAAAGAACATATGTTCAACAAATGTTGCAATTTCTCATGTGTAGACAGCAACATCAATTGATTGATAATATTACTATGTAACAAATTATGGTCTAAGGTTAAAGTTAATTGTAAAGTGTTCATTTAATCTCAAATGAATGCCAAAGTAATATTTATCTTCATCAGCACAAAAAGATACTACCAATATTTCACCTTCTTTTAAAACTGTAATAGGTTATCATTAAAGTAAACACTCTAAAGCTTATAAGATAAGGAAGAGCTTATAGATTCAAAAGATCAAAGGTCAAGATCAAATGAAAAATTGTATTCTCAATTTGAAATACCTTGATAGAATTTAATGTTACTTACACAAATTAAATTTAAGGTAGGAGCCTATTGATTTGAAGGTCAAAATGTCAAGGTCACATAGAAAAAATTGGAACCGATGAGCCAATTTTAATGAGAACTTTGTTTATAATTCCAGCTCAGGCCTATCCAATAAGACTAGTGAGTCCTGATGGATCACCAAACTATGGACGTGTGGAAGTTCTAGTAAATAATACCTGGGGGACTGTATGTGATGATCAGTTTGATGCTCACGCTGCTAGCGTTGTGTGTGCCATGGCAGGATTTAGTCGGTAGGTATTACACACCCCCTCTACTAGTGACTCCACCTAACTATGGTCGTGTGGAGGTTCTAGTGAATAACAGGTGGGGACTGTACGTGACGATCAGTTTGATGCTCATGCTGCTAGCGTTGTGTGTGCCATGGCAGGATTTAGTCGGTAGGTATAACACGCCCCCTCTATTAGTGACTCCACCTAACTATGGTCGTGTGGAGGTTCTAGTGAATAACAGGTGGGGGACTGTATGTGATGATCAGTTTGATGCTCATGCTGCTAGCGTTGTGTGTGCCATGGCAGGATTTAGTCGGTAGGTATTACACTGCCCCTCTACTAGTGACTCCACCTAACTATGGTCGTGTGGAGGTTCTAGTGAATAACACTTGGGGGACTGAATGTGATGATCAGTTTGATGCTCATGCTGCTAGCGTTGTGTGTGCCATGGCAGGATTTAGTTGGTAGGTATAACACGCCCCCTCTACTAGTGACTCCACCTAACTATGGTCGTGTGGAGGTTCTAGTGAATAACACCTGGGGGACTGTATGTGACGATCAGTTTGATGCTCATGCTGCTAGTGTTGTGTGTGCCATGGCAGGATTTAGTCGGTAGGTATTACACACCCCCTCTACTAGTGACTCCACCTAACTATGGTCGTGTGGAGGTTCTAGTGAATAACAGGTGGGGGACTGTATGTGATGATCGGTTTGATGCTCATGCTGCTAGCGTTGTGTGTGCCATGGCAGGATTTAGTCGGTAGGTATTACACACCCCCTCTACTAGTGACTCCATCTTACTATGGACGTGTGGAAGTTCTAGTAAATATTACCTGGGGGACTGTGTGTGATGATCGGTTTGATGCTCACACTGCTAGCATTGTGTGTGCCATGGCAGGATTTAGTCGGTAGGTATTACACGCCCCCTCTACTAGTGACTCCATCTTACTATGGACGTGAGGAGGTTATAGTGAATAACACTTGAGGGACGGTATGTGATGATCAGTTTGATGCTCATGCTGCTAGCGTTGTGTGTGCCATGGCAGAATTTAGTCGGTAGGTTTTACATCCCCCCCTCTACAAGTGACTCCCCCTTTCTATGGACGTGAGGAGGTTCTAGTGAATAACACTTGGGGGACGGTATGTGATGATCAGTTTGATGCTCATGCTCCTAGTGTTGTGTGTGCCATGGCAGGATTTAGTTGGTAGGTATTACACACACACACCCCCTCTACTAGTGACTCCACCTAACTATGGATGTGTGGAAGTTCTAGTGAATTACACTTGGGGGACTGTATGTGATGATCAGTTTGATGCTCTTGCTGCCAGTGTTGTCTGTGCCATGGCAGGATTTAGTCGGTAGGTATCACAACCCCCCATTACAAGTGACTCCACCTAACTATGGACGTGTGGAGGTTCTAGTAAATAATACCTGGGGGACTGAATGTGATGATCAGTTTGATGCTCATGCTGCTAGCATTGTCTGTGCCATGGCAGGATTTAGTCGGTAGGTATTACACCCCCTCTACTAGTGACTCCACCTTACTATGGTCGTGTGAAGGTTCTAGTGAATAATACCTGGGGGACTGTATGTGATGATCAGTTTGAAGCTCATGCTGCTAGCATAGTGTGTGCCATGGCAGGATTTAGTCGGTAGGTATTACACCCCCTCTTCTAGTGACTCCACCTAACTATGGTGTACTTGGGCTATAACTAATATATCTGTATCTTTTTCCAGGACTGGTGCTGTAGCCAAGCCACGTGGGTTCTATGGCCAGGGGTCTGGGCCTATCTACCTGGACGATGTTAGGTGTGCTGGGACAGAGAATACCATCTTCCAGTGTTCATCCAAACCTCTGGGACACAGTAACTGTCGACACAGAGAGGATGTTGGTGTATTGTGTCAGATTGGTCAGTAACCATCTTTAATGCCCACATGTTTGTTATAAGGTTGGCGACTCTCTCTTTGAATGTTAGTTTTATTTGGACTCAGATATAGATGAGAAGATAAAGAGGCTAGTGCTGTTGTTAAAATTCTTGATATGCAAAATTTAATTGGACCATTTTAACATGAACATTTGCTGAAAGTCCAAATTTATCCTCTTGTGGACGCAACTTCTCTGAAACTTCTGTACAGAATTTAGCAGAATTTGGTATGTAAGAAGTATGCCATATTTAGATATGCATACCACCAGGAATTATGGATCTGCAAAGTTTTGTTAGAGTAACGGCCCTTTGTATGAGTTATGGTCCATTGAACAAAGAAATAAGCTAATAATCTTGATTCATTATCATGTGAAAGCAACTCATTTACAATTACAGAATTTAACATAAATTGGTACATAAGGAGAACATCATATGTAGTTGTGCAAATTTTCACACTACTAATTTATGAAGGATTATATTGATAGTCCAATAGAAAAATGAGTGAGGTATGTTAGCATGCTCACTAAGGTTCTTTCATTATTATAATTTATGAAGGATAATATTAATAGTCAAGTAGAAGATTGAGTTAGGTATGTAAGCATGCTCACTAAGGTTCTTTCATTATTATATAGACTTGTAAAATAATTTATTGTTCTAATGTGTAGTAAAGAATTTTTTAGATGGCTCTGTTCTTTATATTGCATATTGAACCACACTTGGTATGATTTTATGTCTTTACAGATACATTCCAGGTGCGTTTGACTGGTGGTAACAACCTACAGAATGGTCGTGTGGAGGTGTTGTACAATGGTACATGGGGAACGGTGTGTGACGATTATTTTGACAGTCGAGCAGCTAAAGTTGTTTGTAGAATGCTTGGATACCCAGCGTAAGATATTTTGAATTAAGATAGACATAGTTTATTTATGTCTCACCATCAATATGTAAACAATAAAATATACATACATTATAAAAAAATATATATATATTGACACCATTCTAAAAAGAATTATGAGAGAAGATTTAAAAGATATTTCATATTAAAAATACAATAAGAACGAACCTTGTAGTTAAAACATTAAAAGATATTTACAGTCTCAACAAATAAAAAGATTATTGGTATTAAGGATGTTGGCTGTGGTCAATTGTTACTTTAGGTACCTCGTAATTTTTTTGATTGAGCAGTGAACATCCTAAAGGAGTGTTTGGTTCCCCTGTAAGATATTTGAAAGTTGAAAATTATAGATCTAACAGCTACAAAAGATAATTTTTATTAATCAGAACTGGAGCTGTGGCCAAAACTAGGGGATACTATGGAAGTGGAACAGGACAGATATGGCTTGACAATGTCAGATGTAATGGAAATGAGACAAGTTTATCTCAGTGTCCCCACAATCCTATTGGGGTCAATAATTGTCACCACACAGAAGATGTTGGAGTCATCTGTACAGGTAAATATCACAGTTATATGGAGGTCAATAGCTGTCATCTCACAGAAGATGTTGGAGTCATCTGTACAGGTAAATATCACAGTTGTATGGAGGTCAATAGTTGTCATCTGACAGGAGATGTTTGGGTCATCTGTACAGGTAAATATCACAGTTGTATGGAGGTCAATAGCTGCCATCTGACAGAAGATGTTGGGGTCATCTCTACAGGTAAATATCACAGTTGTATGGAGGTCAATAGCTGTCATCTGACAGAAGATGTTGGGGTCATCTCTACAGTTATATAACAGATGTATGGAGGTCAATAGCTGTCATCTGACAGAAGATGTTGGGGTCATCTGAACAGGTAAATATCACAGTTATATGGAGGTCAATAGCTGTCATCTGACAGAAGATGTTGGGGTCATCTCTACAGGTAAATATCACAGATGTATGGAGGTCAATAGCTGTCATCTGACAGACGATTTGGTCATCTATATAAGTAAAAATCACAGGTGTAATCACCTTTAAAATTTGAATGTGTCCCAATTTTAGAATTTTAAGTTGTAGGCAAGATTTTGTTATTTATTTTGAGACATGGAATTAACTTAATTATGTGTTAAATATATCGTTATTTTTAAAATATTTTATTTGCTTACATTTAGTTTAATGAAAAATGTTGTTGTTATTTGTAGGGTCTGTGCTAACAACTGCTGGTGTAGGTACAAGACCAACTGTTAGTGGACAGCCCACTCCAGCTCCCAACAGTGTGTATGTCCGACTCGTTAACGGACAGGATTCTTTCTCTGGAAGGGTAGAAGTCTATGCATTTGGTACATGGGGAACAATTTGTGATGATACGTGGACAGCTAGTGCAGCTGGTGTGATTTGTGGCATGCTGGGATATTCTTCGTAAGTTTGGTACTCCTAGAAAGTACTGACAAAGTGTTTTTGTAGATTATTATACATCCACTTGTAGAGGGGCTATATAGCCATCACATGATCTGTCCTTGAAGTCACATTTTTATATAGATTTCAGTGTGTCTATTCAAGTGTTTGATTCAAATTTTGTACAATGCTAAGGTACATTGGATTGTACTATATTAAAAACGAAAGAATATGGAATATGTGCCAAAAAGACACGATCCACATATTGAAATGATTTTAATAAATGTACAAAAGCAAAATTTCACTGCGTGTGAAGCGCTTTTCTGAATTAACCTTCATCAGACACACTAGGAGTAGAAAACTTGGAAAACCGGTAAAATATTAGATTTGATTAAACAAAATGCCAAAAATATTACAACAATGACCAAACAGATAAATCTATCAATTTTTAAAGAAACAGCCAAACGTTGTCAAATTTTGGAAATATGTAAACTGTGTCTTTCCAACACATATTCCCGTACTCGAAAATATATGCCTTCATTTTCCGGTTCAGTTAGTGATCTGCTTCCTATTTGTCAAGCCTGTAAGATTTCAAGGGTTGAATTTAACAGATTTGTTGTCTGATAGGATTGATATTAAAATTGACACAATTAATTGATAGTTATTAAGCTAAATTTTGTGGATTTCTAAAAAAAATGGACAATCTTTTTTTCACAGAATTCAATTTTAGCGATTTGTTATATATGAGTATATACTGTACATATACTATTTAGGAAATTTTATTTTTTCAGTTGCAAACTATCGTGAAAAAAACGAAAATTAAATACCCCAAATAACCCAACTTATACGGTATATACAATGAATTTCATTATGAAATTTTCATAACAAGAATCTACCATTTCAGATAAGACAATATATAAAAGTATTTGTAATATTCATTTCTTTTCATTTGAATAGTGCTAATGCTAAGGCAAGAACAAATGGATTCTTTGGTGAAGGATCAGGAAGAATATGGCTTGACAACACAAACTGTACTGGATTAGAGACAAGTATTACACAATGTGGGTCTAATGGATGGGGCGCTCATAACTGTGGACATAATGAAGATGCTGGAGTTGTGTGCTCCCAGGGTAAGTGTTAAGGGGGGGGGGTCTAACACAATCTGTACTGGGTTAGAGACGAGTATTACAGAATGTGGGTCTAATGGATGGGGCGCTCATAACTGTGGACATAATGAAGATGCTGGAGTCATGTGCTCCCAGGGTAAGTATTAAGGGGGGGTCTTACACAAACTGTACTGGGTTAGAGACGAGTATTACACAGTGTGGGTCTAATGGATGGGGCGCTCATAACTGTGGACATAATGAAGATGCTGGAGTTGTGTGCTCCCAGGGTAAGTGTTAAGGGGGGGGGGGGGGGGGGGGTCTAACACAATCTGTACTGGGTTAGAGACGAGTATTACAGAATGTGGGTCTAATGGATGGGGTGCTCATAACTGTGGACATAATGAAGATGCTGGAGTCATGTGCTCCCAGGGTAAGTATTAAGGGGGGGTCTTACACAAACTGTACTGGATTAGAGACGAGTATTACACAATGTGGGTCTAATGGATGGGGCGCTCATAACTGTGGACATAATGAAGATGCTGGAGTCGTGTGCTCCCAGGGTAAGTGTTGAGGGGGGGGGGTCTTACACAAACTGTACTGGGTTAGAGATGAGTATTACACAATGTGGGTCTAATGGATGGGGTGCTCATAACTGTGGACATAATGAAGATGCTGGAGTCGTGTGCTTCCAGGGTAAGTGTTAAGGGGGGGGGGGGGTCTTACACAAACTGTACTGGGTTAGAGACGAGTATTACACAATGTGGGTCTAATGGATGGGGCCCTCATAACTGTGGACATAATGAAGATGCTGGAGTCGTGTGCTCCCAGGGTAAGTGTTAAGGGGGGAGGTCTTACACAAACTGTACTGGGTTAGAGATGAGTATTACACAATGTGGGTCTAATGGATGGGGTGCTCATAACTGTGGACATAATGAAGATGCTGGAGTCGTGTGCTTCCAGGGTAAGTGTTAAGGGGGGGGGGGGTCTTACACAAACTGTACTGGGTTAGAGACGAGTATTACACAATGTGGGTCTAATGGATGGGGCCCTCATAACTGTGGACATAATGAAGATGCTGGAGTCGTGTGCTCCCAGGGTAAGTGTTAAGGGGTTACACAAACTGTACTGGACTAGAGACGAGTATTACACAATGTGGGTCTAATGGATGGGGTGCTCATAACTGTGGACATAATGAAGATGCTGGAGTCGTGTGCTCCCAGGGTAAGTGTTAGGGGGTTACACAAACTGTACTGGATTAGAGACGAGTATTACACAATGTGGGTCTAATGGATGGGGCGCTCATAACTGTGGACATAATGAAGATGCTGGAGTCGTGTGCTCCCAGGGTAAGTGTTAAGGGGGGTCTTACACAAACTGTACTGTGTTAGAGAGAAGTATTACACAATGTGGGTCTAATGGATGGGGTGCTCATAACTGTGGACATAATGAAGATGCTGGAGTGGTGTGCTCCCAGGGTAAGTGTTAAGGGGTTACACAAACTGTACTGGGTTAGAGACGAGTATTACACAATGTGGGTCTAATGGATGGGGCGCTCATAACTGTGGACATAATGAAGATGCTGGAGTCATGTGCTCCCAGGGTAAGTATTAAGGAAGGGGGGGTCTTACACAAACTGTACTGGATTAGAGACAAGTATTACACAATGTGGGTCTAATGGATGGGGTGCTCATAACTGTGGACATAATGAAGATGCTGGAGTCGTGTGCTCCCAGGGTAAGTGTTGAGGGGGGGGGGGTCTTACACAAACTGTACTGGGTTAGAGACGAGTATTACACAATGTGGGTCTAATGGATGGGGCCCTCATAACTGTGGACATAATGAAGATGCTGGAGTCGTGTGCTCCCAGGGTAAGTGTTAAGGGGGGGGGGTCTTACACAAACTGTACTGGGTTAGAGACGAGTATTACACAATGTGGGTCTAATGGATGGGGTGCTCATAACTGTGGACATAATGAAGATGCTGGAGTCATGTGCTCCCAGGGTAAGTATTAAGGGGGGGTCTTACACAAACTGTACTGGGTTAGAGACGAGTATTACACAATGTGGGTCTAATGGATGGGGCGCTCATAACTGTGGACATAATGAAGATGCTGGAGTCGTGTGCTCCCAGGGTAAGTATTAAGGGGGGGTCTTACACAAACTGTACTGGGTTAGAGACGAGTATTACACAATGTGGGTCTAATGGATGGGGCGCTCATAACTGTGGACATAATGAAGATGCTGGAGTCGTGTGCTCCCAGGGTAAGTATTAAGGGGGGGTCTTACACAAACTGTACTGGGTTAGAGACGAGTATTACACAATGTGGGTCTAATGGATGGGGCGCTCATAACTGTGGACATAATGAAGATGCTGGAGTCATGTGCTCCCAGGGTAAGTGTTGAGGGGGGGGGTCTTACACAAACTGTACTGGATTAGAGACAAGTATAACACAATGTGGGTCTAATGGATGGGGGGCTCATAACTGTGGACATAATGAAGATGCTGGAGTCGTGTGCTCCCAGGGTAAGTGTTAAGGGGGGGGGTACACAAACTGTACTGGGTTAGAGACAAGTATTACACAATGTGGGTCTAATGGATGGGGCCCTCATAACTGTGGACATAATGAAGATGCTGGAGTCGTGTGCTCCCAGGGTAAGTGTTAAGGGGGGGGGGGGGGTTACACAAACTGTACTGGATTAGAGACGAGTATTACACAATGTGGGTCTAATGGATGGGGGGCTCATAACTGTGGACATAATGAAGATGCTGGAGTCGTGTGCTCCCAGGGTAAGTGTTAAGGGGGGGGGGGGGGGTCTTACACAAACTGTACTGAATTAGAGACGAGTATTACACAATGTGGGTCTAATGGATGGGGCGCTCATAACTGTGGACATAATGAAGATGCTGGAGTCGTGTGCTCCCAGGGTAAGTGTTAAGGGGGGTCTTACACAAACTGTACTGGGTTAGAGACAAGTATTACACAATGTGGGTCTAATGGATGGGGGGCTCATAACTGTGGACATAATGAAGATGCTGGAGTCGTGTGCTCCCAGGGTAAGTGTTAAGGGGTTACACAAACTGTACTGGGTTAGAGACGAGTATTACACAATGTGAGTCTAATGGATGGGGTGTTCATAACTGTTGACATAATGAAGATGCTGGAGTGGTGTGCTCCCAGGGTAAGTGTTAAGGGGGGGGGGGGTCTTACACAAACTGTACTGAATTAGAGACAAGTATTACACAATGTGGGTCTAATGGATGGGGGGCTCATAACTGTGGACATAATGAAGATGCTGGAGTCGTGTGCTCCCAGGGTAAGTGTTAAGGGAGGGGGGGTGGTACACAAACTGTACTGAATTAGAGACAAGTATTACACAATGTGGGTCTAATGGATGGGGCGCTCATAACTGTGGACATAATGAAGATGCTGGAGTCGTGTGCTCCCAGGGTAAGTGTCAAGAGGTGGGGGGGGGGGGGGGGGTAACACAAACTGTACTGAATTAGAGACGAGTATTACACAGTGTGGGTCTAATGGATGGGGCGCTCATAACTGTGGACATAATGAAGAAGCTGGAGTCGTGTGCTCCCAGGGTAAGTGTTAAGGGGGGTTACACAAACTGTACTGGATTAGAGACGAGTATTACACAATGTGGGTCTAATGGATGGGGGGCTCATAACTGTGGACATAATGAAGATGCTGGAGTGGTGTGCTCCCAGGGTAAGTGTTAAGGGGGGTCTTACACAAACTGTACTGGGTTAGAGACCAGTATTACACAATGTGGGTCTAATGGATGGGGGGCTCATAACTGTGGACATAATGAAGATGCTGGAGTCGTGTGCTCCCAGGGTAAGTGTTAAGGGGGGGGGACTTTCATAAACTGTACTGGATTAGAGACGAGTATTACACAATGTGGGTCTAATGGATGGGGCGCTCATAACTGTGGACATAATGAAGATGCTGGAGTCGTGTGCTCCCAGGGTAAGTGTTAGGGGGGGGGTCTTACACAAACTGTACTGGATTAGAGACGAGTATTACACAATGTGGGTCTAATGGATGGGGCGCTCATAACTGTGTACATAATGAAGATGCTGGAGTCGTGTGCTCCCAGGGTAAGTGTTAGGGGGGGGGTCTTACACAAACTGTACTGGATTAGAGACGAGTATTACACAATGTGGGTCTAATGGAAGGGGCGCTCATAACTGGACATAATGAAGATGCTGGAGTCATGTGCTCCCAGGGTAAGTGTAAAGGGGGGGGGTCTTACACAAACTGTACTGGATTAGAGACGAGTATTACACAATGTGGGTCTAATGGATGGGGGGCTCATAACTGTGGACATAATGAAGATGCTGGAGTCGTGTGCTCCCAGGGTAAGTGTTAAGGGGTTGTCTAACACAAACTGTACTGGGTTAGAGACGAGTATTACACAGTGTGGGTCTAATGGATGGGGCGCTCATAACTGTGGACATAATGAAGATGCTGGAGTCGTGTGCTCCCAGGGTAAGTGTTAAGGGGGGGTCTTACACAAACTGTACTGGGTTAGAGACAAGTATTACACAGTGTGGGTCTAATGGATGGGGCGCTCATAACTGTGGACATAATGAAGAAGCTGGAGTCGTGTGCTCCCAGGGTAAGTGTTAAGGGGGGTCTTACAAAAACTGTACTGGATTAGAGACGAGTATTACACAATGTGGGTCTAATGGATGGGGCGCTCATAACTGTGGACATAATGAAGATGCTGGAGTCGTGTGCTCCCAGGGTAAGTATTAAGGGGGGGTCTTACACAAACTGTACTGGGTTAGAGACGAGTATTACACAATGTGGGTCTTATGGATGGGGCACTCATAACTGTGGACATAATGAAGATGCTGGAGTCGTGTGCTCCCAGGGTAAGTGTTAAAGGGGGGGGTCTTACAAAAACTGTACTGGACTAGAGACGAGTATTACACAATGTGGGTCTTATGGATGGGGAGCTCATAACTGTGGACATAATGAAGATGCTGGAGTCGTGTGCTCCCAGGGTAAGTGTCAAGAGGTGGGGGGGGGGGGGGGGGGGGGGGTAACACAAACTGTACTGGACTAGAGACAAGTATTACACAATGTGGGTCTAATGGATGGGGCGCTCATAACTGTGGACATAATGAAGATGCTGGAGTCGTGTGCTCCCAGGGTAAGTGTCAAGAGGTGGGGGGGGGGGGGGGGGTAACACAAACTGTACTGGACTAGAGACAAGTATTACACAATGTGGGTCTAATGGATGGGGCGCTCATAACTGTGGACATAATGAAGATGCTGGAGTCGTGTGCTCCCAGGGTAAGTGTCAAGAGGTGGGGGGGGGGGGGGGGTAACACAAAATGTACTGGACTAGAGACAAGTATTACACAATGTGGGTCTAATGGATGGGGCGCTCATAACTGTGGACATAATGAAGATGCTGGAGTCGTGTGCTCCCAGGGTAAGTGTCAAGAGGTGGGGGGGGGGGGGGGGTAACACAAACTGTACTGAATTAGAGACGAGTATTACACAGTGTGGGTCTAATGGATGGGGCGCTCATAACTGTGGACATAATGAAGAAGCTGGAGTCGTGTGCTCCCAGGGTAAGTGTTAAGGGGGGTTACACAAACTGTACTGGATTAGAGACGAGTATTACACAATGTGGGTCTAATGGATGGGGGGCTCATAACTGTGGACATAATGAAGATGCTGGAGTGGTGTGCTCCCAGGGTAAGTGTTAAGGGGGGTCTTACACAAACTGTACTGGGTTAGAGACCAGTATTACACAATGTGGGTCTAATGGATGGGGCGCTCATAACTGTGGACATAATGAAGATGCTGGAGTCGTGTGCTCCCAGGGTAAGTGTTAAGGGGGGGGGACTTTCATAAACTGTACTGGATTAGAGACGAGTATTACACAATGTGGGTCTAATGGATGGGGCGCTCATAACTGTGGACATAATGAAGATGCTGGAGTCGTGTGCTCCCAGGGTAAGTGTTAGGGGGGGGGTCTTACACAAACTGTACTGGATTAGAGACGAGTATTACACAATGTGGGTCTAATGGATGGGGCGCTCATAACTGTGTACATAATGAAGATGCTGGAGTCGTGTGCTCCCAGGGTAAGTGTTAGGGGGGGGGTCTTACACAAACTGTACTGGATTAGAGACGAGTATTACACAATGTGGGTCTAATGGAAGGGGCGCTCATAACTGGACATAATGAAGATGCTGGAGTCATGTGCTCCCAGGGTAAGTGTAAAGGGGGGGGGTCTTACACAAACTGTACTGGATTAGAGACGAGTATTACACAATGTGGGTCTAATGGATGGGGGGCTCATAACTGTGGACATAATGAAGATGCTGGAGTCGTGTGCTCCCAGGGTAAGTGTTAAGGGGTTGTCTAACACAAACTGTACTGGGTTAGAGACGAGTATTACACAGTGTGGGTCTAATGGATGGGGCGCTCATAACTGTGGACATAATGAAGATGCTGGAGTCGTGTGCTCCCAGGGTAAGTGTTAAGGGGGGGTCTTACACAAACTGTACTGGGTTAGAGACAAGTATTACACAGTGTGGGTCTAATGGATGGGGCGCTCATAACTGTGGACATAATGAAGAAGCTGGAGTCGTGTGCTCCCAGGGTAAGTGTTAAGGGGGGTCTTACAAAAACTGTACTGGATTAGAGACGAGTATTACACAATGTGGGTCTAATGGATGGGGCGCTCATAACTGTGGACATAATGAAGATGCTGGAGTCGTGTGCTCCCAGGGTAAGTATTAAGGGGGGGTCTTACACAAACTGTACTGGGTTAGAGACGAGTATTACACAATGTGGGTCTTATGGATGGGGCACTCATAACTGTGGACATAATGAAGATGCTGGAGTCGTGTGCTCCCAGGGTAAGTGTTAAAGGGGGGGGTCTTACAAAAACTGTACTGGACTAGAGACGAGTATTACACAATGTGGGTCTTATGGATGGGGAGCTCATAACTGTGGACATAATGAAGATGCTGGAGTCGTGTGCTCCCAGGGTAAGTGTCAAGAGGTGGGGGGGGGGGGGGGGTAACACAAACTGTACTGGACTAGAGACAAGTATTACACAATGTGGGTCTAATGGATGGGGCGCTCATAACTGTGGACATAATGAAGATGCTGGAGTCGTGTGCTCCCAGGGTAAGTGTCAAGAGGTGGGGGGGGGGGGGGGGTAACACAAACTGTACTGGACTAGAGACAAGTATTACACAATGTGGGTCTAATGGATGGGGCGCTCATAACTGTGGACATAATGAAGATGCTGGAGTCGTGTGCTCCCAGGGTAAGTGTCAAGAGGTGGGGGGGGGGGGGGGGTAACACAAAATGTACTGGACTAGAGACAAGTATTACACAATGTGGGTCTAATGGATGGGGCGCTCATAACTGTGGACATAATGAAGATGCTGGAGTCGTGTGCTCCCAGGGTAAGTGTCAAGAGGTGGGGGGGGGGGGGGGGGGTAACACAAACTGTACTGGACTAGAGACAAGTATTACACAATGTGGGTCTAATGGATGGGGCGCTCATAACTGTGGACATAATGAAGATGCTGGAGTCATGTGCTCCCAGGGTAAGTGTTAAGGGGGGGTCTCACACAAACTGTACTGGGTTAGAGACGAGTATTACACAATGTGGGTCTAATGGATGGGGGGCTCATAACTGTGGACATAATGAAGAAGCTGGAGTCATGTGCTCCCAGGGTAAGTGTTAAGGGGGGGGGTGGTTACACAAACTGTACTGGATTAGAGACGAGTATTACACAATGTGGGTCTAATGGATGGGGCGCTCATAACTGTGGACATAATGAAGAAGCTGGAGTCGTGTGCTCCCAGGGTAAGTGTTAAGGGGGGGTCTCACACAAACTGTACTGGATTAGAGACCAGTATTACACAATGTGGGTCTAATGGATGGGGGGCTCATAACTGTGGACATAATGAAGATGCTGGAGTCGTGTGCTCCCAGGGTAAGTGTTAAGGGGGGGTCTTACACAAACTGTACTGGGTTAGAGACGAGTATTACACAATGTGGGTCTAATGGATGGGGGGCTCATAACTGTGGACATAATGAAGATGCTGGAGTCATGTGCTCCCAGGGTAAGTGTTAAGGGGGGGTCTCACACAAACTGTACTGGATTAGAGACAAGTATTACACAATGTGGGTCTAATGGATGGGGCGCTCATAACTGTGGACATAATGAAGATGCTGGAGTCATGTGCTCCCAGGGTAAGTGTAAAGGGGGGGGGGGGGTCTTACACAAACTGTACTGGATTAGAGACGAGTATTACATAATGTGGGTCTAATGGATGGGGCGCTCATAACTGGACATAATGAAGATGCTGGAGTCGTGTGCTCCCAGGGTAAGTGTTAAGGGGTTGTCTAACACAAACTGTACTGGATTAGAGACGAGTATTACACAATGTGGGTCTAATGGATGGGGCGCTCATAACTGTGGACATAATGAAGATGCTGGAGTCGAGTGCTCCCAGGGTAAGTGTTAAGGGGGGGGGGGGGTCTTACACAAACTGTACTGAATTAGAGACAAGTATTACACAATGTGGGTCTAATGGATGGGGCGCTCATAACTGTGGACATAATGAAGATGCTGGAGTCGTGTGCTCCCAGGGTAAGTGTTAAGGGGTTGTCTAACACAAACTGTACTGGGTTAGAGACAAGTATTACACAATGTGGGTCTAATGGATGGGGCGCTCATAACTGTGGACATAATGAAGATGCTGGAGTCATGTGCTCCCAGGGTAAGTGTTAAGGGGGGTCTTACAAAAACTGTACTGGATTAGAGACGAGTATTACACAATGTGGGTCTAATGGATGGGGCGCTCATAACTGTGGACATAATGAAGATGCTGGAGTGGTGTGCTCCCAGGGTAAGTGTTAAGGGGGGTTACACAAACTGTACTGGATTAGAGACGAGTATTACACAATGTGGGTCTAATGGATGGGGTGCTCATAACTGTGGACATAATGAAGATGCTGGAGTCGTGTGCTCCCAGGGTAAGTGTTAAGGGGGGGGGTCTAACACAAACTGTACTGAATTAGAGATGAGTATTACACAATGTGGGTCTAATGGATGGGGTGCTCATAACTGTGGACATAATGAAGATGCTGGAGTCGTGTGCTCCCAGGGTAAGTGTTAAGGGGTTACACAAACTGTACTGGGTTAGAGACGAGTATTACACAATGTGGGTCTAATGGATGGGGTGCTCATAACTGTGGACATAATGAAGATGCTGGAGTCGTGTGCTCCCAGGGTAAGTATTAAGGGGTTACACAAACTGTACTGGGTTAGAGACGAGTATTACACAATGTGGGTCTAATGGATGGGGTGCTCATAACTGTGGACATAATGAAGATGCTGGAGTCGTGTGCTCCCAGGGTAAGTGTTAAGGAAGGGGGGGTCTTACACAAACTGTACTGGACTAGAGACGAGTATTACACAATGTGGGTCTAATGGATGGGGTGCTCATAACTGTGGACATAATGAAGATGCTGGAGTCGTGTGCTCCCAGGGTAAGTGTTGAGGGGGGGGGGGGGGGTCTTACACAAACTGTACTGGGGTAGAGATGAGTATTACACAATGTGGGTCTAATGGATGGGGCGCTCATAACTGTGGACATAATGAAGATGCTGGAGTTGTGTGCTCCCAGGGTAAGTGTTAAGGGGTTACACAAACTGTACTGGGTTAGAGACGAGTATTACACAATGTGGGTCTAATGGATGGGGCGCTCATAACTGTGGACATAATGAAGATGCTGGAGTCATGTGCTCCCAGGGTAAGTGTTAAGGGGGGTCTTACAAAAACTGTACTGGATTAGAGACGAGTATTACACAATGTGGGTCTAATGGATGGGGCGCTCATAACTGTGGACATAATGAAGATGCTGGAGTGGTGTGCTCCCAGGGTAAGTGTTAAGGGGGGTTACACAAACTGTACTGGATTAGAGACGAGTATTACACAATGTGGGTCTAATGGATGGGGTGCTCATAACTGTGGACATAATGAAGATGCTGGAGTCGTGTGCTCCCAGGGTAAGTATTAAGGGGTTACACAAACTGTACTGGGTTAGAGACGAGTATTACACAATGTGGGTCTAATGGATGGGGCGCTCATAACTGTGGACATAATGAAGATGCTGGAGTCATGTGCTCCCAGGGTAAGTGTTAAGGGGGGGGGGGGTCTTACACAAACTGTACTGGGTTAGAGATGAGTATTACACAATGTGGGTCTAATGGATGGGGTGCTCATAACTGTGGACATAATGAAGATGCTGGAGTCATGTGCTCCCAGGGTAAGTGTTAAGGGGGGGGGTCTAACACAAACTGTACTGAATTAGAGATGAGTATTACACAATGTGGGTCTAATGGATGGGGTGCTCATAACTGTGGTCATAATGAAGATGCTGGAGTCGTGTGCTCCCAGGGTAAGTGTTAAGGGGTTACACAAACTGTACTGGACTAGAGAAGAGTATTACACAATGTGGGTCTAATGGATGGGGTGCTCATAACTGTGGACATAATGAAGATGCTGGAGTCGTGTGCTCCCAGGGTAAGTGTTAAGGGGGGGGTCTTACACAAACTGTACTGGGTTAGAGACGAGTATTACACAATGTGGGTCTAATGGATGGGGCGCTCATAACTGTGGACATAATGAAGATGCTGGAGTCGTGTGCTCCCAGGGTAAGTGTTAAGGGGTTACACAAACTGTACTGGGTTAGAGACGAGTATTACACAATGTGGGTCTAATGGATGGGGCGCTCATAAGTGTGGACATAATGAAGATGCTGGAGTCGTGTGCTCCCAGGGTAAGTATTAAGGGGTTACACAAACTGTACTGGGTTAGAGACGAGTATTACACAATGTGGGTCTAATGGATGGGGCGCTCATAACTGTGGACATAATGAAGATGCTGGAGTGGTGTGCTCCCAGGGTAAGTGTTGAGGGGGGGGGGGGGGGTCTTACACAAACTGTACTGGGTTAGAGATGAGTATTACACAATGTGGGTCTAATGGATGGGGTGCTCATAACTGTGGACATAATGAAGATGCTGGAGTTGTGTGCTCCCAGGGTAAGTGTTAAGGGGGGGTCTTACACAAACTGTACTGGGTTAGAGACGAGTATTACACAATGTGGGTCTAATGGATGGGGCGCTCATAACTGTGGACATAATGAAGATGCTGGAGTCGTGTGCTCCCAGGGTAAGTGTTAAGGAAGGGGGGGTCTTACACAAACTGTACTGGACTAGAGACGAGTATTACACAGTGTGGGTCTAATGGATGGGGTGCTCATAACTGTGGACATAATGAAGATGCTGGAGTCGTGTGCTCCCAGGGTAAGTGTTGAGGGGGGGGGGTCTTACACAAACTGTACTGGGTTAGAGATGAGTATTACACAATGTGGGTCTAATGGATGGGGCGCTCATAACTGTGGACATAATGAAGATGCTGGAGTTGTGTGCTCCCAGGGTAAGTGTTAAGGGGTTACACAAACTGTACTGGGTTAGAGACGAGTATTACACAATGTGGGTCTAATGGATGGGGCGCTCATAACTGTGGACATAATGAAGATGCTGGAGTCGTGTGCTCCCAGGGTAAGTGTTAAGGGGTTACACAAACTGTACTGGGTTAGAGACAAGTATTACACAATGTGGGTCTAATGGATGGGGTGCTCATAACTGTGGACATAATGAAGATGCTGGAGTCGTGTGCTCCCAGGGTAAGTGTTAGGGGGTTACACAAACTGTACTGGATTAGAGACGAGTATTACACAATGTGGGTCTAATGGATGGGGGGCTCATAACTGTGGACATAATGAAGATGCTGGAGTCATGTGCTCCCAGGGTAAGTATTAAGGGGGGGTCTTACACAAACTGTACTGGGTTAGAGATGAGTATTACACAATGTGGGTCTAATGGATGGGGCGCTCATAACTGTGGACATAATGAAGATGCTGGAGTCGTGTGCTCCCAGGGTAAGTGTTAAGGGGTTACACAAACTGTACTGGGTTAGAGACGAGTATTACACAATGTGGGTCTAATGGATGGGGCGCTCATAACTGTGGACATAATGAAGATGCTGGAGTCGTGTGCTCCCAGGGTAAGTGTTAAGGGGTTACACAAACTGTACTGGGTTAGAGACGAGTATTACACAATGTGGGTCTAATGGATGGGGTGCTCATAACTGTGGACATAATGAAGATGCTGGAGTGGTGTGCTCCCAGGGTAAGTGTTAGGGGGTTACACAAACTGTACTGGATTAGAGACGAGTATTACACAATGTGGGTCTAATGGATGGGGTGCTCATAACTGTGGACATAATGAAGATGCTGGAGTCGTGTGCTCCCAGGGTAAGTGTTAGGGGGTTACACAAACTGTACTGGATTAGAGACGAGTATTACACAATGTGGGTCTAATGGATGGGGTGCTCATAACTGTGGACATAATGAAGATGCTGGAGTCGTGTGCTCCCAGGGTAAGTATTAAGGGGTTACACAAACTGTACTGGGTTAGAGACCAGTATTACACAATGTGGGTCTAATGGATGGGGTGCTCATAACTGTGGACATAATGAAGATGCTGGAGTCATGTGCTCCCAGGGTAAGTATTAAGGGGGGGTCTTACACAAACTGTACTGGGTTAGAGATGAGTATTACACAATGTGGGTCTAATGGATGGGGCGCTCATAACTGTGGACATAATGAAGATGCTGGAGTGGTGTGCTCCCAGGGTAAGTGTTAAGGGGTTACACAAACTGTACTGGGTTAGAGACGAGTATTACACAATGTGGGTCTAATGGATGGGGCGCTCATAACTGTGGACATAATGAAGATGCTGGAGTCGTGTGCTCCCAGGGTAAGTGTTAAGGGGTTACACAAACTGTACTGGACTAGAGAAGAGTATTACACAGTGTGGGTCTAACGGATGGGGTGCTCATATCTGTGGACATAATATAGATGCTGGAGTCGTGTGCTCCCAGGGTAAGTGTTAAGGGGTTACACAAACTGTACTGGACTAGAGAAGAGTATTACACAATGTGGGTCTAATGGATGGGGGGCTCATAACTGTGGACATAATGAAGATGCTGGAGTTGTGTGCTCCCAGGGTAAGTGTTAGGGGGGGGGGTCTTACACAAACTGTACTGGATTAGAGAAGAGTATTACACAATGTGGGTCTAATGGATGGGGTGCTCATAACTGTGGACATAATGAAGATGCTGGAGTCGTGTGCTCCCAGGGTAAGTGTTAAGGGGGGGGGGGGTCTTACACAAACTGTACTGGGTTAGAGACGAGTATTACACAATGTGGGTCTAATGGATGGGGTGCTCATAACTGTGGACATAATGAAGATGCTGGAGTCGTGTGCTCCCAGGGTAAGTGTTAAGGGGTTACACAAACTGTACTGGGTTAGAGAAGAGTATTACACAATGTGGGTCTAATGGATGGGGCGCTCATAACTGTGGACATAATGAAGATGCTGGAGTCGTGTGCTCCCAGGGTAAGTGTTAAGGGGTTACACAAACTGTACTGGGTTAGAGAAGAGTATTACACAATGTGGGTCTAACGGATGGGGCGCCCATAACTGTGGACATAATGAAGATGCTGGAGTCGTGTGCTCCCAGGGTAAGTGTTAAGGGGTTACACAAACTGTACTGGGTTAGAGACGAGTATTACACAATGTGGGTCTAATGGATGGGGCGCTCATAACTGTGGACATAATGAAGATGCTGGAGTTGTGTGCTCCCAGGGTAAGTGTTAAGGGGTTACACAAACTGTATTGGGTAAAGGACGAGTATTACACAATGTGGGTCTAATGGATGGGGTGCTCATAACTGTGGACATAATGAAGATGCTGGAGTCGTGTGCTTCCAGGGTAAGTGTTAAGGGGGGGGGGGGGGGGGTCTTACACAAACTGTACTGGATTAGAGACGAGTATTACACAATGTGGGTCTAATGGATGGGGTGCTCATAACTGTGGACATAATGAAGATGCTGGAGTCGTGTGCTCCCAGGGTAAGTGTTAGGGGGTTACACAAACTGTACTGGGTTAGAGAAGAGTATTACACAATGTGGGTCTAATGGATGGGGCACATAACTGTGGTCATAATGAAGATGCTGGAGTCGTGTGCTCCCAGGGTAAGTGTCAAGAGGTGGGGGGGGGGGTTACACAAACTGTAATGGGTCAGAGACGAGTATTACACAATGTGGGTCTAATGGATGGGGGGCTCATAACTGTGGACATAATGAAGATGCTGGAGTCGTGTGCTCCCAGGGTAAGTGTTAAGGGGGGGTCTTACACAAACTGTACTGGATTAGAGACGAGTATTATACAATGTGGGTCTAATGGATGGGGTGCTCATAACTGTGGACATAATGAAGATGCTGGAGTCGTGTGCTCCCAGGGTAAGTGTTAAGGGGGGTTACACAAACTGTACTGGATTAGAGACGAGTATTACACAATGTGGGTCTAATGGATGGGGTGCTCATAACTGTGGACATAATGAAGATGCTGGAGTCGTGTGCTCCCAGGGTAAGTGTTAAGGGGGGGTCTTACACAAACTATACTGGATTAGAGACAAGTATTACACAGTGTGGGTCTAATGGATGGGGGGCTCATAACTGTGGACATAATGAAGATGCTGGAGTCGTGTGCTCCCAGGGTAAGTGTTAAGGGGGGGTCTTACACAAACTGTACTGGATTAGAGACGAGTATTATACAATGTGGGTCTAATGGAATGGGGCGCTCATAACTGTGGACATAATGAAGATGCTGGAGTCGTGTGCTCCCAGGGTAAGTGTTAAGGGGGGGGGGCTACACAAACTGTACTGGATTAGAGACGAGTATTACACAATGTGGGTCTAATGGATGGGGTGCTCATAACTGTGGACATAATGAAGATGCTGGAGTCGTGTGCTCCCAGGGTAAGTGTTAAGGGGGGGGGGCTACACAAACTGTACTGGATTAGAGACGAGTATTACACAATGTGGGTCTAATGGATGGGGTGCTCATAACTGTGGACATAATGAAGATGCTGGAGTCGTGTGCTCCCAGGGTAAGTGTTAAAGGGGGGGGGTGTCTTACACAAACTGTACTGGATTAGAGACAAGTATTACACAATGTGGGTCTAATGGATGGGGGGCTCATAACTGTGGACATAATGAAGATGCTGGAGTCGTGTGCTCCCAGGGTAAGTGTTAAGGGGGGGGGGGCTACACAAACTGTACTGGATTAGAGACGAGTATTACACAATGTGGGTCTAATGGATGGGGTGCTCATAACTGTGGACATAATGAAGATGCTGGAGTCGTGTGCTCCCAGGGTAAGTGTTAAGGGGGGGGTTACACAAACTGTACTGGGTTAGAGACAAGTATTACACAGTGTGGGTCTAATGGATGGGGGGCTCATAACTGTGGACATAATGAAGATGCTGGAGTCGTGTGCTCCCAGGGTAAGTGTCAAGAGGTGGGGGGGGGTCTTACACAAACTGTACTGGGTTAGTACACAATGTGGGTCTAATGGATGGGGCGCTAATAACTGTGGACATAATGAAGATGCTGGAGTCGTGTGCTCCCAGGGTAAGTGTTAAGGGGGGGGATACACAAACTGTACTGGATTAGAGACAAGTATTACACAATGTGGGTCTAATGGATGGGGCACTAATAACTGTGGACATAATGAAGATGTTGGAGTCGTGTGCTCCCAGGGTAAGTGTTGAGGGGTGTCTGACACAAACCGTGCTGGACTAAGACAAGTATTACACAATGTGGGTCTAAGGGATGGGGCGCTCATAACTGTGGACATAATGAAGATGCTGGAGTCGTGTGCTCCCAGGGTAAGTGTTAACGGGGGGGGGGGGGGGGGGTCTTACACAAACTGTACTGGGTTAGTACACAATGTGGGTCTAATGGACATAGGTGTTAACCTTTTGGGACTCCAATGAGGGAGATCTCCCTGAAACCAGTTTTAATTTCAGGGAGATTTTGCGTAGCGACATTTATGTCTTAAAAATTGTGCGCATATGAATACAACCATGCTTATTCCCAGGCACTGATATTGCGTAAAATCACCTGTAATCATGGCGTAGTAGTTTTCTTTTGGTTCAGAGAATCATACTTAAACATGATTGAATTTAGAGAGAGAAAGCTTTTCTTTTTCTAAAAATTAGGTATTTAAGGCAAAGTGTTTGGGTAAATTTGAATTCAAATAAAGCACAACAAATTTAAAGGTGTTTAAAATGTTCATATGATCAAACTTATAGCCTAAATCCTTTCTTTTTGTGCACTTTTGTTTCATTTCTTAAAAGTGATAAATAGTTTCCATAAAGAAAGGGAAGTAATTTTGGTAATTGTTTCATTATTCCTAGTTTCTCTCCCCCTTACTATGTTACCCCCGATCTATAATTTTTCAATGGAGATCGTAATTTTTAACACTCTCAGTATTTATTCAAAGTGTGGAAGCAATAAATATGTCACCCAGCAGATATAATTGGATTAAATTTCAACTCATTTATTGTTCTCAACTCACTAATTAACACTATTTCGTGTGTTTTGATAACACTGACAGGTAAACAATAATATACAATTACTGTCTTTTGATGAGGTAAATGTGTGGAGTTATTGACTTTTGAAAAAAACTGTTATTCACCGAGCCCAGCGGGCGAGGTGAATAACAAAAGAGTTTTTTTTCAAAAGTCAATAACTCCACACATTTACCGAATCAAAAGACAGTTATTGTTTTATTCAATAATGCAACAAAAATCAAATATCAAATTTATGATTAAGATTACATAGTGTTACAAAATAATTTGGGGTTTTTATTTGTTTTGTTTTGTTATATTTTTTTTCGGGAGGGGGGTATTTCCACTTATCGAAAAAATATAAGACATGTCTGTTAACAATTATTGAACGAGCTGTGGCCTTTTTAGTGTTTGCTGAGTCATTGTCTAGCATTATCTTCGCTATTTAAGCATCATCGCTTACGAACGCAAATCTCGCTTTTTTGCTTACAATAGGAACACTTTCATTGTGAAAATAAAACAGCAGACGAATTATCTGTAGATTTTATTAATAGATTATATCGCCGTTGTAAATCTAATTTGATTGGTCGAACAAAAAAGGGAATAACCGGATTCTATAAATATCAGCCGCATGCATTTTCCCGCGGTGAATAACCATTTTATTTTAGTGAATATCCTTTTTTATTCAATTTTTTCAGTCACATTATTTTTATACAAAATGTTTTATATATTATTGAATAAGACAGATTATCGATTTTCAATCAGCTGATTGAGTAAATGCGTTGGTTGTTTCTTAAACTTATAGAAAGGAAAGGAAAGAATGATTATTGGACAAAAAATGTAGAATTACGGGAGATTATGCGGGAGGGTATTAAAAGTCGGGAGTTAGGTGTCTCCCGCTCGGGAGTAATTTATTTCTCGGGAGATAGCTTAAATTTTCGGGAGGCTCCCGCAGGATTCGGGAGGGTTAACACCTATGCTAATGGATGGGGCGCTAATAACTGTGGACATAATGAAGATGTTGGAGTCGTGTGCTCCCAGGGTAAGTGTTAAGGGGGGGGGGGGGTCTTACACAAACTGTACTGGATTAGAGACAAGTATTACACAGTGTGGGTCTAATGGATGGGGGGCTCATAACTGTGGACATAATGAAGATGCTGGAGTCGTGTGCTCCCAGGGTAAGTGTTAAGGGGGGGGGGTCTTACACAAACTGTACTGGGTTAGAGACGAGTATTACACAGTGTGGGTCTAATGGATGGGGTGCTCATAACTGTGGACATAATGAAGATGCTGGAGTCGTGTGCTCCCAGGGTAAGTGTTAAGGGGGGGGGGGGTCTTACACAAACTGTACTGGATTAGAGACAAGTATTACACAATGTGGGTCTAATGGATGGGGGGCTCATAACTGTGGACATAATGAAGATGCTGGAGTCGTGTGCTCCCAGGGTAAGTGTTAAGGGGGGGTCTTACACAAACTGTACTGGATTAGAGACGAGTATTACACAATGTGGGTCTAATGGATGGGGCGCTCATAACTGTGGACATAATGAAGATGCTGGAGTCGTGTGCTCCCAGGGTAAGTGTTAAGGGGGGTCTTACACAAACTGTACTGGGTTAGAGACGAGTATTACACAATGTGGGTCTAATGGATGGGGTGCTCATAACTGTGGACATAATGAAGATGCTGGAGTCGTGTGCTCCCAGGGTAAGTATTAAGGGGTTACACAAACTGTACTGGGTTAGAGACGAGTATTACACAATGTGGGTCTAATGGATGGGGCGCTCATAACTGTGGTCATAATGAAGATGCTGGAGTCGTGTGCTCCCAGGGTAAGTGTAAAGAGGTGGGGTCCAGGGGAGGGGTCATGAACTAACTGTGCTTGACTAGAGAAGAGTATTACACAATGTGGGTCTAACATATCAGGTGCTTATACCTGTGGACATAATGAGGATTCCTGAGTGTTAATACAGTTAAGTTGGGGTAAATTAATGAATGGTTTATGGCATACTGAACTATGAACATAACCATAATGTACGGTTAGTGTTAAAGGTGAGGGGTATTACTATGGAGACAACAAGGAAGCAGAAGTTGTGTGTAATCAGGGTTTTTTAGTACTGGGTGGTTATTTTGGTGATATGTTCTGTATTTTCAAGATATAGGTACCAGGTATGTATGATCATAAGAGGCTTTTCAATGAATATTTAATAATAAGATGCCAGAAAGAAGATTTTATAGCGGTGGGGTATGATATAGATGTTCATTTAATTCTAATGAAACAACATTATTTAAAAAGTTGAAATGAAAACAGTAAGGAGTCTACAACAAAGTCCTATGGTAGCTGAATCCTGTTTTGAAAATAGTCCTAGATGAACTGATATAATTAAGATATGTCACGACCAATCTCAGAACTCACCACTTACAAACATATATATGTATGTAGTGTTGTTTTATTGTGTTATCATTCTCTTTTTTCAGCTGCCATTCCTGACTTTTGGCTAATGGTGACGGACACTGCAAATAAGAAAATCTATAGAATGGACCTTACAACAGGAAGTTACATCACTATCCCCCTGGTTGGCAATGACAACCCTATCGCTATTGACTACGACCCTGTCAATCATGTTGTGTATTGGACTGACGTTGGGAGTAAAGTAATCAGAAAAGCCAACCTTGATAATAGACAGACTTCAACAGTTATACAACTTGGTGGAAGTAAGTCAGGGTTTTATTAACAAAATCAACCTATTACCTGATGACATTACAGTATGTCACATGACCCCTTATAGGGGTTACAGCCCCTTAAAGGCAAAAAGTAATGTTTTTGGCCTATAGAATGAAAACTATTGCAGATATGGAAAAGCTTGTGCTTGCTTAAATGTTCTTCTCATTCATAGGTGTTAACCCTCCCGAATCCTGCGGGAGCCTCCCGAAAATTTAAGCTATCTCCCGAGAAATAAATTACTCCCATGCGGGAGACACTTAACTCCCAACTTTTAATACCCTCCCGCATAATCTCCTGTAATTTTACATTTTTTGTCCCAAAATCATTCTTTCCTTTCCTTTTTATAAGTTAAAGAAACAACCAACAATTTACTCAATCAGCTGATTGAAAATCCATAATCTTTACCTGTCAGTGTTATCAAAACACACGAAATAGTGTTAATTAGTGAGTTGAGAACAATAATTATAAATGAGTTGAAATTTAATCCAATTATATCTGCTGGGTGACATATTTATTGCTTCCACACTTTGAATGAATACAGAGAGTGTTAAAAATTACGATCTCCATTGAAAAATTTGATCGGGGGTAACATAGAAAGGGGGAGAGAAACTTGGAATAATGAAACAATTACCAAAATTACTTCCCTTTCATTATGAAAACTATTTATCACTTTTAAGAAATGAAACAAAAGTGCACAAAAAGAAAGGATTTAGGCTATAAGTTTGATCATATGAACATTTTAAACACCTTTAAATTTGCTGTGCTTTATTTGAATTCAAATTTACCCAAAGACTTTACCCAAAGACTTAAAACTGGTTTCAGGGAGATCTCCCTCATTGGAGTCCCAAAAGGTTAACACCTATGTCTCATTTAGCTCTTCAAAAGTCTTCATAGGGTTGAAGTTTAGATTACCTCTTATAGGGGTTACAGCACCTTAAAGGGTGAATAATAGTGTTTTTTTGCTTATTTAGAATGAAAACTATTGCAGATAGAGAAAAGCTGTTACTTGCTTATAAAATGTTCAGCTCATTTGGCTCTACAAAGTCTCCATAGGCTCAAAGTTGTCAGATGACCCCTTGTAGGTGTAACAGCACCTTAAAAGGTGAATAATAGTGTTTTTTGCTTATTTAGAATGAAAACTATTGCAGATAGAGAAAAGCTTTTTTCTTGCTTAAACATTCAGCTCATTTAGCTATACAAAAGTCTTCCTAGGGTTGACATCAAGACTAGGTGAGCTATTCAGGCTTCTGGGAGCTTCCTATGACAGATCACTAAAAGTGTAAGATTAAAAAAAAAACAAGATGTGCAAGTTGAAAATTTTGGCTAAACTTTTATAAATTACAATTCGACATCCTCGGAAACCCAGGTGTTCTCTCACCAACTCCTTTATCACCCCTGGGACATTACGCATGAAATACTTCGTTTTTGATAGGTTTGTATTGAGGTTCTGATTGGTCGCTTTATATTTTTCTAATGCAATTTAAATATGTTTCTATACATAAATAAGATCAAGTTCAAGATCAGATCCTGAACTCAAAACGAACAATTTCATACCAAATGTCCCAGGGGTGAGAATGAGTAAGTGAGAGAAGAACCCATGTGTTTCGAGGATGCAATTCCATGGCAGGCATAAAAAAACAACTAAATTTGTTAACATTTGATGGGTTGTAAACTCAGGAGATATTAATTCCTGGGTGGAATTCATGTTCATGTATGTTGTGTATTGAATTTTAAAGGTGTTTTTAATGCCATTGTTGTTTGTTTCGATACACCACTTTTTATACTCCCCCATATGAAGTGGTGAGGTATTATGTTATACCCTCAGTTTCTCTCGTCTTCTGTCCGTCCGTCCGTCGGTCCCCCTAAGGTTTCTGGGTGATACTTGAAAATATTTCAAAGGATTTAAAATGATATTTTGCACAGCTATTGAGTACAATAAAATACAGGTCAAGTTCAATTTTCAGGATGATCTGAAAAACATTATTGAAGATTTGCCACTTTGTAAATTTTCCAAATTTGAAAATGGTGAAATTTTCTGGTCTTAGAAAGATAACTTTTCTGTCTCTTTATAGATGTATAGTATATACAGTATATTATACAGATATTTTGAACTTTTAATGAATATTGTTGCAGGGTATCATTTAATTTCCCATTAAATGCCCTATTTTTAACTGCTAGGTTCTGTGGCTGATGGTATTGCTGTTGATCCGATATCCCAGCTGATATTCTACACAGATACAGGATATGATGTAATTGTTGCCATGACAATGGATGGTAGTTCCAGTAAAGTGGTGATAAACCAAGGACTAGACCAACCAAGATCCATTTGCGTAGATCCACAAAATGGGTATGTCTTGTGTAACATTTGTACCATTTGATCTTCAGAATGCTGGCTTTAGTGTGCCAATATGTTAAGTTCATTTTCACTTATGATACCTATTGCTTGAGAATTGGGGAATATATTGTGATAAGGGTGTCTGTCTGTCTGTCCATTACACCTCAGGATACCCAGCCCTTCATGGTTTATAATCGTGATAAGGGTGTCTGTCTGTCTGTCCATTACACCTCAGGATACCCAGCCCTTCATGGTTTATAATCGTGATAAGGGTGTCTGTCTGTCTGTCCATTACACCTCAGGATACCCAGCCCTTCATGGTTTACAGTATCCCCCTTACCCTTGCAAGTTATGAACCCAACATTTCTTTGACCTGCCAATGAAGGTTTCATGACACACTATCGACTTAATGCTTTAGAAACTGTCAAAAACAGTCTTATTTAAAGGTGAAGAATTATGTCTTGGACATATTCTTATTGCTTTGATATGGAAACATTCTAGATGTCTTGATTTCAGAGCTATTTAAAATTTTTCAGTGTCATGTACTGGACTGACTGGGGCGCATCTCCAAAGATAGAAAAGGCAAACTATGATGGCTCATCCCGAACAACAATCGTCAGTACTAACATTATCTGGCCTAACGGACTTCACTTAGACACACAAGGTAAACATTTAGATAAGTTTTACATTTCAGCGTTGAGTAGCAGTCTCCATGCTGTAAACATGTCCATAAGCTTTACATTTCAACATTGAAAAGCTGTGTCCAAAACTGTTCATGTTGCAAACAAAGATGAAGGACTGGCTTTATATATGATCACAAAATATCAGCTCAAATGTCCTCCATGCAAATTTTTTATTTTTTATTCCATACCTAAGAAAAGAATTTAAGCTTAAGAACACCTTGATAGAATTTAAGGGGGTACAGAACACCTAAGGGAAATAACTCTGTAATATCACTTGAACGTTTTAGTCAGGCACAATTATGCAAAGAAATCAAGCTTCTCAATGGTCAAAATATAAAATGTTGAAACTCCATTATGTTCAATGAAAAATTTCCCAAGAATCCTATGGTTCAATTTTCTTAAGATTTAATAATTTGATTTATATGACTAAAGTACATATTGTTGCAAATTTTCATGAACATTAAACGACACAATTTTATTTTAGCCAAAGTGTTGGGAACCCCCTTAAATGAACTTTTTAAGCATCGAAACTTATGAGGGAAGACCTACCAACTTTTAGGCCAGAAGGTCAGACAAGGGTCAAGGTCACACCAGCTTAGACAACTATATAAGACAGGAACTTCAAGCCCTGATCTTAAAAAAAGAAGGAATTATATTCAGAAAATATAATTAACTCTTTAATGATTTTCTGCTTAACCATGTTATGTGGGTATTTGGTAGCAAAAGCACACATTCTGTAATATATCTGATGGTTTTTTTTTTAAATATCAAGAAAAGAACTGGCGTTACATGACATTGTTATCTGTTTTGAATATAGCAGAAATTATGATGCTTAAAATTTGAATTTTAAATGAGCTTGGATGAAATGTTAAAATTTTGTTTACAGCTGGGAAGATATTTTGGATTGATGGTAAAACTTACAAACTGGAATCGGCTAACCTTGATGGAACAGGAAGAACAACTATTCTAGACGAGTCAAGTAAAAACCCAGTGCCCCATTTCTTTGACCTGGTTAGATACCAGAACACCATTTACTTCACAGATTGGTCCGCTCAGTTAGTATTTTATTTATTTTTTGTTGTTGACAAGACTTCGTGATTGTTTTTACCAGCTTTAGTTAATAAAATTTTACATGAAAGAAATACAAACCCATATTTGTATGGTAAATGCACCTAAGAATGCTTAGCACAATTCATGCTTTTGTTGTGATGTACATTTTTGACCACTTACATAAGAATGGTTAAAGTCCATTCATCCACAACAACCATATTGGTATGGTAGGTGCCTATAGGTTTCCTTAGCACAATGCATGCTTTGTATGCGTTGACCTACATTTTTCACATGGATGAATATACAGACAATTCCTCCTAACAAATAAGTGTCACATCAACCAAATTGGTACTTTTGGTTCATCTAGTGATGCTAAGCACAATACATGCTTCAGTGCTGGTTGTGACATATGTTTTCTGCATGAATAACCACGTACAGAATAATTCATATTGATCTTGATCTGATTGTTGTTATGTGAGTCTACCATGATAAATTAAAGTTCAAGTTTATGTTTTGTTTCACTTATAAAAAGATTTCTCTTTATTGAAGTTCTTACTTTTCATTTTCAGAGCAATACGTAAGATCAACACTGATGGTACAGGGTTGACCACCGTGGGTCCAGCAACTTTTGGTCGTCTCAATGGATTGGCTTTCCATAAGAATGGCTATGGTTTTACTGGCAAGTATCTCTATAGTTTTAACATGTCACAATTTATTAGGTGACGAAATTCCAGTATGTTGCATGTTACTTAAAATTTGATTGGTGAATGTTGTTTTCTTTCTATTTGACAAACATGACAGATCATTATTAGTCATATAAGAATATAGATAATGACTAATACCTTAGTTTTTATCCCACCAAATAAATGGTGTGAGGTTCCAATTCATTGTATTGGTGTCATTTTGTTTGTCCCTACCTAGATGATAACTTGAAATGCTTCTATGGATTTAAATAAAATTTACATTGTTGTTAAAAACAATAAAGTGCAGGTCAATTTGATTTCCAAAATATTAAAATAAATCTTTTAACATTATTCTCTAACCCTGAATTTTACTGATCAAAGAAAGATAACTCAAGTTACATTTGACAGTTTCAGTTCCAAAATTCTTTGGTAGTTAACGTTGAGATGTATCATAAAATGTCCTAATATGAGGTAGGCATTGCCTAAATGCGAGCACAGCAAAAATATAAGATGTCAATGAACAGCTATAATTGTATTTTTACATACCTTTTGAGTTGAAGAAGGCACCCCCTATACCATGAAACATCACAGATGGATCCTCTTTTAAGCCCTCATATGACAGAGTTCCACGCCTCAATTGAGGAATAAAATCGTTTAGAATTCAGAATATAAGATCTAGAGGACCCCATTCCCGAACAGACGTGGACACTTTTGATGCAACTGTTAACTGTTTTGATCGTAGTTATTTTTATTTTAATCAGTTCATTTTCTAGCACGTTCAGTTTGTGACGAGGTACTTGGGGGAATGAGCGTAAAATAAGAAAAGGGAAAAAAAATTAATAAAATTTATTTACTTAAAAAATGAAGTAATTCATCGTCATCAGAATATTTTTCTCCTTGTTCTATATTTACATAGAAAATTTTTGGAAGGCGAGTAGCAAAATTAGTATTTTTTTTCAAATTCACATCGAACCTGTATAAATTGTGCACGTGAAATTGTGAAGCATAATCAGACGAAAAAAATTAATATCAGCATTAGGCAAATTTTTCGCGGGAACTTGCTGTAGAGTGCTCGCTATTAGATACCCGATTGTTTTTGGACCACACCAGTTTAATTTATACCTATATATTTAAACAGGTCAGAATGGATGCTCCAACAACCCAGGATGTTCCCACTTATGTTTCCCTGGACCGATGAACAGTAAGAAATGTGCCTGTCCTGATAGTCTCAGTCTGCTACCGGACCAACTGACATGTGGTACTTGTATGTATCATTATATTGTCTTTTTATTTCTCCAACACGGAACATAATCTTCCTTAATGATAGCTAAAGCAATAGACAACAAGCTTGCTTATTTATTTGTGAAAGGCCTGTTCATTCTAAAATCAAAAAATCCACAAGAGGATCTTGAAGAATTATAACAATTGATTCACATCAAAGTCAAATATTGTATATAGTTATTCCAAAAAATTGCTTGATTCTAACAGGTTTTTGGAGTGATCAAAAATATATTTAGAAACAACTCTTTTCTTGTCAAAAACTCACATTAAAAACTATAAAAATTCAGAACAAACCTTTCCTAAGTTTTTTGTTACACTATCAGAATTTGAAATATTTGTAAAACTATCTTTTACAGCAAAGACTTGTCAACCATTGGTCTTGCCAACTTTTGGTGTTGTACAACCTAGTTCCTGTATTTCATCTACCTCAGCACCTGGTGTCAATTGTACAATCTCTTGTACCATGGGATATACGTTATACGGTCAGGGCCAGGTCACATGTCTTACATCTGGACAGTGGACAAGTAACGTTGCTAATCTCGTGTGTAGAGGTGAGTTTTACTTGTACCATTGGGTATACATTATATGGGCAGGGCCAGGTCACATGTCTTACATCTGGACAGTGGACAAGTAGCGTTGCTAATCTCGTGTGTAGAGGTGAGTTTTACTTGTACCATGGGGTATACATTATATGGGCAGGGCCAGATCACATGTCTAACGTTAGGACAATGGACTGGAAAGGTTGCTTATCAAAGGTGTGATTAACTTGCAAAGTTGAATTCAGTGTTAATGTTCAAGTTAGAACCAACGTCTTACATCATACCAGACAGGTCCAGTAGAATATATTGAAAGAGGTCAAGAAAGTTTAAATGTTAATAATACTGCCTAAGAATCTTTGCAAATAAAAAAATTACAGTAGAAGCAGAAATGTGTGGAAATAAAGAATCCAAGAAATTAAAAACACAAATTTATAATACTTAGAGTGTATATCAAAACTTAAAATCCTTCAAAACCTGTCCCTACAAATTCAGTTTTGTGCTCTTATAACTAAATTTTACTCCATGAATGAATAAAATGAACTCTTTTCTGTCATGCTGAAAATCACACATTACTATGGCACCAATAATAACAAAAACCTGATAAACCACATTTATCGACTGTAAACTATAGTTTGCTGTTGATAAACTGGGTTTATTGCATGCTAGCCATAGTTAGCATTCGTGAAACCAAGTTTATCAGCGGTAACTTTGGTTTGCCCTATGGCACACGACAGTCACAAAAACCCCATAAACTGAATTTATCACTCGCTAACTATAGTTTGCTGATGCTAATGATAAGTTTTTGACTGACTCGAGCATCAGCCCATCCCACCCATCTGTAAGCAAATCCTCTGAAACTTCTTAGCAGAAAAAATGAAACTTGGTATGCAAGAAGTACACTACATAAAATTCTGTATATTACCAGGATTTTTTTGTCTGTAATTTTTTATAAAAGGTGTGACCTTTCTGACTAAGAAAATCTTTAATTCTACATTTCATATTTCTACTTTTAACAGAATCTTGTTATGACATTCATATGCATGCAAATTATCTTTGCAATGCTTGTTGTACCTCAATAGGTATTCCTCAAGGATAATATTGATTGAACTCGTGGGGTATGTATGCACGCTTACTTAGTTTCTGTTATTGTTACTTTCCAAACCACATGATATATGCATAGCAATAGCAACCGCATAATAAACTATTTTATAGACCGTAAACCATAGTTATCACTCAGTTACTATAGTTTGCGATCGTGAAACCAAGTTTATCAGTGGTAACTTTGGTTTGCGCAGCACAAATGCTACTTTATCAACGCAAAACAGCATTTTTCAACTGTAAACTATAGTTTGTGGTTGATAAACTTAGTTTATCGCCGCAAACTCGTTTATCATCGATAAATTCAGTTTATCACTGAGAAACCCTAATTAGCATTTGAAAACCCCATTATCGATCGCTAATGATAAATTTCAAACAACTGAAATTATCATTAGCATCAGCAAACTAAAGTTAGGGAGTGATAAACTCAGTTTATCAACCGCTAACTATAGTTTATGGTCGATTAACACAGTTTATTGGGTTTTTGTGACTGTTGCCTGCCATACTTTACATACTCATCACAACATCTTTATATTTTGTATGCAGTATCGATCAGCACAAGGTCCACCCTTGTGGGATTCAATTTAAGTATAACGCTTTTTTTTCCTGAATAACAAATTAATCCGATTTTTGTTTTTGACATTTTTTGGGTCAATTTTTCAGACACCCAGCCTCCAAAAGTAACATGTCCCAGTACAGTAACTGCAGTAGCTAATCAAGGGTCTCAGACGGCTAGCGTCACCTGGAATGCCCCTACTGCCACTGACAACTCGGGCGGCCAGGTCAACATAATCCAGTCCATGCAGTCACCTGCCACACTAGGGGCTGGGACGTACACGGTTAATGTGGTGGCTTTCGATGCCAATGGACAATCCTCATCTTGTCAGTTCCAAATCATCGTCAAAGGTAAGCAAGGGAGGTAAAACAATAACCAAAGTGCATTTAAATCCTAATGTCTCTTAAACAGGGAAACAAAACCTTTGGTGAGCAGAACAGAACAGAATAGAATTATTATTTGGTTTAAAACCCAAATACAGACTGGGTTGTTGCCAAATACATTTACAATTATAAATATACAAACAAATATACAAAAATGGTTATTATGAGCTACTTGTATATGAATTTAAAAGAAGCAAAGAGGCACCAATGGGGCATTTGAGTGTAAAAAGTCTGAAAGGGCAATGATGAAACTGGAAAACATGAACAAAAACAGCACGAAGAAACACAAAACACAAAATCAACCGAACGGAAATCAACAACGCGAACTGAAGTCATTATAAGAGTTAACTTAAGTGCCTAAAGAAAGAGATAGCTAATGATTAGATTTAATTAAGGCTTACAGCAAACTTACTGAAATTCATACCAAAAAAAAGAACAAAAGTTTACATATTGAAGTGATGGAAGTTGAAACTGACTTGTTATTCAGAAATTGTAACTTCAATTGTGAAATTGAATTTAAGTGCCAGAACAAGTGAAGCATGTTACATAATCTTAGAGAATAAAAATATTTAATAAAAATAGTTGTGAAATTTTGTAACAGAGGTTATGAAATGTAAGATGATCTTTGATGCACATAATAATGAAATCTTTAATCATTTCATATTTTTATTTACCATAGTAATGAAGTGTCCTGCCCTCACCCCACCAGCTAATGGACTGGTCCAGTCATCTCTGTGTCCTAATTACTATGGAGCACAGTGTCAGATCGGATGTCAGTCAGGGTACCAGTTAGTAGGGGGAACAGGAACTGTCGTCTGCCAGACAGATGCCAACAACAATGCATTCTGGTCACCAAATAATCTTTCATGTAAAGGTAATGAAAACTAATAATTAATATATATATACTCTAATTTAATAACTATATTGCCAACACATTGTTTCAATAGTTTTGATTAACAAATTTTCAAATTGTGCTGTAGTTACACTCTTCTGAATTTGTGTGAATCATTTTATTGGGGCGTTCGTATACATTACATTTACAGATTTTTGTCTGTTAAAATGACAGTATAGTACATACATCTTCATGCTTAAACAAATCATCCTATCAAATATTGAAAAAAATGTTTTCAGAGAGTACTAATTTCACAAGATAATTCCGATTGGCAGACTTGACAATGTCTTCTTCTAGAGGTCGAATGTTCTTTTTGTTTTAACATATTTATTTATCCTGGATTGGGTAACAAGCTTAATGCCTCATAAATCTCTCTTAGTTTGCAAGTTTGGGAGTGTGGCCTTTGTTACTTTGTGGTCTTTCTTAAGCGGCCCAATTAGAACCTTCTTTTATCAAACTAGCTCTAACTATGAAGGGGTCTTTAATGTGTACAGGGTATTGGTCTCGCTTCCACTACAATGTGTCAACTAACCTATAAATATCTACCTTTTGATTTCAGCTAAGACTTGCCCCGCCCCATTGACACCTACTAATGGTATATTAAACTGTACCATGCCGTACACTGTCAACACAGTGTGTACCCAGACATGTAAGGCGGGGTTCAATGCCATGGGGGGTACATCAGCCAGGGTGTGTCTTGGAACTGGGGACTGGAGTGGAAGACTACTATTTTGTGGTACTGGTAAGTTGAAAGCTCCATATTTTATGATAAAGTAACATTAACATGAATTGACTGCAAGGCAATACCTCTAAACACATGTAATGCCCAGTCTGCATTTTTGGGTTATTTTATCCCTTATTTTTTTAAATCAAACTTTTAGATTTTTTTAACTGGAAATGAAGTGAATTTCACAAATCACTTTATAATCTAACAAATCACATAAATTAGATGAAATATTCCTTGAAGTTATAAATGGCAGAAATGGATCAAAACACCTAATTTACATTAGTTTGTAGGTACAGGTACATGTGTAATATACGACTTACTGACAATCCCCAAAATTCTGACAATTTTTTCTTATATTCTTGGTAGTTGTGAAGGTACAAGTATTAAGTATACAATGAAAACTTTGATTTGATACATACTTTTTACTATTTTAGGGACGGGTTTTATAGGAGGTGGCACGGCTGGAAGGTCCTATCAGAGTCAATCTACCGGTAACAATAGTAACGTCAACAGTGGCGCTATAACAGCCGGAGTGGTTGTAGGAGCAGTTGTAATCGTACTTATCATTGTAGGGGCATTCCTCTATTCTAAAAGAATGTAAGTTGTCATGTTTTATTGTAGTAAAGTTAATCATTGTAGCGGCATTCCTCTATTCTAAAAGAATGTAAGTTGTCATGTTTTATTGTAGTAAAGTTAATCATTGTAGCGGCATTCCTCTATTCTAAAAGAATAGAGGTCGCCATGTTTTATTGTAGTAAAGTAAATTATTGTTGCTGTATTCCTTTATAAAGAAGAAGCGAAATTAAAATACAAATGTATTAACAGCTGAAGTTTTAACAAATTTGAAATAAATGTCAGCAATACTTGGCAACAGTACTCAATTTGTAATCCTATTGACACCTAATGTGATTCAATGGGATGCCTTATCCAAGAACGTCATAGTGAAATCAAAACACAAAATATATAATGATACTACTGAAATTAATAGTGATTTTTTAAAAGAAAATATTATATTGTTTTATTTTAGGCAATTTGGTTCTGGCTCAAGTAGTAAAAACTATGAAATGTCAGGAATGTCCAATCCAAATTATTCAACTGCAACCTAAACAGCGTCATAACAGGATGGAAGATGAGATCCAAACATCAAGTTCAGGATTTAACAGTTCATGTATGAGGCATAATGTAAAGATCAAAATAAATATTGTGAAAAACTGTTTACATTCCAATTTTAACATGTGTGTTCTTTTATAAGCCTACAACATTGTTTAGAAACATTTGAATTTGTCAAAGTATATTAGATATACCTTTATACATGCTTCATTTGATGTAAAATCTGTTTTAAAGTGTCGGAACAAATGTGACCAAAATAAATTCCTCATATTTGATATTTCAATACATCTAAAAACTAATGTCTTAAATTTTCAAATATTTTTATAGTGAGAATGTGTATATTTATGTATTTAAATGGTATTATAGTGAAAATGAATACATTATCATTTGCATATTTTGTATTTAATTTTATTAATTTATTTATTGTTTATTTGAACCAGTGCAATGTTTTAGATTTAGTGCAATATTTCATCTTCATGTATACATGTATATGTTTCATTGTTTTCATTTTCATCTTTCATAAATGTAAATGTCTCTGTGTTTATGGTCAGAAAGAACAGTAAATTAAATTGCAAGACAAACTTAAGCTTCTAGGGAAAATATATTTAGGTAAAATTCTTTTTACCAATGGGTTCATAGTACAATTTAATGAAATGTTATTTTATTGTGTGAATGGTGTCAGTAAATCTTGTTGCTTTTCCTCCTAAAAATGGACATTTTATCAAAATAAAGTACAATTTTTTTAATATGAAGTATGTCTGAATCATGTAACATTTCAAAGAATTAAAGTTTTTTTCATTGGGAAATTAATTCAATTTTCATATTTGAGCGTACAGCTCTAAAAATTCAATAATTCTGAAACCTTTGTAACATTACGATAGTTATGTCATTTTTCATAGTTTGAAGTTAATTTTTTTTTTAAAACAAAGGTTTTACAGCCACAAGCTATAAAAAGTCCTAAAATTCCTTTATGAAGAACTTTATATTATATATATTTTTTGTGTTTTATATTTCACATTTTGTTCGGAGAAATGTTTGAATTTAAGAATGCATGTATTTGTTACTGTAGACTGTATATGATGTCCGTGTTTAAAAAATAAAATGAAATCACAATTTATTTTGACATTCAGTCTGTCACATTATAGTGAAATCAAAATTTTCATATACTGATATCTGAATGGAATGATTTCCTCATGTTGAATCTCATGAAGCATCAAGCAGGAACTGCTTATCCTTTCCAAAGTTCTTTCAAGTTTTGACGTGAGTTTGCTGATAGCAGTTCTGATGTCTTTGGTGGCTGCTGATTTTGACATGAGTTTGCTGATAGCAGTTCTGATGTCTTTGGTGGCTGCTGATTTTGACATGAGTTTGCTGATAGCAGTTCTGATGTCTTTGGTGGCTGCTGATTTTGACATGAGTTTGCTGATAGCAGTTCTGATGTCTTTGGTGGCTGCTGATTTTGACGTGAGTTTGCTGATAGCAGTTCTGATGTCTTTGGTGGCTGCTGATTTTGACGTGAGTTTGCTGATAGCAGTTCTGATGTCTTTGGTGGCTGCTGATTTTGACACGAGTTTGCTGATAGCAGTTCTGATGTCTTTGGTGGCTGCTGATTTTGACATGAGTTTGCTGATAGCAGTTCTGATGTCTTTGGTGGCTGCTGATTTTGACATGAGTTTGCTGATAGCAGTTCTGATGTCTTTGGTGGCTGCTGATTTTGATGTGAGTTTGCTGATAGCAGTTCTGATGTCTTTGGTGGCTGCTGATTTTGATGTGAGTTTGCTGATAGCAGTTCTGATGTCTTTGGTGGCTGCTGATTTTGATGTGAGTTTGCTGATAGCAGTTCTGATGTCTTTGGTGACTGCTATGTCATTGTTTTTTAGACATTCATATTGAATGCCCTTGTGTAATTTTTGCTACATTTACTGAAGTCCATTGGTGTTGCACTTGGAAGACACTGTATTGGAAAAAAAAGCAAAGAAATTTCTTCATGCTTGCATCACCTATGTCTTTTTGTGGTAAGTTAAACAGGAGGTGTTAAAAACTGAACAAGTCTGTGATCCTTGAAGTCTGCTTAAAGTAAATGAAAGAAAAAATCAGCAAGCAATGGTGCACATTGAAATACCAATTGTTTGCTGAAAATTACATCACATGCACGGGCTTGTACTAATTTTCAGATTTTTTTCACCCTACACTGTTGTCTCCATTATCCGCTTTTGGACCAAGGTTAAAAGAAAATACATCTCATCCAGCCTCTTAAAAAGTTTTTCTTTTGATATCAGCCACTGGTAGCAAAATTCAAAATTATGTCTGATGAAATGATTTGTGATTGTTTCAATTAGCTTGTGACAGTTTGTTGTACTGAGATGATCACCTCTTTATCTCTATTGTGTCTCACAACTACTACATGTAGTATGTTATGTTTTGTGTTACTTGACACTTAGTTTGCAATAGAAGAGGGAGGTTTTGCACCATGAAACCTGAATCAACCCACCATTTCTTTTGAAATGCCTGTACAAAGTCAGGACCATTGTAATATTCAATTTCTTTTGTGGAAAATGAAAAGTTTAATAGCTAGACATCTGATATTTAGGATATCAATGAACTAAATAAGGGTGTTTTGGGTCTGTCACCATGTCATCTATCATTTATGTTAAGTCTGTTTCTCAATGACTATGATATCTAGAATCATTTTAGTTGGTCCACAGGAAAATGTCGAGAATTTATGAATGAGTAGTTGAATAACTAGGTATTCTGATGGTGCCAGCAGGCAAGACATACTTTAGTGTTATTCACCAAATTAACCAAGGGGTTGCACTAGGTCAGGCAAAACATACCCCAATTCAACCATTCCCAAAACAGGAATAGATAACCAATTGTCCTTGAAATGGAAGTCACAGTACGGCTTATCATACAAAAGCTATGTACTAACTTTTGATGGAATCCCTATGATCTTCATATTCATACAGTGTTTTGCATTTTTAATCTTTTGATATAGTGCCTCTAATGAGTCCTGAAAAGATGAAACGCATGTCAGGCATAGCAAAAGTTAATGTCTGGAACTTTGTTGTAATTCTTCTTTCAGTTAAAAAGCCAAGAAATCTTTTCCAGAAAACATTCCATATTTTACCCTTAAGTTGGCTCGGAAAACAGGCATTAAATGACTGGTTCATCATGCTGAAGCTGTGTACCAAATTTAAAGTTATTCCCTTCAGTAGTAGCTAAGAAATTTGTAACAAATTTTGTAAAAGATTGACAGACAGACAGATGGACAAGGTGATTGCAATAAAGGCATATGTTGAAGTTGAAGTTTCTTTATTACTTATATAAAAAAATATTCCATTACTGACCTACATTGTACTTGACACTGTGTGTGATGCTTTTCAGTTGAAGTTAGTTGTATGTTCTACATTGTACTTGACACTGTGTGTGATGATTTTCGGTTGAAGTTAGTTGTATGTTCTACATTGTACTTGACACTGTGTGTGATGATTTTCGGTTGAAGTCAGTTGTATGTTCTTTTTTCTAGGTTTTTGTTTTCCCTTTTTTACTTTCCTCCTACAACTCTTGGCTTAAGCATCTCTGATAAGTCTTTAGTAGACAAAATGGTGATAGTTCAGAGTATTTGCCTGAAAATTAGCTGTTTTAAAATACTTTTGCTCTTGTGTAAATCTGTGCCTGGGTTGCTGAATCGTCTATGTCGTGACTTCTCCACCTGTTTGCAATTAAGTTTTTCAGTTACCTGCCTAAGGTCGGTGATTTCCTTTGGGTACTCGGGTTTCCTACACTATAAAACTGACAACGCTGTATAACCCAGGTGTGTTGAAAAGGGCATTAAACCCTAACAACACAAACAGACAACTCAAACTGGTGCAGAAAACAAGACATTAATATTAATTCATTTTTATTGATTTTTTTACAATTGCTTTGGATTTTTTGCTTATAAAGTTACATGAATAAAACAATGATACAATGAGATGGAAGTTTGTACAATGATGAGGTATACCCTCTGTTAATGAGAAATCCCTGAACAAGAGTATATATAGTACACAGTCAATTCTACATTTGTTAGCCCTAGGTTTAAAACATCTGTAAAAAAGTTTTAATACATGTCTTACTTGGTGAAAACCGACATTTCAGAAGAGTTTAAAAAACAGAATAAGTGTTCAGAAATGTGGAATAAAAATCATTTTATATGTAGAATAATTAAAGGGTTATAAGAATTTGTTTGCAAAAACATGCTTCAAAGCTAACTTGGTTTTTGAATTAAACACATGTTGATTGAAAGACAAAAAGGCTGTTTATACCTGCCTAGTATATTTTACAGACAGGTCTTAAAAAGACCAGGAAAAAAATTCAGCTTAGACAGGGCTGAATTAAGACAGGAAAAAATAGTTTACGGCTTAATCAAAAGAAGAGCAAAAAAAGTTTATGGCTTAAACAAATGTAGAATTGGTTATAAACAATGAAGACAACATAACACTAACATTGGGGGAACAAACAAAAAGCAGGACACATGATTCCTTATAATGCACATACAGTGATACATTTAAAAACCAAATTCTTGTGTTTCATATTTCTAATTTGTCAAAATTAAAGATTGGAAGTTCAGGACTATTTTCACTGTATTCATCAACAATGGGTATTATCAGCTATAGTTAAGAGCTGGCAAACTGAAAACATTCCGAACAATTTAACATTGTATGATTTTTGACAGAGGGGACAATTGGAGTAAAAGGTAGACAATGGTCTAGAATTAGACTGCTGTCAACCTTTTCCTCCTGTTGTCCTTTTCTTTGCTAAAAGTCATCCATAGGTAAATTTTTGGGACTGTTCTCAGTTTGCCAATTCTAACCCTAGCAGATAATACCCTGTGATTAAGTACTTGACAACATTTTTATTTCAACATATTTTTTGTGAAAAATGTGAAATTTCAAAAAACAGAAGAAACAAAATTCAAATATCAGAATTGCATAAAAGAGTACAAAATGGCCTGCAAAATAGTAAATTGATTCACACTTAAAATATTCATATAAGTTAAAATTTCAATTTCAATTTACATTTTACACTCAAATTCAAAGGTTATTTTTGGAATAATTTCAAACATTTTTCAAAATGATAAAGTGAACATCACTGTATGTGCTCTATTGTCCTAATGCTAAAAATAAAGTCAACAAAACATGTATTGAAATGAACATGTATTTACATAGGAATACACATATATACACAATAATTAACATATGAGGTAGTTGTCCTTCACTCCTAACACTGATTAAGATGAGCTATATCAACATACCATAATCAAAATGCTGACAATGTTATCATTGATGAATGTCAAATGTACACATGGTTTACTGTCATCTGCATATATCTACATTTTAATTACACTGAATCAAGTAATAGTAAATCTTTAGTTTTGATGCAGGATCAGAAACCGTTACCTCCCTTGATGTTTAACAATTTTGCTTAATTTGGAAAAAAGAAAATCTGAAATGAAATCTTTTGTTTGGATAGAGATATTGTGGTCTTCCATCGGAGACAAATGTTGAAAGCCTTTAAGACTGTTAAGACTGATTCATGAGTACCTCCAAAATAATTACACTGAATATTAAAAGGCGTAATTCTAAAGGTGTTGCTGCCTTTGAAAACATTAGATCTCATTCATTCCTTAAAACATAGAGATTCTCTATCTAAAACAAGTGCAATAAAGCTTTCACAAAAATGTATACAGTCCTTTCATAAAAAGTCATCATTATTTAAATGGAAGTCTAGTCAATGTATTTCTGTTTACTGAATATCAATAGGGCCACCATACCATCATATAAAGTTTCAAAAGAATGAGACAATTTGCAACGAGTTTTGATATTGTAAACAGACCATGATGCTACTGTTTCCTTTATAAATCAGGAACAATTTTAAGAGAGGATACATTCCAAATTGTAAAATTCTAAGATGACATTGGTATAAAAGGACTGATGTAGCACAACCTATAACTGTTATTAGAAGCCTTTAATGCTTACAAAACATGAATAAAACCGTTCAGATGAATATGAAATGAGTATAATGTGTGATTATTTTCTGATAAGAAACAAAAAGATATGGCACCAATTGTACATAGGACAAAAGAATGTAAAAGTAATAGTAAAATCAAAGGTTCAGATCAATTTCAAGTTCAAAAGCACATTACTGGTTTAGAAAGTGATATTAACGAAAGGTTCAAATCAATTTATAGTTCAAAAGCTCATTACTGGTTGAAAATTTGCATCCAAAATGATTTTTTCTGAATATTTTACAAATAGTTGTATCAAATGACTATCTCAATCATCAAGTTATTCATCTTAGAGTAAATATATCAGTAGCCGATCCAGGGGGGGGGGGGGTTCCGGGGGTCATGTACATGTATTTTCCTGTAGTTTATAACACTAAACAGATTTCATATCTTAACATTGATTTGTAATAACATTAGATTGAAACAGAGTAAAATTAATATACATTAGGCCACAATAAAATCATTCCTAGATTCTCATCCAAATTTCTTGAACATATGGGGAAGTTGGGTAAATAAGTTTTTATCAGTTTTGATCAAATATTCTGCCTTTTAAAAGTAAATTAACCAAAAATGAGCATAATTTTGCGAAAAATCTAAATATTTTTTTTTGAGGCAGCTGAAAAAATTGTGGCGGGGGAATAAGAATCTAGGATATTTTTAATATTGGCCTTAACTACCCAAATGGTTCTATGGTTTTGATTTTTGGAGATGTTAACAAACAAATATAACAAACAATAAACAACCAATACTGATAAATAAAAATAACACAAGTAAACGATCAGTCAATGTGCTTTAAAAAGTAAACTTTAGCACTTAAAGATGCAGCACTTTTAATATATATATTCCAATGGCTATAAATGTTTAATTGAAAAAAAAAAATTATACAGCACTTATCAAATTAAACATGATTTTTTTTAAAAGATATTTCATTCACATTTCAATTAACAATTTAGCTAATGCATATAAATGTTTACTGTAACAATGCACACAATTTTGTTGAGAAGGAAACCCCTCGATATTTAATGTAATGCCCTATAATTTTGAATGGTTACAACACAGGAGTCACATGTTAATATGTATGTAAAACAATCAACCTTCAAAGAATCCATTCATAAAATGTAACATTCAAATCTTACAATAAATAAAGTTTAGAGACATTATCAATTTAACTTTTTTTAAGATCATGAATAAAGCAAACAAATGAAATAATATGGAAACATTTTTTTGTTTTAAATAAAGGATTTTGTATTTGAACAGAAATTGTATTGTACTAAGAACTTCTATTGACACCTGAACTAATTTTATCAAACTTTTTACAATAAATGATACAACATAAAAATAATCCTTTTTTGATCATTGAATATTCCTGCATAAAGATATTTGAGAACATTTTTCCTTGTGTGAAAATAAAGGCTTTCAGTAATTTAAAAGAAGAGAAAAAAAACTAATGAAAAAAACACAAAATGCATTGATTAAACATCACTTTACCCTAGATACAAAGAAGATTCAGGAATCGCCTTCTCCATTCAGGTTGAAATAAAACACTTATTCAATAAGAACAGCTAACACAACGATTATGATACACAAATCCTGAATCTAAACATTTGTAAAACATGCAACCACTCAACAAAGAAATCAGTAAATACACATTAAATCCTGAGTCAACCGTAACAATATTTAACAACAAGATTACCGGGTTTTATCTCTTGTGTGTTGCAAGATACAGTCTATCATTAGTCAAGGGGAAGAACTCAATCAAAAAGTCAAGAAATTCTAATTTATTACACAAAACCTTGTAAAAATAAGTGAACAAAATCTTTATGTTATAAAAAGAGAGATTTTCAAACAAAACACATTTCTTTATCTTCAATTTGAATAATGAGATATAGAACTATGTATAGTGTCCTTTTTGTATATGTGATGCAGTAATTGTGGCCATTTTAGTGTAAAGAGTGTATCCTGCAACACACAAATCTTAAACATTAAACATCATCAAATTAATATCACATGACCAAGCAAAAAATGTAAAAAAAAATCGTGATAAAAAATTCTCTAACATGATACTAGCTAAAATATACAGCTGCTCAATAAACTGGTTACCAGCACCGTGAATCCAGAGTACTGGGTTATGTCCCTTGATTAACAAATATAAGCAACTTCAAAGGGAAAATTCTAGATTTCAATACAATCTATTCTACTGAGGTAGAAAATATCATAAAACCAGTCAAACCAAAAATCATACATAAGTTATGGTATAAATCAGCATACAAAATAGACATGAAAGAATCCATTTCATTAAAAATTTACAAAATACTGTGCAAATCATTTAGTAGAATCTTACTTTTTTCTCAAATAAAGATCTCATAAATTTTGTTTAAAAAATCCAAATAGTAAACTAAATACATTTTTGGCAAATATTTGATAAAGTAAATAATATATTTCGTAAAACTAAATTCAGATCTTGTTGAACTAAATTAAACGTTCTTAAAATGTAACAAGATAATTCAAAGTAAAACAGTTTAAAGTGAAAACAAAGAAATTTAACGACAGCATGCTACTTGACAATACATCCTAGGAATAAACATTATCAATATCAAATAACACAATAAATTGTCCTTGGTAATAAATCATACCATATAAATAAACGTTTTCTGCTCTGAAACAATTTTTTATAATAATATTGTCATTGTAACCATTTATAAAAATAATGAAATTCCCTGTTCTATAAATAACACACTAAAAATAAACACACAAAAACATTGAGGTAATATCTAACTTAACAAGACCAGCACAACAAAACAGTCTAAAAGCACCTGAAAGGCATCAAGCAAGCATTGTAAAATGGCTGGTTAAAATTAACATGCAACCTTAAATCATAATCACAAATTAAGCGTAATATAACCCGTTCAAGAAAGTTTCATTATTAAACTATTTTACAAGATCTTTACCTGATAAATCAAAGAATCTTAACTTAATGGGCAAAATAAAACTTACATTTTATAACCACTTAGATTATAATAAATATCATTTAGATCCAAACCTCAAATTATTTTTTTATAAGTTGTTTAAGCAGGATGATTAAGTAAATCATTACTATGGTGAATTAGAGTAGATAATGTGACCTTCACTGATGATTAAAAATAAATGTATTACATGTACATGATATGGTTAATATCAAATTCTTCTTTTAAATGCCATCAATCTGAGAAATGATTTCAATTATTGAAGCAGTTAAGTTATGGGTAATGAATATCTGCCCTACTTCTATGGTCTAAAATGCATTTATATATTACCAATAAAACTTGGTTTTCTAAAATGAAAATTTTCAGAACTTACATATGCTTTGTTTAGTAGAAATTAGAATTCAAATGGGTGCCATGGTTGACAATATACAGGTAGATATATACATGTATAAAATAACGTAACAATTGAAAGGAAAAAATAAAACCTTACAACATTTGGCTTTTTTAATCATATTGAAATAAAAATAATAAATCTATACCATTGTATGAAAATCATCGCTGGATACTACAACGTAACCAGAACAGATACAGGTATTTCCAATTAAAGCAGCTTTTGTTTCACTTCTATGGAACCTATGTAGGAATATAAACAAGAGGCTCCCAGGAGCCTGAATCGCTCACCTGGTCTTGATGTTGACCCTATACTTTTGTAGAGCTAAATGAGCTGAACATTTAAGCAAGCAACAGCTTTTCTCTACCTGCAATAGTTTTCATTCTATAGGCCAAAAACACCATTTTTCACCTATAAGGGGCCATAACCCCTATAAGGAGTCATCTGACAACTTTGACCCTATGGAGACTTTTGTAGAGCTATATGAGCTGAACATTTAAGCAAGCAACAACTAATCTCTATCTGCAATAGTTTTCATTCTGTAGGCCAAAAACATTAAAAATCACTTTTTTCAGGGGCCGTAACCCCTATAAGGCGTCGTCTGACAACTTCGACCCTATGGAGAATTTTGTACAGCTAAATGAGCTGAACATTTAAGCAAGCAACAGCTAATCTCTATCTGCAATAGTTTTCATTCTGTAGGCCAAAAACATGAAAAATCAAATCGCTATTTTTCATGGACCGTAACCCCTATAAGGGTTCATCTGACAACTTGGACCCTATGGAGAATTTTGTAGAGCTAAATGAGCTGAACATTTAAGCAAGCAACAGCTAATCTATATCTGCAATAGTTTTCATTCTGTAGGCCAAAAACATGAAAAGTGGCTATTTTTCACCTTTAAGGGGCCGTAACCCCTATAAGGGGTCATCTGACAACTTCGACCCTATGGAGACTTTCGTAGAGCTAAATGAGCTAAACATTTAAGCAAGCAACAGCTAATCTCTATCTGCAATAGTTTTCATTCTGTAGGCCAAAAACATGAAAAAATGCTATTTTTCACCTTTAAGGGGCCGTTACCCCTATAAGGGGTCATCTGACAACTTTGACCAAATGGAGACTTTTGTAGAGCTTTTGATGCTGAATCAGTAGCGTGGCCTCAGATTTCCTCTATCTCTTATACTTTTTGATTTATAAGCCAAAAACAGTAGTCTGACCCCCCTAGTCTATTTTTAGCAACGGCGGCCATGTTTTTCATCAAAGCATTTCAAAATGAGGATCGTTTGTTGCCAACATGTCATATATCATTCCTGCCAAGTTTCTGTTAAATTGGTTCAGTGGTTTCAGAGGAGAAGATTTTTGAAATTGTTAACGGACGACAGACGACGACAGACGACGACGGACGACGACGGACGCATAGTGATGGCATAAGCTCACATGGCCTTTGGCCAGGTGAGCTAAAAAAGAAAACCAAATCCAAAACAGGCTTAGCAAAGCTTTGAAATCGAGCAGACATAAGGGTTGTGCAGAATGTAGCTTTAGGATTTTCTAAAATTTCGTCCTATTGTGTTTCTAATATTACACAGCTGCCAAATGATGAGGCACATCAATAGAAAGTTATTTCTACATTGGAGGTAAATTGTGTAAGAGTACTATGAACTAGTTGTTCAATGCTGTTCAAACATTTATGTTTAAAACATAATCTTCCTTCTACGTTAAAAAATCCATTTAAATTTCCTCTAAACATATTCCTAGGACTTCAAATCATTCCCACTTAAGTTTAATTATTTCTTATTTCCAGATCATTTTCCAATCACTACCATAAAAGAACCAAATTATCTGACCTGATTTCTGGGATTTCTTTGGCACTGGTATGGAATACACATTTTTCATTAAGGCACATCGTGTTTTGATTAAGCATGATGAAAATATCAAGGTCCCATGATTAATACTTTGCATCCTGCTATTGATATTTATATTCCAAATGCTTTAAGCTCTTAATCATTGTAATGATTTGTTAAACCTTCTATGTTACATGTAATTGTTAAAATTCTGAAAAACATCATACATGTATATAGAAAGCTGATTAAAGAAGACACTTTAAAGATTTATTTTATTTTTAATTCTAGCAAATAAAAAAGCTTGGTGTGCTAAGTTTTAAAAATGATCAGAAATAAAATCATAAAACTATCTAAAATGACATGCAAAAAACAGGTAGTGGTAATCTTCAACTGCAACACTGCCTCTAGCACCAAGATAAAATTGTAAGCCATGCATTGCAATGGAAGATTTTAAAGATTTTCTTTAAAATAAGCAAAAAAATATCTGAAAAAAGCAGATCTAAAAATAATTATAAATTGTTGATAGATAAATGATTCTAAAACATTATGCCATTCTAGTAGTCACAAAAAATGTTGCGCTTAAAATAAAAAAAAGATATGTTTAAACTTAAAATTTTTCAACCAATCGTAAAAATATATGATGTGAAAAAGATATTAATTTATTCCCTGGAAATGGTTACAAATGACTACCCGTGTCTACCGCCGTCTAACGGTACCTTGTTTCAGAGCAGATCACAGTCTTACATGGACAATACTAATAGAGGTACCCCATCCTGGTCTGTATATAGGCCATCCAGTATGTAAGTCAAGAACACAGCCACCATGCCTTGATGTTATGCTTCAATCCATGGACTTCTAGTACACAAGTACTAGCTGTGCCAGTCTGAGGTTCTGCAGTGCTACGTATCCTTACTTAAGTTCCATGTCAATTTTGGCACCTTGTTTTCTGTATTCTCTTCTTCTCTAGAGGTATATCTACTGATGATGGATGGCCTAAAGGGTATCTTTATGAATTGATTGTTATGGGGGCCGTTGACATAGGCGTCGACTCGCCAGTGCCCTCGATACCTGCTCTCCCTGAAGCTACTGCATGTTTTAAAGGACCTAAAACAGAAATCATATTATTTGTAACAATTAAAAGTCAAATTATTTTTTTGCATTTTGTTTCTTTTAGTGAGTAAATATTAAACTTTAAACTCAAAAATTTTACTTTGAAGTGTGATTGCACATAATACATAAATATCATTATACACAGCAAAACATGCTAATGGCCATTTTCTTTGTAACCATGAACAGATTTTCATAAATTTGTTGACCAGTATATTTGCTCCTAAAATGTCTGTTACATCAAAGAACCCATATGGTTCTGTTACATAAATCTGATATTACTAGACTATCCTGACCAGTGCTCGATAACTACCCGTGCTCGATAATTTGCTCTGAATAAAACATGCTGAAGTTGGTTGCTGGAATTCTGGTTAAGTTTCTTTGAAATACATGTAATGTGCACATCTAACACATAAAATATTTTGAAAAGCTTCATCAGGTTGTATTATAGGGGTTGACTTATTTTAGGCTGTATTTTCTCTGAAATTCTTCAAATTTGACGGTAGGGTCGTTCCCACCCCCAAATCTTGAGATCCTGTGGTTCGTTTGAACATTTGTTCATAAATATGCAACAAGGAGGAGTGGAGCTTCATACATATGTGATAAAAAATCTTGAGAAATCAAAAATGTCATCCTGTTACCCTATTATCAAGCTCTGGTAGGGTTACATGGTATTTTTAGCTTTTTTGGCTCATTGACGTCCATTGGCCACCATGTTCCAGCGAAAACATATTTGAAAATTCCTTTGTGATGATTTTGTCTCTTAAATGACTGACTAAGAGATCCAAACTTGGTTTCAATTTAAAGCTAGGCAAAAATGAGAAATTTACGAAAAAAATTTCCAAATTATCAAGCACTGGTCAGGTGAGTCTAGTAGTTGTTGGACTGAGTGTCAATCTGTTGGAATAACAGAAGGTTCTAGACATGTCAAATTATTCTTTATATGAAAAACAAAAATGTAAAATCAGACAGGGTAATTCCTGTACATTATTTTGGATTCAAATAAGATATTATAATACATAGCACATTAAAGACTTTTACAAAATTTAAGTTCAAAGGCCAATAACTCTGACAAAATTTTGAGGATCAAAATTTTCAGGTAATGTTCACAACTATTAGTCAAATGGTGTTCTTGCTTCATGCCAAGTTTCATTAAACTACGATAAGTAGTTTCATGGTAGTTGTGCAGAATAACTTTGTGACTCAGGGACAGATGGACAGGACAAAAACAATATGTTTACCAATTTCAGTGAGGTGGGGAAGCACATAATTAACTGTTTAATATTTATGTACCTGTGTTGGTATGGATAAACCATAATGCTGCCATAAGTAGAACTCCAATAAAAAATGCTGCAAAAGCTATACCAATAACAGTCCCTGATTCTAACCCATCCACCACAACACTCTGAGCGTCTGTCTTGGTGGACTGGGGCTTCTCTGTTACATCACTCTTCACAATTTCTAAGTGGAAAAAGAAAAACATCTATCAACACATAATTCATTTGTATAAGGGAAAACAACACATTGCTAGGGATATTTAATCCCTGGTCTCCACCCCTTTGATCCCTGCCCACTCAACCCCTTTATTGCCATACCCCTTGTCCAGTCTAACATTACGTAACAAACCAATGGTTACGGCTGTCATAATGCTGAAACCTAAATTTCTGTTTTATACATGATCATCTTGAAAGAGAAAGGGTAGATTTTCAATGTGTCAATTCTCATTGAGTAGCAATTCAACAAGATCCAGGGAAAATAGCACAAAGGCAGAAGTAAGAATATTGTTGTGTTTTCTGTATGATTTACTGTGTGTGTGTAGTGTTCCTTTGAAGGCCAGTGCCACCTCCTCTATGTTTCATGTCATGTAGTTTATATGATCCTTGAAATGATTGTTCATTTTATAATAAAAGTATCCAAACACTAGTTCCTACTTCAATTTTCATGAAGTGTATGCTCGTTTAATTGCAGAATACATGAAAAACTATATTCACATGGTTTGATATTAATGAATATCAGGATGAATATATGTAGTTTATTTTCAATTCAGGGCCAATTGCAAAACAGCAAGCAGGGATCGCTGGTCACATTGAAGGCTGCTGGCTGTTTTTCATTGTGGATTTTTTTAAATTGTCATTTATATTGTAGGTTGTGTCACACACACTTATTCCACATCTCATTATCTTCAATTGATTACCCAGAATTTTGCAAAAAACATACCCTTTGCAAAATTTCCAATTTAAGAGTAAAATGTTTTTTGACATCATCAAATGTGTTAAAATTTAACTTAGTAATCATCAAACATAAAAAGAGGACAAACCTGATTGGCTGTGTGTGACATGATTGACAGGGCTGCCACCTGGTACAATATTTAAGGGACCTTTTGTTATATCTGTGACAAAAGGAACACCTGGAGATATCTTTGGTAATCCATCTTCACATATCTGTTTCTTATTGTCAACACACTGGAAAATAAAGATAATAAAATAACCATGGAATACTGTCAGGATAGCCCCCCACAACATATCAAACCCTATATTGCAAAAAAATCTGTCAAATTCAAAAACAGCTGGATATTGTTTAACAGGAAGTAGGTGGGGGACAGACCAGAAATCAAATCCCATGTTATGGGACCCCATGCTGATACTGTATACCAAATATCAAAGTGATGTGATAAGTAGTCGCTGAGAAATCTGTAAGGAAACTTTTTTGGCATTTTATAACCCGGAATTTTCAATATGTGAAACCCAGAAAAATTCAAATAAAATAAAAGTCAAATTAACTTCCCTGAAAGATATCAGACAGCAGAGAAAATTCTGAATGAAAATTGACATAATTGTGTACTTCCTTCATGTTACTTAAGGTATATTGGTGTTCTGTTTTGTGAGATAATTACAACCTTTTGACTTTATTTTATCTAAAACACCACTTACTTGAGATATATTTGTGTTCGATTCTGTGATATAATTACAACCTTTTGACTTTATTCTTTTAATAACACCACCTACTTTAGGTATATTGGTGTTCTGTTTTGTGAGGTAATTACGACCTCTTGACTTTTGTTTTATATTAAATCCATCTACTTGAAGTATATTGGTGTTCTGTTTTGTGAGGTTATTACGACCTTTCGACCTTTGTTTTATATTAAATCCATCTACTTGAGGTATATTGGTGTTCTGTTTTGTGAGGTAATTACGACCTTTTAACCTTGGTTTTATGTTAAATCCACTTACTTGAGGTATATTGGTGTTCTGTTTTGTGAGGTAATTTCGACACACCGTCAAATGACAGCTGACATATATGTACTGATTCATAAAATCGGTTAATCTATGAATATTAAAACTGAATCGCTGACTCTGTGTCACAGAACCCATAAATGGTTTTCCTGTAGGAACTGGTTCCCAACTTGCTTCTTCTGTTTTACAACTGAAAATAAACATTAATAAATAATATAAATATCTACAGAATGTTTTATTTGCACTGAACAAATGTAAATAATTTATCTTAAACTGTGGTGTAATTTTGATTTATATACATAAATAAAATGTAGACCAATAGAACACTTTATTCATGTCAAACTGTATTGTAATTTTAAGATTAATATACATGTAAATGTTTTGTTAAACATTTTTGAAATTGTATTTGGTTCAGAATGTGTCGACTTGAGAACTAATAATGAACATCATAGAACTATCAATTTGTGTCAATCCTTTTTTAATCGAAACATCTATAATCTGCTGGTTCTTACTTACAAGGAAAATCAATAGACAATAAAGAGATGTGGAATAAGTGTACGCGACACAACCAACATTAAAGAAACGGCAATTTAAAAAATCACAATGGAAAACAGCCAGCAGTCTTCAACATGACCAGAGGTCACTGCTTGCCGTCTTGCATTGGCCCAAGACTAAAAATACAATACATAAGATTCAAACAAATCTCTACAATATCAAAGAAAGACCCATTTCTGGACATAAAACAAAAAACAGATAGTAGACAAGGACAAACAAAAGCTTTGACAAGGATTCCTATCTACTTCTTCATTTAACATTTGGAGCAATAAAACCAGCAGTATCTAAAAACTTTAGACTTTGCTACGCTTCTAATTTATCTGGTCACTTATGGACAAGTTGTGCAAGTATTCAAGAGTATCACTAGTATAAGATCAGAGGCATAACTCCATTTCTGTATTTGGAGCTGCCAATCTATTGTTTTATAAACATCAACTGTGGTTTCATTGTTATTCATGCCATATCAATTTTCATGGGTACAGGCAAGCCATGAAATTTGACCAAATGGAAAGGAACTATATGCTGAAGACTTCAGATCCTCGAATTTAAGAATACATGTACACAAACTGATCATCTTACCACAAAAATTTGAACCCACAAAAGTAAATGAATCTACATGAAAACAATGCTATGATGTAAGGCTTTAAAGCAATGTCTACATTATAAAAGAGATACTAAGTTTAGAAACTCCATACAAGACAGGTTTACAGTAACCATATAGCAGCTTATCTTTACAGGTACAGTTATTTGTGATCTGAAATCTATGAGCTTGACAAGTTATTTAGTTCTTAATCTTCAGTAACAACCCAGAATTCATAAAATTCTAATTTTGGAACTTCCAAAGACCAAAGGAATCCAGGAAAATTCTCTATAAACAATATTTCATGTTGTGTTTATCATTATCTTTTGTACTTACCCTTCATGTATCAATGGCTGGACGTTTCTGTGGTTCTGTATAACATTACACTTACCCTTCATGTATCAATGGCTGGACGTTTCTGTGGTTCTGTATGACATTACACTTACCCTTCATGTATCAATGGTTGGACATTTCTGTGGTTCTGTATGACATTACACTTACCCTTCATGTATCAATGGTTGGACATTTCTGTGGTTCTGTATAACATTACACTTACCCTTCATGTATCAATGGTTGGACGTTTCTGTGGTTCTGTATAACATTACACTTACCCTTCATGTATCAATGGCTGGACGTTTCTGTGGTTCTGTATAATATTACAGGATACAATCTGTGCTCTCAATGATTTATCTAAAAGATAATGATAAATAGAGTTTACTATTAAATACAATAAATGTGGCTCTGAAGACAACTATGGCCAGCCAGCCTGCCACTTATTGAAATTATTTACGGCCGTGTGTTGTCCGATTAATTAGCGTCAGTCTTTTCCTTGTAGCAAAAATTATTGAACAATATATCAGACTTGGCAAAATTTGTAAGCCCTTTTCATCATCGGTCAGACTAAAGTCAGTATTACATCAGACCAGATGTCCATTGGTTTTTCAAGTGGTCGTGTAATTAATTGTTATTTTTTGTTGTTGAAGGAACTTCGTTTCAATTTCTTTATTACATGTAACAAAAAGCAATGACAAATGGATGAAACTGTTAACAAAATTTGTTGCACATGTGCAATTATCAGAAATAGTGAAATGTTGTGTTGAAAAATGGTAAAAAGATGAACAATTTGACGATAATATTTAAGTTCAATAAAATTTTGTTATGACCATGTTTTGGTCAGACAGGCAAGTTAAATTTCATTATCAGACCATAATTCTGACCTATTCCAAAACAATTCAGCCAAGTCTGCTGTATAACAGTGAACTAGCCCAGAAAGCTACCAGGAATTCACTAGGTCAAATTAATTGTGTGTAGCCCTGAGCTTCAGGCTACCTGTTCAATGCCAGCTCTGTAGTGTGTGTAGCCCTGAGCTTCAGGCTACCTGTTCAATTACAGCTCTGTAGTGTGTGTAGCCCTGAGCTTCAGGCTACCTGTTCAATGCCAGCTCTGTATTGTGTGTAGCCCTGAGCTTCAGGCTACCTGTTCAATGCCAGCTCTGTAGTGTGTGTAGCCCTGAGCTTCAGGCTACCTGTTCAATGACAGCTCTGTAGTGTGTGTAGCCCTGAGCTTCAGGCTACCTGTTCAATGCCAGCTCTGTAGTGTGTGTAGCCCTGAGCTTCAGGCTACCTGTTTAATGCCAGCTCTGTATTGTGTGTAGCCCTGAGCTTCAGGCTACCTGTTCAATGCCAGCTCTGTATTGTGTGTAGGCCTGAGCTTCAGGCTACCTGTTCAATATAGCTCTGTATTGTGTGTAGCCCTGAGCTTCAGGCTACCTGTTCAATGCCAGCTCTGTATTGTGTGTAGGCCTGAGCTTCAGGCTACCTGTTCAATGACAGCTCTGTAGTGTGTGTAGCCCTGAGCTTCAGGCTACCTGTTCAATGCCAGCTCTGTATTGTGTGTAGCCCTGAGCTTCAGGCTACCTGTTCAATGCCAGCTCTGTATTGTGTGTAGGCCTGAGCTGCAGGCTACCTGTTCAATGTCAGCTCTGTAGTGTATTTTTGAGAAATCAGCTTGTACACAAAGGTTATCATGAGGAGAGACAGACTTACAAATGAAAGGATGGACCAAAAACTATATCATGTGCATGTCTTGCAACCTACTTTCATGGGCTGTTAGAGAATATCATTGCTTTAAAAAGGTAAACAAGATCAGAAATAAATGCCCTGAAATTATAACATTTTCTCTAATGAGTGTATAATCCTGTCGTATTCAAATTTGCAACATAATCTACTAGATCTAAAAATACATTGAGATGACCTTTTAACCCCACTTACCTCCTACAATACCAGCATTGACATAGACTCTGGACTTGATACCGACATCAGCAGGAAACACATAGTAAGGCTCCAAGTACAGGGGGGTCTTGTATATCTGTAGTTCAAAGTTAACATCAGGAGCCCAAGACGGAGGAGGGATCACATTGGTTATATTGGGTCTGTACGGCTTATCGTCAGGCTAAAATAATGATAAAATTTGATAAAAACTTTACACCAATGGAGGGAAGCTAAAAGATTCAATGGTAAAACTCAAACTGCAAGCAATCTGACACTACTGAATTGATAGAAAAGGGAATCTTTTTTTGAGGGGTTTAAAATTCGTGATTTCTTTCTTGAAATGTGGTTTGAGGTATAATTTTAGCAAAATGTCTTCTCATTTATTCCCATTTAATGTGGAAATCTGTCTTTGTTTTGCAAGTATATGACAACAAGAAAATCAAAAAATAAACCTCTCATGAAAATTTCCATTAAATAAGAAACATTAAGTCTGATCATTGGTTTCAACAGTATGAACTTCATATCTGTAACATACATGTATCAATAAAATCCAGCAACAGTTTTTGGACATTTAGCACTTTAAAGAGTATTAATATTCAATAATGTTCCTTTGCCGCCTGGTACATTTCTAATTGTCATGCTGACATTTGATTGGTTCTATTATTATTCAATTTTCCATGACATATTTGTAACACATGTGTTCTTTCCACACGGATATTACACAAGGAATGTCATTAATGATGTAACATGTGTATGACATTTAAATCGTAACAATAGTATGGACTAATAAGTTAACAGAACAGTAAAGAAACAAAGTCACGTAGAAAATTAAGTTAAATAATACAATGAATAAGTCAACAGCTGACAGAATGATAAAAACACTATCACTTGGTATAATACTTATTTCTTATACAATGCTTAAGGATGCTTAATAGTCATGTTTTTTGATTTCGGTCATGTTTTCGGAATCTTCTGGTTTTTACCATCAAAATAAGGTTAAAACTTTTGCCCAAAAACCCCTGATTTTCTTTTTATAAATGTCTTTAATATCTCATAAAGAAGTTGTAAACAAAGTTTTATAAAATCATCTTACAGTGTGTGATGAATTAACTATGATGGGATCTTCTTTCTGTTGAAGACAGCTAACATCACTTCTTATAATGTCAACCTTGTGGAAATCTTCGTCATCGATTCTTGTTTCTGTCATTCTATTTATAGCGTCGTTACCAGAGCCATCCACCTCTTCTTCGTCCATGTCGTCATAGTAATCACCACTTCCTGTTTCCAAGGCCTCCTCTGCAGATGATTGGTGAATCAAAATCTATTCAAATTAAACAAGGCCAGGATTTAAAATAAGTTTACTCTATGCTTCTAAACTAAAATTCTTTAACATCAGTATACATGCATTCCAAAGTTACAGTAAGCTATTCACATGTTTACAAATCATTTTTGATAACTTATATAAGATAACCTATCTATAATTCATGTATATATACCTACCATAATCACACACCTATCTGTTACCAGGTATTATTTTACCTCAAAGTAAATTATTATTACAGTTTTTTTATCAATTTATAGTGCAAGTCATATAGACCAAACAACATTTAACTCATCAACATTTTTATTGAATGGTCCAATATTTCAGGCTCCTGATTCTAATCCCGTCCCATTTCCTTTCATTTTTCTATCAATGTTCCACTCGCACAAAATGTTGATTCATTAATATTGAATGCTTTGATCATGTGATTCCCTCAGGATACCCCTCCCTTTTTAGCCCTTTTTGTCAAACTTAAATACGTTTATCATTTCAACATAGTTTTTACACTTAAGTCACAGTTTTTTTTTCCAAGAATTTTCACCAAGAATTTTTGAAGTATGTCTTTTCTTTTTAAATGGTAGTTGAAAGTTCTCTCTTTGGGTGGCAGATTGTTTTTTTTACCTAAGAGAGCCTCTAAAATACCTACGGAGTTAAATAGATATGTCTGTCCATCATTCATGACCCTCCTGGTACCACACTCATCTTCTGATGATTCTAACAGGATATGTGTTGCATTCTGGGTAGCAATGCATGATGGTCTATTTAAAGATATCTGATTCAGATTCAACTTGAAGGTCTGAAATAGACAAAGAATTTGTTGGTTAGATAGAACATAGTTATAAATTCATCATCCTTTAGACGATAAGAAGATGTTTAAAGCAGTTATCTAATGAAAAGACCAACATAACAATGAATTTCCCTGCATTTGACAAGTTGAACTTCTTTATGCATGTATTCTTTTCTGAATACATTAATGTTGTAAATCAAGTACTTTGGTTTTATTATTGTTCGTGGGATATCATTTTTCGTGATTTTCCTGGGTAACAGTCAAGCATGAAAAAAAAGATTCAAACAAAGTTGATTTCTTGTACCATAATATGCAAAAACAATAAAAATAATCCCCATTAAAAACACAAAAATAGGGCATCTAATGGGACATTAAATGATACCCCACCACAATATAATATCATTATTTCATAAAATTTGATTTTTCAAAGTGGCCAATCTCAAAAACTATTTTTCAGATCATGCTGGAAATTGAACTTGACCTAAAATTTATTTTACTAAACAGCTGTGCAAAATATCATTCAAATCCCTCGACATGTTTTCAAGTTATCAGTCAGAAACTAAAAAAAATCATGAAATTTGATTTTTCAAAGTGGCCAATCTCAAAAACTATTTTTCAGATCATGCTGGAAATTGAACTTGACCTGTAATTTATTGCACTAAACCGCTGTGCAAAATATAAATGGATTCCTGTGACATGTTTTCAGGTTATCAGTTGGAAACTAAAAAATTCATGAAATTTGATTTTTCAAAGTGGCCAATCTCAAAAACTATTTTTCAGATCATGCTAGAAATCAAACTTGACCTGTATTTAATTGTACTAAACAGCTGTGCAAAATTTAATTCAAATTCCTTGAAGCATTTTCAAGTTATTGGTCTGAAACCTTCAGGGGACGGACAAACAGACAGGTACCGAAAGGAACTGAGGAATAACATAATACCTGTCCACTTGGTGTGGCAGGGTATAAATACATGTACTCAGTATTCTTGTTTTATCTCACCTTAAGTACAGCCTTGCTCAGTGAAACTCTTAAAACTCCCTGTGGCAGACATGTGGCTCTAGCATTCTGTAAGAAGTACTGTTTGGTCTGCTGGACATTTTCAAATGGGTTGATAAGAATCGCTGGCTTTTCTGGAGGTGTTTTGGGTCTTTCTTCTGTATCTAAAAGAAAAGGCAAACACTTTCAATGCACTTGGAATTCCACTTAAGGTATCTCTGAGAAAACTTGGAAAATTATGGGGGAAAAATCAATTTTTTGCATTACAGTAACATTTTAGTGAACAATAAAGATGCAAACAAAATTGTGAAGGTATTAAAATTTATAGATGTAGGAGGCATGAGAAATGGGGTTTTGAAAGAAATATTTTTCTAAGTGACATTTTCAAGCTAGCGGCAAATCCAACAAACAATAAATTAATTTGACCTGGCCTCAACTTACCAGGAATGACTAGTTTGATTTTATTGGCCAGTGTGATAGAGGTATAAATGGCCACTTGGCCAATGTATTCTTAACGTACCAGGTATAACTACTTTGATTTTATTGGCCAGTGTGATAGACGTATAAATGGCCACTTGGCCAATGTATTCTTCACGTACCAGGTATGACTAGTTTGATTTTATTGGCCAGTGTGATAGACGTATAAATGGCCACTTGGCCAATGTATTCTTCACGTACCAGGTATGACTAGTTTGATTTTATTGGCCAGTGTGATGGACGTATAAATGGCCACTTGGCCAATGTATTCTTCCACCCACTTCAGGAATTTTTCACCGCTGTCTGTAAACTCCTCAATTCTTTCACTCACTGGGTCCATTTTTATCCCTGACATATCAATGTGGCTGTTTGACTAAAAAAAAATTACATCATATCATACATATATTTCTTTGATCTTTTAAACACAGTTCAGTAAATGTTAATTTTTACATTGGTACATGTACATATGTAACTGTCTTGTATTATAAAATGAGAGTTTTAATTTTCAGCAGTAAAGTCAACTAGAAATTGTTTTTAAAGACAGACACCATGTTGAATACCACCATGAACTGCATATATTCAAGGTCAAAATACATATTTACATTGTTGAGGGGGGGTAGGAGGGGGTCTGATCCCGGAATCCCGAACAAATTTTTACAAAATCCCGTCATCCCGACTTAAAAATGAGAAAATCCCGAAGCCCGGTAAAGTTAATATACTTTTATCCCGGAATCCCGAACTTAAATTGTCCAAATCCCGGAATCCCGAGCTAAAATATGGCCAATCCCGATGTCCCGATAAAGGTCCTACCCCCCCTCATTGTTAGTCTTAATATGAACTTTATTTCTTGTTGCAATTTAAACAATAAGACAAAAGACACCTCTAAGGTTTCATGGTGTACTGTACAGCATTGAAAACGGATTTAATTAGATAGAAACCTACCACAATCTCTGCGTATCCCTGCAGCTTTCTAGTTTTGATCCTCCACGTGACTTTATTGGGAGACTTCAGTACCAGTAAAAGATTCTTGTGTGTGGTACGTTTATTTCTCCCTTTAATCTCAAGTTCAACATCAACTGACGTCTTTTTATTAGGATTGGGGTCCACGTTTCCAAGTTCTATCACATAAGCCAGTCTGAAAGTAAATATAGAGGTTTTCATGCAGGGGTCATTCATCCCTTAAAATTACAATTACAATATACCTGCGAAAACCAACACCCACACCTACAATTTTTTTGCAGCCACCTAATGGACTTGGAAACAGAAGGTTAATTTAATAGAGGATAAAGAGATGTGGAATAAGTGTACACAACACAACAAATATAAAGAAACTGCAATTTGAAAATTACAATGTAAAACATCCAACAGTCTTCAACATGACCAGAGGTCACTGCTCACCGTCTTGCATTGGCCCAAGACTAAAAATACATTACATAAGATTCAAACAAATCCCTAAATTATCATTTTTGGACATTGAACAATAAACAGATAGTTGACAGGGACAAACAAAAGCTTTGACAAGGATGCCTGACTTAAGACAGGCTCATATATAATGTGGCCAGGTTAAACTAGTTTTTCGGGTCCAACCTTCTTCCTATTGTTAATCCTGTACAAAGCACAAAAATAACACACTTTAAGTTTCTTTTCAGCTGACCAATTGATCAACTTTAAAATTTCGGACACAAGCAATAGGGGTCCATGACAAAAAGAACATGAGTTATTTGTATACTGGCAGTCCCTTTTGTCCAAAATTCTAAAATGACCGATGATTTTTTTATACATATATGTCAGCTGACAAACTTAACAAGATCATTTGTGTTCCACCTAGTTCTATGTGTCCAAATATCTCATGTACCTAAAGTGCAAATATATAAATATTATTTCAGGCTTTTTAGTAGATAAGATTCAGATATTTGATTGTTTTAATACTTTTTAGAAATAATAAAATGAAACTTGAGAAACTTATAGCAGAACAAAAGCTCTTTTTAAGGTTTTTTTGTTGTATTATCAAGCTATTTTAGAAAATAGTATAAATGTACTTCACATTAGATATGAAACTTGATACATTTACGGCCTATAACATAATTAAGTTTGTGTTTTCATCATTTTAAGTATTTGAATTTGCATTTTTAATTGTTGAATCCAGAAAAGGGCCTATTAATAACTGACCAATCAGATTATGGAAGCACCAGGAAAAAGGTTTAGAGTCTTCTACTTCCTAGATCGAGAGACAATTAAACTTTAAGGAAGGCTTATTTGAATTCAGCTTATTTCATAGATTCAAAACATGATAAGCCATTAAAAAAAAATTATTAAATATGCATTTATAAATCTGTTTTCCTGCATTTTTAGATTAAACCTTAAATCTGTTTCTTGTTCTATCACAAATAGATTTGATCTTTGTTGTTATTCCAACACAATAAAAACATAGAAGGATGCATTTGTAATGATCTTTATCTTAATACTGATATATATGGATTTAGTTTCTTTTACAATGTTCAGTAACAATAGAATGTGCTACAAAGATTAGAAAGGGATTTTCTTTACGTCAACAAGATCAGATTTCAGTAACAGTTCAAATATATATAATGCTATAATATAGCCAAATACTAAAATATCATTTCATAGAGTTCATGATTAGTAAACAAGTAATTTACATTTGAGGTTTACAAGAGCTCTGAGATCTGACCATTCTTTGCAATATTGGCATTTCAACACCAGAATTAATTAACTTATATACTGTGGATACATTTGGGTTTTTTTTTGTATCAATTTTCTGTAAAAAGACATTTTGATCGATAGTTTAAAATTCTATAGTATGCACATGTTTCTAAAAGTATTCAACGTGAAAATCATACTTAATTGGATTTTTACATAGGTCATTGACTGATACTAAAAAAATACCATAATTTACTGTCTCACAAAAATAATCAAACCACATTCAATAGATTTAAATAAAAAGCTTCGCCGAGCGCAGCATGATACGACCGCAACATGTTGAACCCTGTACATTTTAGGCCCAATATGGATAGTCTATTGCTCTGGACACATTCAGCCCATGGTGGACTGACAAAGGTTTTTGACACATGCTTCTCTGGTGGACTTTCGACCCAGGGGGTAAAAATATAAATTTTCAATTTTGTAATCTACTCTTGAAAAGAATAATGTTTGGGAAAAAAAATTAAAATTCAAACCAGAAATTTTTTTAAATTATGATTACGAAATTTAAGAATTAATTTTTGCGACCCCCACTTTTTTTTCGCTCATTACCTAAGCCTTAGAAATTAATTCTTAAATTTCGAATCGCTACTTGGCAAGGATGAACTTGTAAAAAAAAAATTTTAATCGGACCAGAAATAAAAAAGTTAGGATTTTGGCCCCTTTTGGTCCCTAATAACATAACAGTAAAAAAAGAGGACACAAAAATATATCTGCTACTTGACAAGAAAAAACTTGCAAAAAAATTGTCAAAATCGGACAAGAATTAAAAAAAAATCAATTTTGGCCCCTTTTGGCCCCTTATTATGTAACAGGTGAAAAAGGGGTGGGGTTGCAAAAATAATTTCTCAAAATTCAATTCGTTACTTGACAAAAATAAACTTGCCAAAAAAAATTTCAAAAAACAAACCAGAAATAAAAAAGTTTTGATTACGGCCCCTTTTGGCCCCTAATTACAAAACAAGTGAAAAGGGGATGGTCACAAAAATTAATTCTCAAATTTGGATTCACTACCTGACAAGAATAAACTTGCACAAAAAAATTTTAAAATCGGACCACAAATAAAAAAGTTTCGATTTTGGCCCCATTTGGCCCCTAATTACGTAATAGGGGAAAAAGGGGGGGTCGCAAATTTTAATTCTTAATTGTGTAAATGAGCTAAACATTTAAGCAAGCAACAGCTTCTCTCTACCTGCTATAGTTTTCATTTCATAGGCCAAAAACATGAAAAAACATTATTTTAGGGGCTGTAGCCCCCATAAGGGGTCATCTGACAACTTCGATCCTATGGAGTTTTTGGTAGAGCTAAATAAGCTGAACAATTAAGCAAGCAACAGCTTTTTGCTATCTGCAATAATTTTCATACTATAGGGCAAAAACATGAAAAAATGCAATTTTTCACCTTTAAGGGGCCATAACCCCTATAAGGGGTCTTCTGACAACTTCGACCAAATGGAGACTTTTGTAGAACTTTTGATCCTGAAGCAGTAAGGTGGCATCAGATTTCATCTATCTCTTATACTTTTTGAATTACAAGCCAAAAACAGTAGTCTGACCCCCCCAGGTCTAATTTTAGCCACGGCGGCCATGTTTTTTGAAGAATCAGAAATTGAAACATTACGATAGTGCAGGACACCCTAATGATCAATCATACCAAGTTTCATTGAATTCTGTTCAGTAGTTTCAGAGGAGAAGATTTTGAAAAAGTTATTGTAAGAACAAACAAAAAAGTTGCAATTTTGGCCCCTTTTGGCCCTTAATTTCCAAAAGAAAAAAGGGGGGACTCCCAAAATCAATCCCATCCATCCTTTAATGGTAAGAAATATCATTGTCAAATTTCATTGCATTTGGATAACTAGAACTAAAGTTATTGTGTATACACTAAAGTTAACAGACGACGACGACGACAACGACAACGCCAACGACAACGACGACGACAGCATCATACCATTATACGTCCGCAAATTTTTTGCGGTCGTATAAAAACGAACTGAGTTGGAAGCAGTTGAATTGACAACCCGCCTTCAAAGGTTATCTGGAGGCGGAGGGTCAAGGATATTAATGAGTTGAATAAGTAACTTTTAGCAACCAAAACGTGGAAATTTTCATGAGGTGTTATTTTGTGCACTTTTCGAAAGTGAACCTTTTGCATGGGAGATAAATGTATTTCTTTGAATTTGATTATAACTATTCCTTGATCAAAATTTATATATTCTAATTATTAGATTTGCTCTATAGAGCTACTGTGGCATGAGTTTCTATTTGGTGGTTAATCATTTGTTAAAGTAATAATAAAGCAGTTTTTGGAAAAAAAATGCAATGTGAAAAAAATCATTTAACTGTTGCATAATCATAAAATTAAAGCTTTCGCGCTTTTATGAAGACGAAAATTTTAATAATGTGCGTGTACTGGGTAGAAATATAGCTGATTTTTGAAAGTAGTTTGTTACCAATGGCCACTTATTAACTTTCGTGAACAACATTCCGATTTTTACCAAACACATCAAAACAAACAAAAAATGTGTTTTGAAGTAAGAGCATGTCGACCTATGGGTTTAATATAATTTCATATTTCTTCTCTATTTGACAAGTAAAACCTTTCCGCTATTACGAGTACTGATCAAAAAGTGTTTAAAATGTAAATAATAACAACAACACCTACCTGTTTTCATTTTATCGTGCTATATAATAACCGGGTCTATTTAATTGAAAATTCGATTAATTCAATGACTAAGATTCTCATTGGAGGGATTTCTGAACGATTTTTTCTTGTTATTGGTATCAGTGTTCAATCTAGAATTTTTTCACAGGGGGCCTGCCTGGCCCATGCAAGATCACAAAGGGGGCCCTGGATGGAATTTGGGGGCCACTGTTAAGTTTTAAAAATTTTATCAGATGAGATACTAAGGATCCATCCATGTAAAACTACTTATTTCAAGACAACAGACACAAAGTAATGGCATCTTTAAAGATAGTACTAAAGAACAGCTAGACACAATCATGCCATCATTCACGAGATGACATCTTTGCTAAATAGAGACAACAATAACAAAGTGGTGGCATTTAAAAGAAGACTATAGCTCATTATTGAGTAAAGGGGTTCTCTCGCTTACTTTTAATGCAAAAGGAACAAGTCATATGATTTTTCTCCTCATCATACAAAAGCCAATCGTTATATTTAGAATCCGTCAGCCAAGTCTTTTGAAAAGGCTTCGTGGGGCATTGGGGTTCGCGGCCGATTGAGGCTGATCTGCCGACTTTTCTTGAGCCTTGTCACCGACGCCGTTGCTTGTGCTGTCATCCGTTTCATGACTACCGCTGGCCAAAGGTTTTGGGCGTTTTCCCCGCCAACGACTGCGAAATATGACGATATTCGCTTCATATTTTGACAATTTCTTGACAATGATCCTTGTCAAAAACTACGATAATTTTTTCACTGGTATTCAAAAAGACAGTGACTTTAAACACTCAAAAGATTCCAACTACACACCAGTACCGGACTGGAATGAAATTCCGTATTTTGACAATTTAATATAGTTCGCCCGGAGAGGCCCGCGGAACATTTTCTATTGCGCCAAATAGAAAAAAAATGCAGTAATGGCGCAATGGCACAGCCTAGATTGAACACTGGGTATAATTTTAAAGGAGAACTGGGTAAAGAAAAAGCAAAACATATTTTCTATTGCGCCAAATAGAAAAAAAATGCAGTAATGGCGCAATGGCACAGCCTAGATTGAACACTGGGTATAATTTTAAAGGGGAACCGGGTAAAGAAAAAGCAAAACAGTTACCGGTACAAAAGCCATATGCAGAACATACCATTTCAAACCACGTTTGTTTACATCCTAAAGTATTTTTCAGATGGGCTTGCGCGGGTACTTCCGATTGAGTTCAAACTTAGGTCGTATGCATCTAGTTTGCATAATACATCTCGGGAAGTAAACGATTGTTAATGACAAGTTTTTGTTATATTTTGAAAAAATCCAACTGTTAAATGGACTTTTTGTAGCTTTAATAAAAGTTTATATTATCAATCTATGTGGGTGGTAAAGGTTTTTTTTCGTGCATCGTGTTGAGCAATTTTTATTTCCCGTTCAGCCATGCATGGAGGTTCATCGATCATCCTGTTTCTCAATTTTATTTTTCGTTCATCGTGACTATCATTTTTTATTGGTCGTTCATCCGTGCATGTCCCCCCCCCCTTTACCACCCCCATCTATATGTTTAAAGCTTTAAAAGACTGTTAAAATTTAATGATTTTTTGATTTATTATTACTTTAATGGTATATAAGAGTTCAAAGTTTCCTATTTATTTTCAAAGGTTCTCATCTTAACAATCCATATTGAAGTGTTAATATATGATGTCACATATAGGAGTCAGGTGAAAATTGCGATGAAGATATGCTTTTTGTTTTATTTTGTAATTAAATGTTGTCTTGCAAGAAAAAATATATATTACGTTACTGCAAGCAACCAAACCTAATTTATTTGTTTTTATTTAATCGAGCCATATGATTTGGTATAGAAATGTTTTAAATTCAGAAGAGCACAGCAACATGGCATTTAAATTTGTGTTTCTTTCGATTATTTATACTATTAACTTCAAGAATGATCCATTTGCATAAGAGGATAATTTTGCAGATTTTCTTAAGGGAAAATAACCCCCACTCAAAAGTGTCCATGTTTACAGTAAGTCAACAGTGGTGCTCTTTACCTGTCCATTATTGTGGTCTTTGGGTGCATCATACACCCTGACAACAGCTGGGGTTGTTCGTAGCTAGCCTCAACATTTCTCGCGTCTCCTTCCACTATCTTACAGACAGATGAGGCAGACTTTTCTGAAAAGAGAAAATGAAAGAAAGAGAAATGAGAAGAGAAGAGAAATGTAATAATTCTGAGTATAATAAAATAAATGTGTTGGCCATTCTATGGCTAACTTTAATACAAATAGTACATAATTGTTTTGTCTATTCATTGTTTTTTCTTATCAAGCAATCATATACATGTAGTATTATCACAATAATTCTTTATAGTTATGACAACCCTAACATAATATTTTTTAATTCCGAAATTTCATAATGGCCTCCAAATCTCCTCTTGTAGTTCTTGCCAACATCACATTTTTTTTTATCAAATTAATTTATATGCTATCATTAAACAAGTATTTAGCATCATATTTTTCTGTGTGGTTGCTTTTAGTTGTGGGTCTAAGGATAAGTGTACTGGGAGTAACCTCCCCCTTAAAATCAACAAAAATTATGTTTTTGGAACAAAATTCACAAGAAAAACACTTATATTTTGTGCCGGATTTGCTAGGCAAAAATTAATCTTTATGCCCCCCCCCCCCTTAAATAAATCCTGGATACACCTCTAGCTAGCCACATGCAAATCCTCATTTTTCTACAGTCAGCCTTTTGAACTTTTAACTTAATATTTCTGTACAATTGCATTGGAAAATAAGCTCTTATTTTAACTTAGTTAGGAGTTAACAAGCATGAAACCTCATCATATTTGTTGTACCTGGACCAACATGAAGATATTAACTTAGTTAGGAGTTAACAAGCATGAAACCTCATCATATTTGTTGTACTTGGGCCAACATGAAGATATTAACTTAGTTAGGAGTTAACAAGCATGAAACCTCATCATATTTGTTGTACCTGGACCAACATGAAGATATTAACTTAGTTAGGAGTTAACAAGCATGAAACCTCATCATATTTGTTGTACCTGGGCCAACATGAAGATATTAACTTAGTTAGGAGTTAACAGGCATGAAACCTCATCATATTTGTTGTACCTGGACCAACATGAAGATATTAACTTAGTTAGGAGTTAACAAGCATGAAACCTTATCATATTTGTTGTACTTGGGCCAACATGAAGATATTAACTTAGTTAGGAGTTAACAAGCATGAAACCTCATCATATTTGTTGTACCTGGACCAACATGAAGATATTAACTTAGTTAGGAGTTAACAAGCATGAAACCTCATCATATTTGTTGTACTTGGGCCAACATGAAGATATTAACTTAGTTAGGAGTTAACAAGCATGAAACCTCATCATATTTGTTGTACCTGGGCCAACATGGAGTGTAATCTGGTTCCCTTTATCAAGTTCAGAGAAAGAGGTAACAGCCCCAAATCTCTGTAGCACCCAATCATGAAGTTTATCCACGTTCTGTGACATCTGGTCCACTCTCCGAACCATACGTCGACTATTTCCTTTGACTAACTTGACACTGGAGTATGCTGGAACCTGAAATGGAATAGGGAAATAAGTCAAATGAATTGGGTTAAAGTAGAAATACCAAATCAATCTTGTGTGTTGTGAAGATATTACATACTTGTTCAGAAAGCCATTCTCTCACCCTTTTTTATATGTCTAATACTTCATACAAAGTTTCATGAAACTGAATTTGACCAACAAATGACTGAGGGTGCAGGGTTTTCAATGAGGCTGTCATAAGTTAGAAAGCCTTTAAAGCTACAGCACCAACCCAAGCTTTATGGTCTTGCTAATTTAAAGATTGAAACATGGGACTTTGTTTCACCAGAAGCATGATAACTTTATAAGAACATCATATATGTCAAATAAAGCTTATCAAAATCTGGCATGGAATTAATCATTTATATGGCTTGTGTAAATGTACATTAACTGTACTTTCTAATGTATAAGCACACCTTTTCATTACCTGATAGATCAGGTGGAAATATAAAAGTCACCCCAGATAATCAGTGATAATGACAATTTGATGTAGCCATCTAAACTACAAGGACACAGAGTAAACCCAAGAAGACATATCTCAATGTCATTAATTTATCATTCTAGATTCAACTAATCACAGGTTTTAATCACCCATTTTAAAAATCTTGAACTTGATTATAGGAAACCTTAAGTGTTAACCAACATTTCTCTGTCCTTTGTTGTGGGAAGGAGAAACCTCACATAAATAGACATCAAGTAGTTCAACCTTAGATTCATCAAAAGAAGAAACTTCAAGAATGTTATGAAAATTAAATCACATCAAATTGATTTCCTTTATTTAAAACATTAATAACTTTTAGATGTGTGATTTAAATAGACTTTAAAAAAAAAATCTTATCTGTTTTTTAAAGGGAATTTTTGCCCTTTTATTTGACCTTCTCAAAGGGAAACTTTAATGTATCAGTACTAAGTTTGTAACTAGATCTGTTTTTATCTGTAGTCATCAAAGATTAATAAAGGCGTGACTCAATGTGTTAACCAGTTACAATAAAGAGATAATGACACATTAAACAGTTGTAATATCTGAACAACATCAAGAACCTTTTTTTATCTGCTAAATTTCAATGCCAGTATCTTCTCATGCTTATCTATATTTAAATGTTTCTGAACTAGAAGGTTAATCCAATCACCTTTAAAATTGATACATAATATACAACAAATTGTATTTGTGAACATAATCAAAAAGGAATTTTTCAGTGAGTTATGTACAATCAATGAATGCCTTACATGTACAACCTGATAGATTAACTCCCATATTCAGTAATCAGAAAGTACATAACCCACTTAAGGAACTGTACAACTCATAGTGTACCAAATTTAAAATAAATCCCTTCAGTCAAAAGCAGAGAATATCTGTTTGGAAATCGGACAGATCGACTGACAAGATAATTGCAATATGGCCCCTCTCTTACACATGGGGATATATTAAGGGACCTTATGATCAAATGAACAAAGTTGATCAAAACACAGAGCCCTCAACTTCTTCTTACAAACCTTTCCTAATAACCTAGATGTGTTGGCTAGTTACATGTAATATTATATACAATGTAACCTCTTTACATTCACAACCTGCTGTGCTCTAGCTTTTAAGAGCACAGTTCAATGGTCAATAACAGTCATATAAAGTTTCTTAATCTGTTCGTTTGTTCATTTATCTACTAAACCTTAATTCTCAGGGCATAAAAAACAAACCAATATTTTTTTTTCACCTCAGGGTCAGCATAGGCTGCCCTACAACTCAGGAAATTTAGCAACAAATTAACCTTTTTGGGGCAAGCTATCCCAAATTTTAAATACAAATTTGGCGATAACAGGGCCCTTCAACATGAAACCCTTATTCTGCTTCTGAAACTTAGGTCAACTTCACTTGGATCTGGAGAGAAGTCAGAAGCTTTATATATGCATATGTAAAACCTTCTCTAATATGATAAGTTTTGCGTCGTTAGATCTCTACAAACCCTGGGTATGACAAGGTTTCATCGAAACCCACTCTATATTCTGGATGTGATGTCAATCCAATGAAATATACATAGATTGGGCCTTGTACTTCCGGAACCTGGGAGTCTGTACCGGAGTCAATTTCATTTCCATTCACATGAACCCGGGTTGAAACTCCAGTTCCATGTGAATTCGGCCTCAGATAATCTTTTTTATTCTGAAAACCTGACCTGAGGATATTGAAGTGAGTGTGTCTCACAGAGAATATTCCCAAGGGCATGATGGGCAGATCCAGGAATTTAGTTTAAGGGGCAGTAACCTATTTTTTTTTCAGAGACTGGAGCATGGAATGTAACATTTTTAGTACTTGAATTTTTAATGAATCATATAAAAAAACATAATTCTGCCAGTTAAAGGGAGGCCCACACCCTTCACTGTCGCCCCCGTTTGAATCCATGCCTAATACCACTGTCCATTTGCTGCCCTGTCCATTTACTAAGTTATTTTTGTATCCACTTGTCCAAATATTGTTCTCATGTTACAGTTAAGTTTACCACCCAAGGAGTTTACAAAACACTAAATCATTCAATTAGATTTGATTTATTAGTATGACTTTGTGTGTTACAAGTTAAATAACAAGGTCAGCATATATTAATTGATAAATAATTCTCGTGATGGATAAAATTAGCCAGATAAATTACATTTCAGAGAGTGTTTCTAAAATTTATAAAAAAAAACATTTGTGACTCTTATAACAAAATATTTATTGTTTCCTTTACCGGTTAATTGAGTGTTTTTATTTGGAGACTAAAACTGCAATAGTTCATCAATGTCATAAATACGGTCATTTTTTCTGGTGTAAATTATGTGTCCTTGTGTACATGACACAGGTACATAAATCAGCAGGAGTGATTTAATTACAGGGGCCAGCAGCCTTCATCAAATGCCTTTCTTTTCTGTTTCAGTATTACAACTTTTTAGGAAATACATTAAACATGTGCTAAGAAATCACATTTTGCTCCTTTAAAGTCTTGAAGTCAAAGCTTTAGATTAAATGAATATTGTGACCTTGTTCCCTTTGAAATAAGATTCTATGTAGGTCTAATAGGAATCTGCTTATTGTCTTAAAAGCCAGGGTCATCCTAAATAATTTTCAAGTCACCATTATTTCTGCCATGGAAAACCAATAAATTCATCCCATTTCTATATCACTTTTATTGGATACATTATCTTAGAACTATTTATGATAAAAGCCTATTGAGAACTAATAATATTGGCAATTTATCACCGCCAGGAATTATACCTAAATAGGTTGTTAAACATATGAACTAATATAGTTTGGAAAGTAAAGGTTAACGACCCAACACATGGTAAACAAAATAATTCATTGTCAGATGTGAGTTAAAGGGCGGTCTACAAGTGCCTGAGGTCTCTATATGCCTCATTTAAGATCTACTGGAGCTCTAACTTTCAAATGGTTATGCCCTTTAAAGGTACCCTTCAGGCCACATATAATTAGGTACAGATTGTGTATCAAAAATTGTTTAATTGCGAGTAATAAAGCTTCTGTGGGAACATGAAATACTGGCTTTTGAAGTTCCAATATTAGCATTGCTTACAAAAAGATTGCCACGAGTGGAGCTCTCTCAGCTCTCGCAGGCTAACCACATTAGGTTGCAAATGCTCTTATGGTGATCATAAGGCATATTTCTAATGAGGTTGGATATTGCTTTAAATTAATTTTCAACGTAAGTTGTTTTTAACAAAGGGAAATTGGAAAGAGTGGGAAAATCAGAATTAACAGGAGCTTAAAATTTTTGGACCCCAGACTTGTACTTATTCAAATTACTTCAAAATTCTGTCTGTTCAGAAACTTCTTTGTGTAACAAAACTACTTCCACTTATGTGTATCAGTTAATCGATTTTTTTCAGTAACCAATGTAGTCTATTTATCTTTTAAGCATCGAGGGTGGTCTTTTTAATAAAGGATGATCCTAGTAACATAATTACACCCTTCTAATTGGCATACACTATCAATCATTCTAAACGATTTCTGCTCTTCACAATTTTTTCTCTATTATCAAAATTTGTATAGTGTTTAAATGCTGTCATGATTACAATAAGTCAAAGGGTGGTATCAATAATTGGAGCGTTCATTAAAAACTATAATGTATCTTTTTACAAATTATCAAACCACTTGTATGTGTGTTTTTCGTTCTGAATTTTTTTCACAAAAGCAACAAAGACTGACAATCTCATTTATGTTTGAAAAAGATTCCTCCTTCTAACCATTCAGTCCACATTGATTTTAAATTTCTCTATTTACTTCAACAACTCTCAAATTTTCTATCTTAATCTGTTAATGACAGTTCTTTCAGTGAAGGGTTTTGCACCATTTCATTTTTTTTTTCAATTCTTACACAAAAATTTCGAGAGGCCTAAAAATAATTGGTAGGATTGGTTGTCAGAACCAACACAATAGAAACACATCAAAAGGGTTAAATGGTCAATTAGCTGAGGCATTTTCACCAATTTGTAGGTATAAGACTTTTACTACGTCTAATTCATGTGAAACTACCATGAAATTTATAATATAGTCTTATTTTCATGTTAAAGTCCTATCAATATAGGTTGATTTTTGTGCTATATAAAATGAAATTTCTTTTGAATGACACAATTAAGAATTTTTACAATTAAAAATTGGTTCAGCGAATCTTTCAACCTGCTCACATAACTTTAACACAACAACTTCTTTAACCAGGAAAAGAAAGGTCATCTGAGGGCATCCCTTACAGGAGGGTAACATAGAAACTATAAGGCAGTAACAAAGGTGGATTTAGAACTGGCATGCCAAGCGAACATCCTCCCGCTTGACAAGCAAATTTGGTTAAGAACTGTTTTAAACAAGAGGTCCCAGATAATTTTTTTTAATTGCTAGCCCCCTTGTCTGAATGGCCACAGAATAACTGTTATGTCGCATAAAACAGCAAAAGAATGTCCAAAAGACAACATTGATGTTTAACCTCACAAAATGTTGCCCTCAGACTCAAAAATTCAAAATAGTATTTGGAAACATAAATTGGCCCTAATAGCACTCTCTAAATTGTTGAATCATTTTTATGTCATTTTGTTTCATCCTTATCTTCTTTTTCAATGATGCCTGTGTAATAAAAGCTAAACCTGGATGTGGACGTTGGGTGGGTGGTTTTGTCAGAGCAGAACTTGAGAAGGTTAATCTACACAACAGGTGGGACAGACAGAGACAAACAGACATTGCTTACATTTTACAGATCAAGACCTGGGCACACATTGAAAAGATATTTTTTATAGATGATATTCTGGTTAGTGATTGAGTTCTGCATCAACAAAAGGCTGCTGGTGAGACACACCCATAAAAGTGAGACACACCCATAAAAGTGAGACACACCAATAAAAGTGAGACACACTCAATAAAAGTGAGACACACCAAATAAAAGTGAGAGACACCCAATAAAAGTGAGACACACCCAATAAAAGTCAGACACATCTCATAACAGTGAGACACACCCATAAAAGTGAGACACACCCAATAAAAGTCAGACACACTCAATAAAAGTGAGACACACCAAATAAAAGTGAGACAAACCCAATAAAAGGGAGACACACCCATAACAGTGAGACACCACCAATAAAAGTAAGACAAACCTCATAAAAGTGAGACACACCCATAAAAGTGAGACACACCCAATAAAAGTGAGACACACCCAATAAAAGCCAGACACACCCAATAAAAGTCAGACACACCCATAAAAGTGAGACACACAAATAAAAGTCAGACACACCCATAACAGTGAGACACCACCAATAAAAGTGAGACACACCCAATAAAAGTGAGACACACCAAATAAAAGTGAGACAAACCCAATAAAAGGGAGACACACCTCATAAAAGTGAGACACACCCAATAAAAGTGAGACACACCCAATAAAAGTCAGACACACCCATAACAGTGAGACACACCCATAAAAGTAAGACAAACCTCATAAAAACCCAATAAAACACTTTCAAACCCAACTTGGAAGTCCCTTTATCCTTCACTTTTCAGTTTTGTTAAATAATCAATACTTTTACCGTATGGTTCCCAACATTTCATAAAATTACACAAACTGTTGCTGTTATTGCGTTATAGTTATTTTATGTCATAATTTTATGGGTTGATGACTTTTTTAACACAATTCACATATAAGTACAAAATGTAATATGTTAGTTACATACAATATGAGACTATTATTATGAGTTACGGTAAGGTTGAAGACTGCCGGCTGTCTTCTTTAAATTGCAGTTTGTTTATGTTAGTTGTGTCACGTACACTTATTCTACATCTCATTATCATCTTATATAGTTTTTGCAAAGTTGATACTGGCGCATAACTTTTTCTTTTCGTCCAACAAATTTATCAGGAATCATTTCTTTTCAAATCTAAAAACTTCTTTAAAAAGCTTTTTTTATTTCTTTTATCATGTTTGACATATTTTTATATGTGAAATTGGTTTCAATAAATGAGTCCTCTTCCTTGTGATCACAAGTGTTTTGGTTCAGGATTATTTTTTTGTTTTTATTAATGTGTATATACAAAAAAATTATATTTGTCTAGACCGAAGTATGAATTTTTTATATACATATTAATAATAACAAACAAATTAAATTTTGAACACAAACACTTGTGTTACTGTATGGACAACAAAAGTTGTCCAGTTTATAGGGGTTAACAAACCCTATGGATTTCAAAAAGACCCTAGCTATAACGAGTTAGCAACTTTCTGATAGCACCAGTCCAAGGTCATGGACCTTCAGTTTTTGTTTTAGGACCTAAGAAGTTTTATTTACAAAAGTCCTGAACCTGAGAATATTTACAGTAACTTCTACTGAGGACTTTTTTTATAACATCTGGTGGACCTTTCCACATAGAACTTATAAGAGTCCTGGACCTTTTAATCTAAACTGTTAATTTGAACCTTTTATTAAATCTTGAGACCTAACACCTGTGTTTCTTCAGTTTGAAAAATTAGCACTGACCTACTTGCCCTGGCCACTAAAAATATTTTCTGGCAAGTGAAATTTGGGGGATATTTCTTTTGGATAAATAGAACAAAAACTAAAAATCAAGTGAATCTAAAACCTTATTTTCCTATGCTGTTTCTGAATGGGCACAACATGTTGTCCACTGTGTATAGGGGTAACGAAACCTTATGGCTATTATTCTGGATACACTAATATGACCACATCTAAGCACTCTATATTTTCTGATCTTCAAGAAAAAATAAATGTTTAATTTCTAATTATAATAAGTAAATCCAATCTTTATAACCTATTTCACTGTTGAGATGAGACTAAAAGAAAGAAAAGCATTGAAGAATTTTTTTTCCAATTTTCAAGGAAATCACACAATTTACATAATTATGAACTAGCTGTCAATCAGCAGGGTAACCAGCTATATTAACTGAAGCTGGATAATATCTTTTACAATCAGGCAAAATAAACTTCTAGTACAACTTAAAGATCATTTAAAAATTGGTCTTATTAGCAGTATTGGAAAACAGCCATGAATTTAGAGCCGATCTCAGCTAAGATTGATTGTGATTTTACTGAAAGTCAGTTAATGTATTTAAGTTCAGTTTGTTAAGAAATCACAATAAAAGCATCCAAAATGAAAAAAAAAATTTTAAAAATACAATTATTCACTTGCCAAGTTCTGACAAACCTTTGAAGTAAATTGAGAAAGATTAACTCCAGTAAATGAAAAGCGTAAGTCTACATCTCACCAGAGGTCAAGATGATTAGAAAAGAAATACATGTAGTAAGTAAAGTAAGAAGGAGGAACAAATAAAACTCAAAGATTCCAAGTTCCAACATATCAAAATACTTTTACAACATACAGCCACAAGAATTCAATGACTCTTGCATATGATGTGAGCTAACTCAAAGAACAGCAATAAAAGTGCTGTTCCTTTGCTGTTTATAATGTGATTTTAAGTCATGCGTATTACTCTATGGTCCTATCTTTTCAATTACTTTAAATCTGCTCACATGCCATTTTCATTAGGAATCAATATTGTCGACTATTTCTTTATTGTAGTAAACACTCCTTAAAAAGTAGGTCATTAAGCATTAGATACAGCCAAAAAATGGGTCAATAAAATGGTTGATAATGGAAAAAACTCAATAACACATGTTCTTTCTATCATTAACAGGGTTTTCAGGACACAATGTCTTGTTCTTATTAATCATTATATGTTTAGGGTTTGTAAACACAGGACAACCAAGTACAGCTATTATTTTAACAAATTAGAGAAGTTAATTCCATCATAAACCATGACCAACACGGAAATCAAGAATCACCAAGTTAAAAATAACTATGAATATTATGACAACCAACCAAACTTGTTACTAAATATGCAATGTCATTCATGTTTAGGTGATTTCCAAAGTCACATGTGTCTACTGAACATTAATCAGACTTCTGGTCTTCCATGGGAGGTAATGCCTTTACTCCAGTAGACCTCAACACTTCAGTCACAAATGGTACAATTGATCAGATCCAAGAAGAAAAGGTATATAATAATGTTCAACCCTCAACACACACCAGTCTATCAGGTTAATGTTCAACCCTCAACACACACCAGTTTATCAGGTTAATGTTCAACCCTCAACACACACCAGTCTATCAGGTTAATGTTCAACCCTCAACACACACCAGTTTATCAGGTTAATGTTCAACCCTCAACACACACCAGTTTATCAGGTTAATGTTCAACCCTCAACACACACCAGTCTATCAGGTTAATGTTCAACCCTCAACACACACCAGTTTATCAGGTTAATGTTCAACCCTCAACACACACCAGTTTATCAGGTTAATGTTCAACCCTCAACACACACCAGTTTATCAGGTTAATGTTCAACCCTCAACACACACCAGTTTATCAGGTTAATGTTCAACCCTCAACACACACCAGTCTATCAGGTTAATGTTCAACCCTCAACACACACCAGTTTATCAGGTTAATGTTCAACCCTCAACACACACCAGTTTATCAGGTTAATGTTCAACCCTCAACACACACCAGTTTATCAGGTTAATGTTCAACCCTCAACACACACCAGTTTATCAGGTTAATGTTCAACCCTCAACACACACCAGTTTATCAGGTTAATGTTCAACCCTCAACACACACCAGTCTATCAGGTTAATGTTCAACCCTCAACACACACCAGTTTATCAGGTTAATGTTCAACCCTCAACACACACCAGTTTATCAGGTTAATGTTCAACCCTCAACACACACCAGTTTATCAGGTTAATGTTCAACCCTCAACACACACCAGTTTATCAGGTTAATGTTCAACCCTCAACACACACCAGTTTATCAGGTTAATGTTCAACCCTCAACACACACCAGTTTATCAGGTTAATGTTCAACCCTCAACACACACCAGTCTATCAGGTTAATGTTCAACCCTCAACACACACCAGTCTATCAGGTTAATGTTCAACCCTCAACACACACCAGTTTATCAGGTTAAATGAAAGAACTCTGGATATGATTATTTTCCAAAACTGTAGATAGAAATAGAATTTTTGCAAAATTAGTGTGAATTACCCCCCCCCCCCCCCCCCACCCATTTTTCTATCCTCAATGGGCTGTATGTAGAAGGTTGTGTGAAATCTCCCCCATTTCGGTCCCAGAACTTAAAACGACAGGGCCATGGGTGCAAGTTATTATCATCATTAATATTCTAGTCCAAGTGCACTAGCAGTTGTTTACTAAATTGAAGAATCTTGTATAAGATTATAAGTGTAAATTATACTTATTAGTTCGTTTTAAGCATTGAAAAACATATCATCATTAATAACTCTAATCCAACATGTGATCTCTAAAGACGTTGTTATTTCATACATGGACCAGTTTATACTGTTCCATCTAATAATACCACTTTTAATTGCCATTTCATGTTGAATGTAACGTGTAGGAGTCCTCATTACTGAACAAAAACAATAATAAATACAAAAAGCCACTACCATAAAAAAAAATATTTTCCTGAAAATTCTCCCAATAAATTTGCCATAAATCCTCAGAAATGTTGATCTACTAATAATTTTGTGTTTTCTGCATCTGGCATTAACTATTTATGGAATGATTCCACTAATGATACAACCCAGAGAAAACTATGTGGTTTAATAAACAGAGGTTTATATTTCTAGAAAGAAATTGAGATGAAGAGAAAATTTAAAAGTGCCAAGGGCATTATATCTTATAAAGAATAGAAGTGGTTCTTGGTGCTTCTTAAAATATTGAAGTAGAAGTTGTGTAGACAAAAGCAGGGAGGCATGGCATGAACAATAGGGCTTACAATGTAACTAGTGTACCAAGTTTTGAAGAAGACTTGAAGAAGACCACAAGAGAGCCGGTGGTGTAGTGGTTAACGCGTCGGACTACTAACAGTAACACCAAGGTTCGTGGTTCGATCCTTGTCCGGGGTGAAAATTTCATGAACCAGTTTTCCGACTCTCTCTTGACACCATTTGCGAGGATGGTCTCAAGGAACGATGCTAGTCCTTCGGAAGGGACGAAAAAAGGTTGTCCTGTGTATGTGGAGAGCAATACCCCATGCAGGTTAAAGACCCCTTTGTAGAGTTCGAAAAGAATAGGCTCAATGGGGGCCACTGCAAAGGGCACACTCGCAAACTGCTAGCTGGAGAGGGATTTACATAAGCATTTAGCTTGTTTCCCAATCCAGGATAAATAAATATGTTTAAACTAAGTTTTGAAGAACTCTGAAAATAGTCTTGGTTATTAACTTGGTGAATAGGAACAGTTATTGAGACCTGAAAATTGGTGACACTATCATGACTATGTTCATGTAAATCATTGAGTTGCTATACTAATTAGTCTGAAATCTATCAATGTATGTAAAATGAATGTCAGACCCTGGCCTAAACAATAGGTTGTAGCATAAATCCACACTTGATGTGGCTAAGCACAATATATCTTTATCAGATATCATTTTATGCTGATTAAAAAAAACAGGAATGTTTATATATTTTCAAATGATAAATAAATTATTTAATATTAAAGATTTATTTTACACTTTTTTTCAAATACTGTGAACATGAACATTTTCATTTTGGAGGGTTATTTACACTTTAGGCCAAAATAAAATATATGTGTGTTTCCGGTTACCCGACCTACCTGGATTTAGGACCGGCGACCTTAAACATTTTATCGGTGTTTAAAAAAAAAAAAAAAAAAATCCGGAATATTTTCGTTTTTTTCCGGTTTGGTTTCGTGATTTATAATAAAGATCGCGAAAGCGTTTGTAATCAACGACCGGACTTCGATGGTTTAAGCGCTTAAAAGACATCGATGAAAACATGGCCGGCATAGCCTTTTCGTACAGGCCGAGCACTGTTTTGGCCATAAAGTATGACAATTGTGTGCATATGGAGGCAAAAAACCTAATGACATCTGTACCAGACAATTTTGATATAATAACAGTCTTTCACGAGTACCATAACTGTGACAATTTCGACGAAAAGAAGTATAAAATAGAAATAAAATGTGCAACTACTCTTGAAAAGTCCTCGGAAAGTTTCAACGTTTCACCGAGTGTATCGGTCGGCGAATTGACACATTCCTTCAATGTTAAATGTGTGAACTTAACATGCTCTCAGAAGAAGGGTGACAATCTAGCAGAAATGATCAATTCATGTGCAGAGGAGGCAACCAAATCGGCGAATAATGCTTTTCAAATATTGATGGCAGGTGGAAGGCAGTTTGTAGAAAAAAGAAGTAAAAGGTGTGGTGTCAAACAAGGAAAAAAGAAAGAAATCAAGCTATTCCCTTTTAGGGTGACATGGTGTATGATTCATGTTCTTTATATAAATGAATCTGCCCCAGCATCATGTCAACTTTTATATCTTCTTTAAAATTTTCTATGGCTGACCCTTTTCATTTAAAATTAAAATATACAACATTTACAATCTTCACGAAATTTTATACTTTTGGTATTATCATTTCATTTTTATTACTAATACATGTAAGGGACCAACTATTTATTGAACTTGAAATGGGGGGGGGGGGGCTTATGTAAATTTTTTTTTTTTTTTTTTTTGATCAGATTTTTTTTTGTGCAGAGCCAATAATTTTTTTTCTCCAAAAAATCAAAATCAGATTATTTTTTTTTAAACCAAGTCCCCCCTTCAAGATAAATAAATGGTTGGTCCTAAAATTTGAAAAAAATTCTGTTGAACTGTAAAAATAGTCTTAAAGTAATAGTAGTATGACATTGTATGAAAAGGCAAGGAGTACTAGTATTTTATAAATTGGAACACCAACAAACATTTTGTATTTTATGAAGACTGTATGCAGGACCATATACAAAAAACAAACTTTAACAGGGGTGGAAAAATCTGTTGCTCCAACGCCTGGGGCAGTGCATTCGCAACCTCAGGCATGTCCTTTTTTATAGAAAAAAAATCTGTTGGGCCTTTCTTTCAAAATTAAAAAAAAATGTGTGTATATTTAATTTTTAAATCCCCCCCAGAAGAAAAGAATATCAGTATCAGTTAGACTTTGAATCAAAACAGCAGGGCTTTGTCACATTTAAAATCTGAAAAAAAACTTAGACTTGACACGAATGAACAAATTTTTCCACCACTGTTAGAGTAATAAATCTGCATTGTCAGACCAGTATAAAAGAATCATGTTGCACTTGTTCTGATATGTCTAATTAAATCTGCCACATCCACCCCCCCCCCCAAGTTTGCCATCTCAAACATATATTTTTATTATATAATGAATATTAAAACAAATATGAAAATGATGGTGTCTGTGTTTAAACTGAAGCACATATTAATATCTTTGCATTTTAAATATCCTGTCTTTTATATACATTGCATTTTTCAAAAATATCATTACTAAGGTCTTTTAAGTCCTTTATTGACAGTTCCGGTGGTACATCAATATAACCTTTAGGAAAATAAAGAAAACATGCATCATCAATCAAAAAAAATGTTTTGGCAAAATAAAATGTTTTTTCTACCTACCTACCTGCAGTCAAAATCACTAGGTAATAGGAAACACACATATATTTTATTTTGGCCTTACTCGTGATTTCAAGATATGTTTGAAAAAATTCCCAGAGCAAATTGCTTATTATGTTAGAAAATAATCTGAATTATCAGTAAATTGCATGCAAAAGGCTAATCAATTTATAACTTTGCAAAATTGCAAAAATATCAGCCCCCAAAATTCAGGTCATCAGCAATTCTAATGCTTGTATTAAATTGTGAAATTTTGAAATATTGTCACTTTTCAGTCTGTCTATCACAACTATCAACATCAATTAAAGAAAAAAAAAAGCTTTGAATTAATCATTTATCAAGTATTCCTCGAGTAACAAGATTACAATTAAATCCACTCCACTAATGAATTTCTAAGTACACTAAGGTTAAAAGCCTTGTTACTTTGATAATTTGATAAAAAATAAATGTGTCAAACGAGGTTACAAAAACTAGGGCTACCAAATCAATAAACAGGGGAAGGCTAGAAATTCTACATTTGTTAAAATCCATTAAAATTTTCCTGATATAATTAAAAATCTATAATGTATAATAAATGAAAAATTCCTTCATTCCAATCTCAAACTAATTTAAAAGTTCTATACAAAATATAACTTTTAAATATTTTATAAAGAATTAAATCATTTTTGCAATACATTGTGATAAAAGTACCCAATACAGAATATTGAGACATTCACTTTGTATGGCTCTGTTTGTTGGATGAATCTTAACAAATCATTTCGGACTTTTATCTTAATAGATATAAAATAATGTATTTTGGGACTGAGGTCTCAATGTTTAACTTGGAAAACTGAGGTGATATTTTTTCACGTTCAAAAGCTTCTATAAAATTACAACTGAGAATTGACTCAGTAGCTGGGGTTCAGTATCTCTATATGGTCCACTTGAAATTTTCTGATAGCCAATGACAAGAAGAGCTACGGTCCTGCAGTGATACTTTCAGAACAAATGAAAATTCTTCTTTAGCCCTACAAAATTTATTACAAAAGTTTTGTAGGGCATAAGACATGTAAGAAGAATTTTCATTTGTTCTGAAAGTATCACTTCAGGAAATTCCAAGTTCTAATATTTTTATAAATGAATTATCATTTTAAAATATATAATATAAGACGGTAGAGAACAGACCAACTCTGAATGAAGGTTATCTACTCCTTCACTCACTGTGTTAGGTGTATTGGTATCCAGGGATCAGTTGCTTGGGATGATAGAAGAAACTGCACTCTGCTTGGGACATATTTCTTGATAGAACTTTCCAAAGTTCCCTCAATATATATTTTGTTCTTTGTTGATATGTTACAGAAATTAATTTTAGTTCTTACCACAAATAGATGTTTCTTTCGAGCAGGAGCTAAGATTTCTGTCCGCACTCGCCATTTCACAGGATCTATGGAATTCAGCACTATAATAAGTGGCTCCCATAACACTGAAATATATAATCAAAGACTGTTTAAGACATGTAAGAACGACTTTTTGGCACATAAGGATTGTTTAAAACTTCATAAGCTGCTTTGCTATGATTAATATTAAAGTCTTTTTCTGAAATAGCAACTGACAAGATTGTATGCCAATTGACCTGATGCCACAATGTTCAACATGTTTTTCCTTCATCGAAAAGGAACTTTATTTAGACAAACCTGATTTTGGATGGTGGGACAAACAGACCTAAATACTATGTTGTGGGCATAATAAATTCTAAACATAATTTGTACTTTGTAGGGGAAAAAATACTACGTGTATTAACTGAATTGAAGGTAGGGCTTGACTGAACATTGAACAGGTTTCCTTGGGCACATTATGTAATTTATTGCCACACGACTTGGAACTTCCTTTTTTCTAATAAACCCAGTCTTTTTTTTTATTTCTAACATGTTGAAATGTTGAATGTTGTATTTTTGTTCATGTATGATGTTATTATAAGTATGGTAATCATCAAAGACAAAACCCTGTACATATTTTCCACCATTGAATTTGTTTTGCTCAAACTTGTTGTTGATGGACCTCAACATTGCCTCTGATGAGTTTTGTATAGATGAAACACCCAAACTACCATCAGGACGTGTAGCTGAATTTATAGTCTGGAAATTTGTTATAACTTTATTTCTATTTAGCACCTTTCACATTTTTGGTTATATTGCGAACCAATTCCATATGACACAGTACTTCATATTGGTTTACCTACATGCATGTTTTTGTTATTAACACATGCCATGAATTCATGACATATTCATTATGTTTACCATGCTATTCCATGATAATCAAGATTTTTCCTGCTACTTGTGACAAATTATATGGGTTTTCTACAGTAAAATATAAGTATGATATGAGCAGATTTATTCTGACAGAAATTTAAGGACAGTTAAACCTAAGCTCAGAAGTAGAGGGGACCATCCAAGTAAAAAATGTCCTATCAATAGGGGGATTATCATTTTGAACATCATTCATGTGTGCATACCACAAATACAAAAGAGAAAAGTCTACTTTAATCCATTGACAATCATTATGTTTGAAATTTCACTCAGTTCATTTTCTTCTAGGCCCTATAGGGCAACAATGACATTCTGCAACATATGTTACTGACATTGGTGTAAAAAATTGAAATGGTACAAATCAGTCAAATTTAATCCACTATTAATAAGCTTAAACCAAATTCTTAGGGTATAAGCAATATTTCATTGGATTCTACTTTCACTTTGTACAAACCTTCATCATTTCTCGACTTGACAAACAGATGGACCTCTGCCACATCATTTCTGTAGACTGGCCCGGTCTTCTTCAGGTTGATGACGTGGACTTCCTGGTTATTTTTGGTGGTTTGGTTCGTTACACACCCAGTTCCCAAGATGGTCTGCTCATAAAATGCTGATATGTGTGAGTTGGTAAATGGAAGCTTTATTTGACAGGGTGACGCAGATGATGTTTGTCCTGGAATGAAAAAAATATGTCTAAGGCAAAAATAATCTGATTTGGGTGAAGTGGGTAAGCTGAAAATGAATCTCCATGCTGATGCATGCATACCAAGAGGCTGATAAAACTCATAGGAAAACTTTTTTTCCCAGCATTTTAGTGAAGAAGTACAAAACACACTTCAACTTTAAGGAGAAGTATTGTAGTCCATTTAGAAATATCAATGACACTTCATTTTTAATGTTTTAAAATCCATTTTAATTTGATATTAACTGTGTTTAATATTAATTTGGCAGCAGTTTATGATGGATATATTAACTCTGAAATAAAATGTAAATAACATAATACAGTTTAAACAATTGTAGATCACATTTACCTACTCTAAGTTCTTTATATCATTTTTTATTTATATAGTTTTGTACTTGATTTTTTTTTGCTTAAATTGTTCTCTAGATATATATGTATCCATTCAAAGTAGTAGTTGTCAAAATCTGGAAAGCCTATCCTTCGACTTATTCTAGATCATTTGAATGTCTGATTCTAATTTTGACTTTATGATGTCTGGCATCTACCTCCAGCATGTTCACTGCTAATTTTGATCTGGATTTTTTCCCTTTCCATGAAGAACTTAAAGAACCCAAAAAACTAAGATATAAGACACAACATACAGCCTACATAAATCAACTGCAGTTTAAAAATCTACAATAGAAAACTGTCGGCGATCTTCAATGTGACAAATAAGTCAGTGCCCACTATTATGTACAATAGAAAACTGTCTGCAATCTTCAATGTGACAAATAAGTCAGTGCCCACCAATGTACAATAGAAAACAGCCCGCTAAGCCCCAAACAGGAAGTAGATGTCCAACACGTCTCAAAATCGCTTAGGACGTACCGTTTCAAAAATGTCATACTAAACCAGCCTACCAAGTTTCAAATCATTCTCATGTACGGTTCCTGAGAAAAGCTCGACTGAAATTTTCAAATTCATGTTCACATATTTTCACATCAGCCTAAGTCCCGAACAGAAGGTAGATGTCCGACAGGCCTCAAAATCACTTAGGACGTATAGCGAGTCATACTGAATAATCCTACTAAGTTTCAAATAATTCCTATTTGCATGGTTCCTGAGAAAAGCTTGACAGAAATTTTCAAAGTCATGTTCACATATTTTCACATTGGCCTAAGTCCCAAACAGGAAGTAGATGTCCTACAGGTCTGAAAATAGCTAAGGACATACAGTTTGTCATACTGATCCATCCTACCAAGTTTCAAATCATTCTCATTTATGGTTTCTTAGAAAAGCTTGACGGAAATACATATGGATGAAAGGACGGACGGACGGACATGAGTAAAAAATAATCCCCCCCCCTTCCCCCCCCCCCCCCCCGGACATGTCGTCGTGGGGGCATTATAAAATGCACTAGCGCTACATGTTAAAAATGTGCAACCAATCAACGGTTTTACACGCCTATGAAAACTTCAAAATACAAACATTCAAAATCATTAAATTTTAATGTTTCTCAATTTGTTTCTGGTTTTTGGATTTGTTTTATGATGTATATATATTTGTGTATTTTTTATTTGCGCATTAATATCCAAATGCGAATTCAAGTTGTGAGAATTTACCTGGATAAGAACAAATTTTAGTTGTGCCTATAGTAAGGTCATGACAGCCACATGAAACAAGTGATATTTCATTGAGGTATGAAAGACTTGTAATTCAAGGTATCAATTAACCAATAGAATTACTGCATTTTAATTATATGCACGGAAAATGTAATTATATGATTTTAACCAAACCATTTCAATAATTTTTAAACATACACCTGTACACAGATTATAATTACTTATTCAATAAGTTCAGTGCTCTTACTTAATGTACTTAAGATAAGTAAATGTATTAAGGTCATCAAAATGAATAATATGCAGTATAAATAGAATTAACCTTACTAAATTCTTATAAAGTTTCCATTTATGGGCTTGTAAACTACTAACACCAGTTAAAAGTTTAAGCCATAATTGAGAAAAACATTGACATTGTAACCTTTAAATATTTGAAATATAAGGTGAAATGTTTATAGAATCATTATGGCTAAAACTGCTTACTTTGTTGTAAATATCACTTCAGTTTAAATCAATATTTAGAATTATGAACTTATTATCAGGTTATCAATCAAGTTATAGTACAATGTAAGTTTGTAACATGTATGTGTTGTGAAAATATCATTTCCTCTAAATGGGTCTTACATAATACTTATGGATGAAATGCACTTTTAACTGATAACCATGATGAACTGAAGCACTTTTAGTTCAGGTTCAGGAGACACATGCCCCTTTTACAGAAAAAATGCTATAAATAAAACATCTATATAGCTAGCTCTTAACTGTCTTTTTAACCCAACTTTATATCATCTATAAGATTTAAAATAATAAACCGGTCAGATACCCAAAATGAGAGGAGAATGCTTTAAAAGCACTGTGAACAAGACAAATGTACATGTATATATATTACAGGGCTGTCAAGTTTTTATGAGCTGCATGCGTGAGATTCGACGAACAATTGAAAGATAAAAGGAAAAAATTAAAAGATCAAAAAAATTTCCCGCCAAATTGCCAACAAGATGCTGGAGTCTCACGCGAGTTGCGTGACTCTTGACAGGTTTGACATTAGTACAATTATAAGTGTAAGGCCCTTTTCTAGACCAATCTCATGACCAGTGTGAGGAGCCTAAATTACTAGACCCAAAACTCATGACGAGTGTGAGAAGCCTTTACTAGACCAATCTCATGACGAGTGTATGGAGCCTAAATTACTAGAGGCAAATCTCATGACCAGTGTGAGGAGCCTTTACTAGACCAATCTCATGACCAGTGTATGGAGCCTTTACTAGACCAATCTAATGACCAGTGTATGGAGCCTTTACTAGACGCAAATCTCATGACCAGTGTGAGGAGCCTTTACTAGACCAATCTTATGACCAGTGTATGGAGCCTTTACTAGAGGCAAATCTCATGACCAGTGTGAGGAGCCTTTACTAGACCAATCTCATGACCAGTGTATGGAGCCTTTACTAGACCAATCTCATGCCCAGTGTTAGGAGCCTTTACTAGACCAATATCATGACCAGTGAATGGAGCCTTTACTAGACCGATCTCATGACCAGTGTGAGGAGCCTTTACTAGACCAATCTCATGACCAGTGTGAGGAGCCTAAATTTCTAGACCAATCTCATGACCAGTGTATGGAGCCTTTACTAGACCAATCTCATGACCAGTGTATGGAGCCTTTACTAGACCAATCTCATGACCAGTGTGAGGAGCCTTTACTAGACCAATCTCATGCCCAGTGTGAGGAGCCTTTACTAGACCAATCTCATGACCAGTGTGAGGAGCCTAAATTTCTAGACCAATCTCATCATCAGTGTGAGGAGCCTTTACTAGACCAATCTCATGCCCAGTGTGAGGAGCCTTTACTAGACCAATCTCATGCCCAGTGTGAGGAGCCTAAATTTCTAGACCAATCTCATGACCAGCGTGAGGAGCCTTTACTAGACCAATCTCATGCCCAGTGTGAGGAGCCTTTACTAGACCAATCTCATGCCCAGTGTGAGGAGCCCTTACTAGACCAATCTCATGACGTGTGTGAGGACCTAAATTACTAAACCCTTATCTCATGACCAGTGTGAGGAGCCTTAATTACTAGAACCTAATCTCATGACCAATGTGAGGAGCCTAAATTACTAGACCAATCTCATGACCAGTGTGAGGAGCCTTTACTAGACTAATCTCATGACCAGTGTGAGGAGCCTGAATTACTAGACCAATCAATGATCAATATGAAACCCTTTACTAGACCAATCTCAAGACCAAAGTGAATGGCCTAAATTAATAGATCTATTTCATGACCAGTGTTAGGCCCATTTCTAGACCGATCTCATGCCCAGTGTGAGGAGCCTTTACTAGACCAATCCCATGACCAGTGTGAGGAGCCTTTACTAGACCAATCTTATGACCAGTGTATGGAGCCTTTACTAGACCAATCTTATGACCAGTGTGAGGAGCCTTTACTAGACCAATCTCATGACCAGTGTGAGGAGCCTTTACTAGACCAATCTTATGACCAGTGTATGGAGCCTTTTCTAGACCAATCTTATGACCAGTGTATGGAGCCTTTACTAGACCAATCTCATGCCCAGTGTGAGGAGCCTTTACTAGACCAATCTCATGCCCAGTGTGAGGAGCCCTTACTAGACCAATCTCATGACGTGTGTGAGGACCTAAATTACTAAACCCTTATCTCATGACCAGTGTGAGGAGCCTTAATTACTAGAACCTAATCTCATGACCAATGTGAGGAGCCTAAATTACTAGACCAATCTCATGACCAGTGTGAGGAGCCTTTACTAGACTAATCTCATGACCAGTGTGAGGAGCCTGAATTACTAGACCAATCAATGATCAATATGAAACCCTTTACTAGACCAATCTCAAGACCAAAGTGAATGGCCTAAATTAATAGATCTATTTCATGACCAGTGTTAGGCCCATTTCTAGACCGATCTCATGCCCAGTGTGAGGAGCCTTTTTTACACCGATCTCATGTCCAGTGTATGGAGCCTTTACTAGACCAATCTCATGCCCGGTGTGAGGAGCCTTTACTAGACCAATCTCATGCCCAGTGTGAGGAGCCTTTACTAGACCAATCTCATGCCCAGTGTGAGGAGCCTTTACTAGACCAATCTCATGCCCAGTGTGAGGAGCCTTTACTAGACCAATCTCATGCCCAGTGCGAGGAGCCTTTACTAGACTGATCTCATGACCAGTGTGAGGAGCCTTTACTAGACCAATCTTATGACCAGTGTATGGAGCCTTTATTAGACTGATCTCATGCCTGGTGTGAGGAGCCAAATTACTAGAACCTAATCTCATGACCTGTGTGAGGAGCCTAAATTACTAGACCAATCTCATGATGTGTGTGAGGACCTAAATTACTAGACCCTTATCTCATGACCAATGTGAGGAGCCTAAATTACTAGACCAATCTCATGACCAGTGTGAGGAGCCTAAATTACTAGACCAATCTCATGATCAGTGTAAGGACCTAAATTACTAGACCCCAATCTCATGACCAGTGTGAGGAGCCTGAATTACTAGACTAATCAATGATCAGTGTGAAACCCGTTACTAGACCAATCTCATGACCAAAGTGAATGGCCTAAATTAATAGATCTATTTCATGACCAGTGTTAGGCCCATTTCTAGACCGATCTCATGCCCATTGTGAGGAGCCTTTTTTACACCAATCTCATGTCCAGTGTATGGAGCCTTTACTAGACCAATCTCATGACCTGTGTGAGGAGCCTAAATTACTAGACAAATCTCATGCCCAGTGTATGGAGCCTTTACTAGACCAATCTCATGACCTGTGTGAGAGCCTAAATTACTAGACAAATCTCATGCCCAGTGTATGGAGCCTTTACTAGACCAATCTCATGACCTGTGTGAGGAGCCTAAATTACTAGACCAATCTCATGCCCAGTGTATGGAGCCTTTACTAGACCAATCTCATGTCCAGTGTATGGAGCCTTTACTACACCGATCTCATGTCCAGTGTATGGAGCCTTTACTAGACCAATCTCATGACCTGTGTGAGGAGCCTAAATTACTAGACCAATCTCATGCCCAGTGTATGGAGCCTTTACTAGACCAATCTCATGACCAAAGTGAATGACCTAAATTACTAGACCGATCTCATGTCCAGTGTATGGAGCCTTTACTACACCGATCTCATGTCCAGTGTATGGAGCCTTTACTAGACCAATACCATGACCAAAGTGAATGGCCTAAATTAATAGATCTATTTCATGACCAGTGTTAGGCCCATTTCTAGACTGATCTCATGCCCAGTGTGAGGAGCCTTTACTACACTGATCTCATGTCCATTGTATGGAGCCTTCACTAGACCAATCTCATGTCCAGTGTATGGAGCCTTTACTAGACCAATCTTATGACCTGGGTGAGGAGCCTAAATTACTAGACCAATCTCATGACTAGTGTGAGGAGCCTAAATTACTAGACCAATCTCATGACCTGTGTGAGGAGCCTAAATTACTAGACCGATCTCATGACCAGTGTGAGGAGCCTAAATTACTAGAGGCAAATCTCATGACCTGTGTGAGGAGCCTTTACTAGACCAATCTCATGACCAGTGTGAGGAGCCTTTACTAGACCAATCTCATGACCAGTGTGAGGAGCCTAAATTACTAGACCAATCTCATTCCCAGTGTGAGGAGCCTTTACTAGACCAATCTCATTCCCAGTGTGAGGAGCCTTTACTAGACTGATCTCATGACCTGTGTGAGGAGCCTTTACTAGACCAATCTCATGACCAATGTATGGAGCCTTTACTAGACTAATCTCATGTCCAGTGTGAGGAGCCTTTATTAGACTGATCTCATGACCTGTGTGAGGAGCCTTTACTAGACCAATCTCATGACCAGTGTGAGGAGCCTAAATTACTAGACCAATCTCATGACCAGTGTATGGAGCCTTTACTAGACCAATCTCATGACCAGTGTGAGGACCTTAATTACTGAACTGATCTCACGTCCAGTGTATGGAGCCTTCACTAGACTGATCTCATGCCCAGTGTATGGAGCCTTTACTAGACCAATACCATGACCAGTGTATGGAGCCTTTACTAGACCAATCACATGACCTGTGTGAGGAGCCTAAATTACTAGACCAATCTCATGCCCAGTGTATGGAGCCTTTACTAGACCAATCTCATGACCTGTGTGAGAGCCTAAATTACTAGACAAATCTCATGCCCAGTGTATGGAGCCTTTACTAGACCAATCTCATGACCTGTGTTAGGAGCCTAAATTACTAGACCGATCTCATGTCCAGTGTATGGAGCCTTTACTACACCGATCTCATGTCCAGTGTATGGAGCCTTTACTAGACCAATCTCATGACCTGTGTGAGGAGCCTAAATTACTAGACCAATCTCATGCCCAGTGTATGGAGCCTTTACTAGACCAATCTCATGACCAAAGTGAATGACCTAAATTACTAGACCAATCTCATGTCCAGTGTATGGAGCCTTTACTACACCGATCTCATGTCCAGTGTATGGAGCCTTTACTAGAGGCAAATCTCATGACCAGTGTGAGGAGCCTTTACTAGACCAATCTCATGACCAGTGTATGGAGCCTTTACTAGACCAATCTCATGCCCAGTGTTAGGAGCCTTTACTAGACCAATATCATGACCAGTGAATGGAGCCTTTACTAGACCGATCTCATGACCAGTGTGAGGAGCCTTTACTAGACCAATCTCATGACCAGTGTGAGGAGCCTAAATTTCTAGACCAATCTCATCATCAGTGTGAGGAGCCTTTACTAGACCAATCTCATGCCCAGTGTGAGGAGCCTAAATTTCTAGACCAATCTCATGACCAGCGTAAGGAGCCTTTACTAGACCAATCTCATGCCCAGTGTGAGGAGCCTTTACTAGACCAATCTCATGCCCAGTGTGAGGAGCCCTTACTAGACCAATCTCATGACGTGTGTGAGGACCTAAATTACTAAACCCTTATCTCATGACCAGTGTGAGGAGCCTTAATTACTAGAACCTAATCTCATGACCAATGTGAGGAGCCTAAATTACTAGACCAATCTCATGACCAGTGTGAGGAGCCTTTACTAGACTAATCAATGATCAATATGAAACCCTTTACTAGACCAATCTCAAGACCAAAGTGAATGGCCTAAATTAATAGATCTATTTCATGACCAGTGTTAGGCCCATTTCTAGACCGATCTCATGCCCAGTGTGAGGAGCCTTTACTAGACCAATCTCATGACCAGTGTGAGGAGCCTTTACTAGACCAATCTTATGACCAGTGTATGGAGCCTTTACTAGACCAATCTTATGACCAGTGTATGGAGCCTTTACTAGACCAATCTCATGCCCGGTGTGAGGAGCCTTTACTAGACCAATCTCATGCCCAGTGTGAGGAGCCTTTACTAGACCAATCTCATGCCCAGTGTGAGGAGCCTTTACTAGACCAATCTCATGACCAGTGTGAGGAGCCTTTACTAGACCAATCTTATGACCAGTGTATGGACCCTTTACTAGACCAATTTTATGACCAGTGTATGGAGCCTTTACTAGACCAATCTCATGCCCAGTGTGAGGAGCCTTTACTAGACCAATCTCATGCCCAGTGTGAGGAGCCCTTACTAGACCAATCTCATGACGTGTGTGAGGACCTAAATTACTAAACCCTTATCTCATGACCAGTGTGAGGAGCCTTAATTACTAGAACCTAATCTCATGACCAATGTGAGGAGCCTAAATTACTAGACCAATCTCATGACCAGTGTGAGGAGCCTTTACTAGACTAATCTCATGACAAGTGTGAGGAGCCTGAATTACTAGACCAATCAATGATCAATATGAAACCCTTTACTAGACCAATCTCAAGACCAAAGTGAATGGCCTAAATTAATAGATCTATTTCATGACCAGTGTTAGGCCCATTTCTAGACCGATCTCATGCCCAGTGTGAGGAGCCTTTTTTACACCGATCTCATGTCCAGTGTATGGAGCCTTTACTAGACCAATACCATGACCAGTGTATGGAGCCTTTACTAGACCAATCACATGACCTGTGTGAGGAGCCTAAATTACTAGACCAATCTCATGACCAGTGTATGGAGCCTTTACTAGACCAATCTCATGACCAGTGTGAGGACCTAAATAACTAGACAAATCTCATGCTCAGTGTGAGCTTTTACTAGACCAATCTCATGACGAGTGTGAGGAGCCTTTACTAGACCGATCTCATGACCAGTGTGAGGGGCCTTTACTAGACTGATCTCATGACCAGTGTGAGGGGCCTTTACTAGACTGATCTCATGACGGGTGTGAGGAGCCTTTACTAGACGGATCTCATGCCCAGTGTGAGGAGCCTTTACTAGACCGATCTCATGCCCAGTGTGAGGAGCCTTTACTAGACCAATATCATGACCAGTGTATGGAGCCTTTACTAGACCAATCTCATGACCAGTGTGAGGAGCTTAACTAAATCCATCTCAACTGACAATTCTCTCATGACCAGTGTGAGGAGCCTTTATTAGAGTGATCTTATGACCAGTGTGAGGAGCCTTTATTAGACTGATCTCATGCCCAGTGTGAGGAGCCTTTACTAGACTGATCTCATGCCCAGTGTGAGGAGCCTTTACTAGACCGATCTCATGACCAGTGTGAGGAGCCTTAACTAAATCCATCTCAACTGACAATTCTCTCATGACCAGTGTGATGAGCCTTTATTAGACTGATCTTATGACGAGTATGATGAGCCTTTACTAGACTGATCTTATGACGAGTGTAAGGAGCCTTTACTAGACCAATCTCATGACCAGTGTGAGGAGCCTTTACTAGACCAATCTCATGACTAGTGATGAGGAGCCTTTATTAGACCAATCTCATGACTAGTGTGAGGAGCCTTAACTAAACCCTTCTCAACTGACAATTCTCTCATGACCAGTGTATGGAGCCTTTATTAGACCGATCTCATGACCAGTGTGAGGAGCCTTTATTAGACCGATCTCAACTGACAAATCTTTCAATTAGATGGCTTAATCACATTATACAAGGAACATAACAAACAGACAAGGTCAAACTTTATTAGACCGATCTCAACTGACAAATCTTTCAATTAGATGGCTTAATCACATTATACAAGGAACATAACAAACAGACAAGGTCAAAGGGCAAATATTTTTTTCCAAAGAATATGTACAATGCTGCAACAAAACATGGCAGCTTTCTTGGAAAACCAACATTGATCTTATAGAATTTGTTTGGGTTTAGGCTTGTTCCACTGTGCTCAACACACAAAAGCACTAAACATTACTACTCCTGAAAGAATACTGGTTATTTAACTTCAGTAAGAGCCTATAAAACTTTTCAATTTCATTTTTATCAAATTCCTTAAACCATACCAGGTTCTGTCATAAATTGTATGTCTTTTTGGAATCCCTGTTAACAACATTATTTATGGTGTTCCAGGTTTAACAATACAGTACAATTAAACTTATGAACCATAACGAGTGGTGTACAAGAGAAGGAAAATAGTTTGGGGGTTCATATGGACCTTAGTTAGCATTGGTGAGCTGAACAAACTGGGCTTAGAGCAGCCCTTCTTTTAAGCAACAGTACCAAGATTCAGTTTTTGCATTTTAAAGAATCCTCCAAGTAGGCATGTAATATCCATTTGTTCTGAAGACGGAAATAGAAAATAATGAGTTGTAGAATAAGTGTACACGACACAGCTCACTTACACAAGCAGTAAATTAGAAAGACCACAATGAAAAACATCCAGCAGCCTTCAACAAGGCCAATCTAAGGCATTGTTTGCCATTTTGCAATTGGCCCAAAATCTATTATAAAATAAAATCATGCCTACTTATTATACATGTACATCAAGTCCCTTCAAATTTTTCTAGCTAAATGTGCAAAATTTTTAACACATATGGCCATAAAAGGCAATCCGTCTTTATGGTTGAGCAAACAAGATTCCAGAGGAAATCATCAAGTTAACTGTTTGGAAAGGTTGTTGACAGAAATAATAACATATTGGTTCAAGAAAAAAAGATGCAGCATCAATAAAACTTTTAGAAATATGTTGATGCTGTAAACCATGAAATTAAAATTCTAGTCTTTTTTCACTGTAGGACATGTAGGACTGCTGATTTTTTGGGGGGGGCAAAGTTATTAATTCTGGCTGTAATGTTATTGTACCTAGCTATATAGACTACAATGGAAGACAAATATATTTGAGCCGTTTCATCATCGCTCTAGCAATGTCAAGTAGAAAAATCACAAAAAAAAGACTGCCACAAAAATTTCCCTATACTAGTAACCCACTGGACCCCCTTCTGAGGTCATCGTTGATGAACAACAAGCACAAAACAGAAGTTTTTACCGGGAATAACAATGTAATAAAAGTAACATTGACAAACACAAAGATATGTCCTTTTAGTCCATTTATGACCCGATTTACATTGCAGACAAATAAAATGTAGTCCTTATGAATAAAAACTTGACATTAATGGTAGGTATATATATTAAAGGTCTGGATGTCCAACCAACCGTGGGGAGGGAAGAATTTCACTCAAAGTCTAATCTGTAGGATACATCCATGTATGAAAGGAATATTATGTCAATAAAGCTAAAATTTAAAGGGCCAAAGTTAAAAGTTAGAAGTTTGTTTGGATAATCCGTGAAAACATTCCTGGAATGGGTTTCAAACAGATTTATCTACACAAAGTATTTAGAAAGGTTCATAATCTTGGTTTTATAATAACATAACAAACAAACCCACAGCATTATTTAGAAGAACAGGTACATTTATTGAACTTTCTAATTCCTGCCCAAAAGGTTCTAAATGTTATATATTTACATCTTGGACATGACTGTCATAATGTAGCTAGTGGTTGAACTCTACTTTCAGGAAAATCACTTCTAAAATCCCCCAAACTGCATGCAAGTACCCTCCCAAGACTATATGGCATTGCCCCCTCCCTCCTCCTTTCTAATACCCAGGCATACTGGAAAAATTCACAACTAGAGTTTTATAGATTTTTAAACTCTTTATTTCATGGATGATTTCAACTTAAATAATTCTTCATCTTGAGAGTGAGTATCTTTATACTGTTATAATATCCACAAATCAATTTGTTGTTCATAACAATGAAAACTAAAAAACAAATACAAGTGTATTATCAAGATAGTTAGAACCTCGATTAAAATGTAAAATATATATGTTATATTGATGGTACTTCTAACCCTTCTATAATAATCTAACAAAAAAACTGCATCTTAACTTCAAACGTAGAAACATTACCACAATCAAGGTTTCTTACAGTTAATTAACTATGGCATAACACCCTTCACAATGTATACATAAATTCTTGTTCTAATGGCATGTTGCCCTTCTGTGAAAATATCAACAATTCAAGAGTTTTCTTTCAACTTACAATATCTAGCACTGATCTTTAACCTGACTTAAACACAAATTTGATCATGTTTTCAAAACTTTCTTTACCACTTGTGTTTTCTGTTACTACATGTACATGTACTAAATATTTAGAAATGATTGGAGAATTATCATCTATACAAATTACCAGAATTTGTTTTTGTTGACAATTACAAAAAATTCTTTTCATTATCTTAGGATCTTTGGAAGGGGAAATTGGGATTTAATGCCTTTTTTGACACACAAGGTCCAAGGAAATTTGGTCTTTAGCTCTAAAAGAGCCAATGGGGGAGATTCAAATGTACAATTGGCATCCATATATGTCATAAATGAATGGTATTTGATGTTGTTTTTATGATTGAAAGTTTTGTGACATTAATACATATATGTCATGACAAACAGCAAGTTAATACTGCTATGTTTACAGAAACTTTATTAGCATTAAACATGAAAATTGTAAAATTGTATCTTCTCAATAATATCAGTAATGAAGCATTTGCAAAATAACCCCCTCCCCTCCTTTTCATGTTACAGTATCATATATACAAACATGTGTCAACTTCTTGTACATGTAGTATCAAACATGATAAAGGATTTGCTGCTAATAAATTTGAAAGTAGAAGTTAAAAAAAAACTCCCATATTCTTTAGATTGTTCAAATATTTATAAAGAAAAATGTCAAAAGAATTTTTTTTGAAGCAATATGTTGCGTTGTTGATTTGGAGAGTTGTACTGAGTGACATTATACTACAGAGGCAGCAGCTGGGTGGCTTTATAATATATATACAAGACTTTACAATTGTATATTGGATCTGAGGCTCCGTTGAATAGAATATCAATTATATTTGTCTTACTATTGAATTTACAATGAAAAAAATACAGTAAAAAATCTAACAAACTGACTTCATGAATAAAATGTAAAAATAGAGGAAAATCGATAGCATGCCTTTCTTTATAGGATTAGTTTCCAAAGATGCTTGCAGCGATTTGTTTATTTATAGTATTTAAATCCAACTTAATCTTTTTTACCTTTCAGATCGATATCAATATTTCTGTACTTTATCTCAAATATTTTCATCACAAAACATGTTCTCCAGAAACTGAGCATTAAACCACATACATTATAATTATGATGGCATTCCATCAGCATGTAAAATATTCATGATATTGTTAAAAATAAACAAATGAAAATAAACATTTTTCACACCATATTTCTCAGTTAAAGGGACAGGCAAAGGTTGGAAATTCATTGTATATCACCGGAAAATTTCTTTTGATATGATAGACTGCCACTGGATGATAGTAATTCCAAAGATTTATCAAATTCTTAAACTCTTTATCACATGTAAGTCTAATTATCTACCCTGAATGATCTCCAAACAAAATTTCTCCAGTTTATGTTTAACATGATATTGATATAAGCGACAGACCTGAAAAGGCATCCCCCAATGTGAGACCCCTACCTGAAGCTGCATACTAAATATTGAAAGCCTACAAATAGCGTAAGGTACACACAGAAACATGTCATTTCTATCTCCCTGCTCCGCATTGCTGCAGGGGACAAAATACTAAATAGTCTAAATGATATCTTAAAGCAGTAATATTATGCACATCTCCATATGATGAACTTCCTTCATGTAAAGTCTCATCAAAAGCTATTATGCAGTTCAGGTTCTGAGAAATCCTAACATCTCAGAAAATGACTTTACCAGACATTCAGTCTGGTAAAGCTTTTGCTTGACCAGACCGAACAGTTTTTTACAGATCCGGAAAAAGAGATGGTAAAATAAAGGCGGAATTTTTACTGGACTTCCAGTCCGGCGGATACGATTTTTTCTGGACAGACTGAATTCTTACTGGATTTGACCATTTGTCTGACGTCCTTGGGAATCTCTGACATCTTTATGAGCCCAGAGTAAATGTTTAAGATTTAATTTACTAATAATCTTTTTTTTATCTTAATTTTCACATCTATAGTACAATGCACTATATTAAGCTTCAACGTTTTTCTTTTATTTTGTTAGCTTCAAGTTTTTCCTTGAATACTTTCAATTGAACTATAAATTTAGTAGTTTTAAATTGCTGCTGTTGACAGAAACAGTTTCTCAAAATAAAATTTCAAATTTACTTAATAATTAAATGTTTTAGACCCTAGGGCAATGTAGGAATTAGCTTCAACCTTTTTGTGTAATTACAGATCTACAGTCTTTTCCTTTTCTTTTTATTTCTTAATATTTTTTTTTATTTAATCTACTTTCAAATACTTAATTTATTCTTATCATATTAATTTATCATGATTTATCAGGTTTATAGTGCATTTCACTTGATTCTTTTTTTATTATTAAATTAAAGGGAAAACAAATCTACAATTTATTAGTTTTGTTAAATCAATTATATTGTATTTATTAAGTAATTGGCAACATGCTGACATCAATTGTTTTATATTTTTTAACAACTTAACCCATAATTTTTCTAAGAAACAACCAAAAGAGAAATAAGTACTTATACATTTAGGACCTACATATGTCTATTTTTTTAAAGCATTTTCAAAATTGATTGTCATCCTAATTACTCAATTAAATTAAAATGAATCTTTGATAAATTAAACATTCATAGTATATAATAAATACTTTTGTTTACAAATAAAACTTACCAACTTGAATAAGTCCAACACTGGAATAAATCCCCAAAGCAAGAAGCAAAATATACAGCATATGCATTGTGTAGAGTGTCTGTTAGGGCTCACATCGGTACTGATGGCCTCTGGATGTGTATTCCCTCAATATTGAATACAAATAAACCCTTGACCTATTTATCTATGAAGAAAAAAATGGCGTTCATCAACAAAATAATGATACTTGTTTATGCTAATGTAATATGCCAATGTTAACAGCTTACAGTTCTAATTCTATGAATAAAAACATATAAATTTATTTACGTTATAACTTTACACTTTGTGTATTGGGTAAACATGGGCATTAGTTGACCTTAAGTAGCGTTTTCTTATACACCAGGTCACAAGATCAAGCATATTATTTGGATGTATTCCAAACTATATCAAGGTGCAAATCCCAAGTTCGGTACAATATACAATAAAAGGTTAAGTTTGCAGACACATCCAGGATAGGAATGATATCAAATTAAACAAAACATTAATTAATTGGATTGTGTATTGCAACTTACATGTGATCAACAACGCTACATTTGTTTACAACAGAATATCACTTCTTTTCCCGCTAAACAAGCACAGTAGTTCACATTAGTTTGCTGTTCACAATATAAAAATAATCCTACAATTTAACTAATCTATTAATCAAAATTGTAAACACAAATTTCCCACCAAAATTAAAGTTGTGTATTGAATGTTGTTTTTACTTTGCATGTAATTGACACATTTCCCTATAAGGAAATTATACGTCACGAGCACCTGCTAAGCGCACCATCTATTGGGCTAAGCAACGACAACTCTTTTAATAATAAGCGCGCGAAATTCAATAATTCAAGTTTTTTTTTATTTGAGTATTTATTTTCTTTTTTGGTCAGATGATTTCATGTTTGTTAACATCAATATTGACGGCAATAAATTCAAGCCTTCAAAAATATTTCGATTGTTGTTACTCTAGAAATGGCGTCAATCAAATGTGGATTCTCAAAAATTCTAAAGAACTGCATGATGGAACCATGGAAAATATCCATTCTAAGTCATTTTCATCATGTAATAGCATTAAAACGTTTGATTTCTCCACAGGGACTTGCTCCCCTCTATCAATATTTTGTTAGAGTCAATGTGCGGTACGAAAAAAACAAATTTACTTTCTTTTTCATGTCCAAGCGATTGCCAAATTTTACAAAATTGCCCGAACAAAGCTCGATTTTGAGGCCGAAATGCAATGAATGAAGACATATTTGCGGGTTTACGAAAGGAAAATCATCCATGAAACGAATTATATAGGAAAAGGTATGGGATCAATGACTTATAAAAGAAAATCGAATTTAGGAAAAGGGGGTGGTGAAAGTAGTATCTCCCTTGTGTTTTTTTCGTACCGCACATTGACTCTAACAAAATATTGATAGAGGGGAGCAAGTCACTGTGATTTCTCTACATTATATACTTTAATTCCACATTCACAATTAAAATCTCGTTTGGCACAGCTGATTAAACGTAGCTTTATCAAAAAGAACGGAAAACGCAGGTACAAGTATTTGGTAGTCGGTTATAAAAATACTTACTTTGTCATCCGAGAGTCTAGCAAGAAAAACAAATTTACAGAAGATCAAATAATAGAAATGCTCAACTTTCTAATCGACAACATATTTGTACAGTTTGGTGGACGTGTTTTTCAGCAAACAATAGGTATCCCAATGGGCACAAATTGTGCACCATTGCGTGCCGATTTGTTTCTTCATTCATATGAAGCAGACTTCTTACAATCACTTCTAGACAAAAAGGACCGCAAACTTGCTTTATCCTTCAATCTCACATTTCGTTATATTGATGATGTCCTTTCACTAAACAATCCTCGATTTGGTGACTATTTACATCTCATATATCCGAAGGAACTTGAGATTAAGGACACTACAGATTCTGGGAGGTCCGCTTCATATTTGGATCTATTTCTCGAAATTGACACACAAGAAAGGCTTTGTACAAAGCTCTATGACAAACGTGATGACTTCAACTTTCCAATAGTTAACTTTCCCTTTCTGTGTAGCAACATTCCGTCCGCTCCAGCATATGGAGTTGACGTATCACAATTGATTCGTTATTCCAAAGCATGTGGGGAGTACAACGACTTCCTTGATAGAGCTACACGGCTGACAAGCAAATTGTTAACACAGGGGTACGTTGCTGCCAGGTTGTTGTCATCACTCAAGAAATTTTACGGACGACATCATGTGCTTGTATACATATACGGGATTTCTATCTCTCAGATGAGCACAGATGTTGGTTTGACATAGAGTTTTGTAATGTCATCCTTTCTGGATTTGACCAACACTTAATCGATCTTTGGCAACGTGACGGGTGTGTTATAGCAAGCAAGAACTGCTTACTCTTCCGGAGCACCTGAGTTCACTCTCGTTTCGACTTGATTTCGCGTTGCTGAATGCGGTTTTGTTGATATGTGTGTGTGTGTTTTATGTTGTTATGTGGTTTGTTTTGTTGTGATGATTTTTTGTCTGCCGGCTTTGTCTTTGTTTTTACGGTTTTATGTTTGGTACACCTTTGCTTCTTTCTGTTCTGTTCTGTTCAGGTATTTTCTTCCTTTTAGTAGGAGCACTCCATGTATGTTGGATCACAGTATACGAAAAATACATGTCTCGCACATCAGTGATTTCATACGATTTAAGATTCTCTGACATCAAATTTAAAAGTTCACATACTTCACATAAAACTTGGGTAAAAGTTCATTGACGTTAAAAGCGCACTAGTAGAGTTTGTGTTTATAAAATAGTTCACATATGTTACGATAAAAGTTACAAGTATAATAGCAGTTACACACTGTTATAGATAAAAACGTATATTTCGTACATATACTTACTATATTTCACAACACATATTGATATATATATAAAAAAAATGTTTCCTATCTCATCTTAAAACATAAAAAGTCATTCTCAAATACATAGGAGACGGATTCATTGGTAGTTAAAAAATTATTTCACATCAGTCTAAATAGTTTAAGACACAGTTCATCTTGTTTTACATCTTAAAAGGTAAAATTCTGATTAGTATCATCACTAATCAAAGCGCTAAAGCGTTTAAAGGCAGAGCTAAATCTAAGCACTAAAAATAAAGAACGATCTGAGTTTCATAAACTTGAAATATAGCACATCAGTTTTGTTTGTTTCCTCCGCACACTTACACATTAGAAATCTGTAATTAAGCTCCGCCCACTTCATCAAAGGTCAAAGGTCAAAAATGCTTAAGTAAACGTCAACGAGTATTGATACACGATATAAAGTGCACATTTATATCGCATTTATGTTGGGGGTATAAAAATGTACTTCCTATTTTAGACAATACGTATAACATTTAAAATACAATACACGAATAATGTTCTGTAATAGATCCTCTGGTAGCAATATTGACTGACCGATTTACCCTGTCTAGACGGAAAAAAAAACGCGAAAATCAGATAGCTTTATGACGCTATAAGGCTCTGCCTAAAACTGGTTAGAGGTAAAAGTTTGTTTACGCTTATGTCAGTAGGCATTGATCTAAAAAGGTAAAAAAAATGTCCAGATGCACGATTGTGCAACTGCGACGGTACCGAGACCCTATAGTGTCATATAAATCGATGAGCGGCACTTATGCAGTTTAAAGCACAGTTTTTGTGAAATGTTCTCAATCATCTCTAACTCAATGGGCTTCAACTTTGCAATCTAATATGGCCTGAAGTAGTTGACCATTTGCCAATAATAATTCGGCACCACCCACCCCCCTTAAAGCATCCACTGACTCATTGAAATGCTTCAGCCATGGTTTTCTTGCCATGTTTAGAGCTCTGCATTCAAGTATAAAGTGTTGTACATCTTCTATCCCCTCTTTACACATCTTGCATATTCCCTCATTAGGTTTTTTTTCCAAATTTTTCTTGATGGTATTGTAGCATATATGTATTGGTCACCAGCCTGGCTTTGACCTCGGCTTTTTGTACATATTGTTTCCTATTCTTTACACATTTCCATATGTTATGGGGGTTTCCAATAGAATCTTTTTGTATTTCAAGAAATTGGAGTGTAGACTTTGATGCTTTTTCAGTTATTTATTTGTTGTACCAGTATCTATTGATGGACTTTTTAACCATAGTTTTGCCTGCATATTTACTTGGCGGGTCTTCCAAAAGTTGTTGGACTGTTGGTATGTCATACTTGTGTAAATTCTCATCAGTTTATTTTAGAAGAATGTTCCATCAGAGTTGTCGTTGATCATCTCCCGTATTAAAATGTCTTTTTCTATGGCAAAGTCTAGCTTGGCTATCCCCAGTAGCAGATTGAAACAGTATTTGTCTAACGTTGCTTCCACTGGCTCTGCTCCAATTAGTGAGTAGGTTGCTGTTGATGCTGTTCTATCAGGCATCATTTGGAATCGTCCTCATATAGATCGTTGAAATTGTTCCAACTTTTGTACATCCGATTTAGTGGGTGTTTCGACTTCCAGGCCATACATATAACGAGGTACTACATATGTATTCCAGATTTTTAGCAATACAATAGGAGACATCCCAGATCTTGCATGTAGTCCTGCTCCTAATAAGGTGTAAATTGTTTTTCTTCCCAGTTGGACCCTTTCTTCCACATTAACCTTGTTGTTTGAATGGTACGTGAGCCCTAGGTGTTTTAGTTTGTCTACTCTACGTATATCCTGTTTTTTTCCAGTTGATAGGTTCCATGCGGATTTGCCCTAGGTTTTGACATACATATGACCTCTGTCTTGCCTGGATTTAGCTTGACTAGATCTCGTCTTGTATTAAATTGCACTAGGTCAACCATGGCTTGTATCTCTGTTGATGCTCCAAGCAATACTATGTCGTCTGCGCAGTTGGGTGATGCAACACATATTGTTCATATTTTAGCTCCCATATTGCTTGCTGATATACAATCCAAGATGGTGTTGTTATAACGTTTGTATAGAAGAGTTGATAGTTAGGCTCCTTGTCTTATGCCTTGCCCAATTTTGATGTTTTCAGTGACTTCACCATTCCATTTAACTTTAAATGTCATACCAGTGTACATATTACATAGCAGTGTCCACATGTCTCCCACTACCCCATCATGGTACAATTTATTCAGCATAATGTCATGGTTGACAGTGTCAAAGGCTTTCTCAGCATCTAGAGCAAGTACTTCTAGTTCCATATTGAGCTTCATGTATATTGAGATGGTTTCTGCTGTGATAAAGGCTGTAAATTTGCTGGAGGATCTTTGAAGTTGGTTTTGGGATTTCTTTGATTGGTCCTCTAGTCTGTCCTTTATTATAGATTCAAGTATTTTTGAGAAAGTATTTGTTACCACAATTCCTCTGTAGTTTCCAGGTAGGGTTTTGTCTTTTCCCTTTTTGAGTATTGGAGTAAGGATTCCACTTTTTAGTATGTCTGTCACATCAAGTTCCTGGAAGATTTGATTAATAATGTCACTCAGATATGTTGCTAGTTCGTCTTTTGCGTGGCGAAAATGCTCAGCTTGTATGCCTTTTTCATCAGCAGATTTTCCGGGATTCAGTTTCTCAATTGCTTTGATCACTTCTTGGACAGTTGTTTTTGGAACTGGAATTTTTGGGTTCACATGTGATGATATTGTCATATTTTGAAGATTACATAACTTTTGCCTTTCATAGTCAAAATGTTCCTTAGCAGTGGGTGTAGCCAGATCTTCAAAGTGGGCTTTCCACCCATCCATTATTTGCTCGCCAGAGTAATTTGTGTCGTTGATTGAGAGCGAGTCTGTGGTCGTTGATGTTCCAGATCTTTGTCGACGTATGAGTTGATGGAAAGTTCTGGAGTCATTATCTGAATTTTGCATGATATTTTCTATCAGTTTATCCTGTTTTGATGCATGGGCTTGTCGTTGTAATTGACGTAGTTCCCTTTTCTTTTTTGTCATCACACGTTTCTCCTCATCATTATTTGGTTGTGTCCTCTTACTATTCTTATATATCCAGTGTGCATGTTTAGCTTCTCTAGTTTTTGCTTATTTTGTTGTTCCAAATTCCTCTCCCTGTGGTTTTCAGTGATTTAAGCTTCCTGTATCTTGGTATGGCCTTTGCTCCTGCCCCGTGTAGTATATTTTCTAGATGTAATATCTTTCCTTCAGCTGTTGTGTTCGTATTGCCTACTTGTATGAGTTCTTCTTTAATGCAGTTTTGGTATACCCTTCGATCACATTTATCCCATTTTGGTTTTGGCAGTATTTTCGTATGTTCTTTTGCTGTTTTCTTGAGGTCCAATTTGATTCCCATTTGTACTAGAGTATGGTCCGATGTGTTCAGTGGGTCCATATCATATATATTGACTGTGGCATTCAAGTTTTCGTGCTCTTTGAGTAGAAAATAGTCGATTTGTGATTCATACTTTCCATTATGATGAAAAAAGGTGTGCTTTTCTGAGTAGTTGTCCACCAGGTAAAGCTGACAGTTTCCTATGAATTGTCCCAGTAGTTTGTCTCCTGGTCTGTTATCCCGATGTAATGATGCATGTAGGTCTCCACATAGAACAATATAATGGGTTGGCTCATATTTTTCAATTATTTCTGTTAGTTGGACCAGGTTATCTTTATATTCTCTATCTGCCTCCTTCATGTCTGATGGCATATATACGTTAATGATACAGCATCTTGTGGGTTTATTATTGATTGTTATCACTTGAATACGACTATTGCCGTCTGGCATGATGTTTATGGTGTTGTCAAGGCATTTTTTTCCAAAAAACAGCTATCCCTCCATTTCCTCGCCAAGACTTGAAGTCCAATCTAACATCATCATCATCTACTGCTTTTGTAAAGACATTGTAACGCTCATCAAAGTTGTCCAATATACCCTTTTCTAATGATAGAAGCCAGTGTTCTCAGTTGTATACAGACGATGTCGCATCGGTTTAGTACATTTTTTAGGTATACTGAGTTTCCTTTGGCGTTCTGAATATTTATTGTTCCGATGGTGGTGGGTTTGCCTTGTTTTTCTCTTCCCCTGTCCATGTTACGGTTGTCGCTCTGCCTGCTCCTAAAAAGGCCTACTGTGTGATTTCCTCTCCTGATCACTGTAATTGGTTATCTCCCTTTCTGGATTTTTGCAGCTGGTATTTTCCTTTTTATCAAATGTATGGCTTTTCCTCCATTGGAGGTTAAGGGTACGGAATTCTCCATTCGGTCTGTTGCTGTCATTTTGCTTCCTGGTGATTGGTGGTTTATTTTTGTGCAAGCTATGTTGTGTATGATGGTGGCTTGATTCATTCTTACTGTTTGTGTTGTCCTGTTGTTTTTCGTATGGCCTCCCTTGGCATTTTCTGTTTATTCGTACAGGGATATGCTGAGCTTCTGATAGATTTTCCTTGTTGCAACTTTCATGACCATGCTTTGCATTTTGCTCCTGTTGTCTATGGATGTTGTTGTGGCAATCTGAAGGTGGACTGTTAATATTGCATCGTTGCATGTATTGGCTATGGATGTTATAGCTTGAGCTGGCATCTGGAGATTCTTGTTGAATGCAGTTGTCGTAGACCCTTTTTTGAGAGAAGTTATAACCATATTCTTGTTGAAGGTTTTTGTAAAAGTCATATGTATGTTGACCGTAGTTGGTATCATAGTATGTTTCTGGGCTGTGACTGTTATATTGCAGTTGTTGATTGTACATATAGTTGTAGTATTCCTGGTGGTGATGGTTATTCACTAAGGTGGATTGTTTCGTAAATGGGTGTGTTCATATCAACAAATATTGTCATAGTCTTTTTGGACTTACGATATACATGTATAATTGACTTTTATTGCCCTATTGGTCCTCTTTTGCGCCTCGCATATAATTCAAGACTTATCAGATGCGCTCTAATCAAAATTTGAAAATGCCAAGCACTATATAAATATTAAGATGATAGAACAATAAAACCAACAAGAGTCACCCAGGAGCCCGAATCGCTCACCTGGTGTGAAATGTTACTCATAAGCTGGAAAAACCAAGGAACTAATTCCTAAAGTGTAATTCCTTGGAAAAACTCAGGTCTGGTGGGCCTTTAAAGCAACATGTTCTGAAAATGGTCAATGTGGCACTACAGCTCTGAACCAATTAAACATTTTGTAAATCTTGATGTATGCAACAATATACAATTTAAATTTTGCAAATCTCTGATATATTTTCAGCACAGGATACGGTCACGGCATTTTTGCCGTACCAATGAGAAAGTCCCATTGTTACGGCAAAAATGAAAATCGGGAACGAATGACGAGGTGGAGACCGAATCAATTTCGACCGTAACAATAAGAATTTTCTTATTATTACGGCAAATTTATTTATGAAAAAGAGACTCATTAGAGTTTACCAAACATAAGATGTTTTATAGTTGCTTTCTTCTCCAATTAACAATTTTTTATTATATCTAAGCTGAATTTGAAACTTTCCTTTCTTGTGTAGCAACATTCCGTCCGCTCCAGCTTATATATGCCATATATGGAGTTTACGTATCTCAATTGATTCGTTACTCCAGAGCGTGCGGGACTTACATCGATTTCCATAGCAGAGCGACACGTCTGACGCAAAAATTGCTCACACAGGGTTATGTTGCTCCTCGGTTGCTGTCTTCACTCAAGAAATTTTAAGGAAGACACCATGCACTTATAGCCAAATATGGGATTTCGATCTCTCAGAAGAGTGCAGACGATCTCTCAGATGAGTGCAGATGTTGGTTTGTCATAGGGTTTTGTTCTGTCTTTTTTTACCGGATGTGACACACTGAATTGACCGTTGGCAACGCGACGGGTGTGCTATAGCAAGCAGAAACCGGAAACCGCTTACTCTTCCGGAGCACCTGAGTTCACTCTCGTTTCGACTGGAGTTCGCGTTGTTGACTGACATTCAGTTTTTTTTTTGTGTGTTTCCATGTTTTACATGTTGTCTGTTTTTGTCCCGTTCTTGCTGGTGTTTACTGGCATCGGATACCCCATTGGTTCCTGTGATTCTTAAAATGGATGTAGACGTTTAGTCTGTTCTGCATCCGTCGTCTGTGATTGATGACTTGAATGGTTTCAACAGAAATGCACAGGATAAAAGCAAAACCCGAGTTGTGTCGCTTGAACCATAAGTTGAGTTAATGAGTACTATTGCCCGTATGTTTTATATATATGATTCAATAAAATGTTAGGTCTTTATATTTCATTTCGTTACAATAACAATAAGAATTTTTTATTGTTACGGTTTTGCCCAAATTTGCTGTAACAGTATCCTGTGCCAATATATTTTCAGTGATTGCTCAATATGTGCCAATTCAAGAAGAAATAAAGAAAAGAGACAATAACTCCTAAAAGAAATGTCAGATCTTCCTAAATCAAAAGTACGGGTAGATGATAAGGTTTTTACTCCCTACCAGAATTTTGAAATCTAACTTTTTTATGTTATTTGCCAAAAAAACTGCAATTTATCCCAAGGTTCGATCCTATTTTGAACCGTGGCCGCCATGTTTAATCACAAATCAAAAATCAAATCTATAGTTTTGTACCAACTATCCTTATTAACAACTGCTACAAGTTTAGTAGAAATAGAGACTTTTGGTGTCAGAGTAGTTAATATTATCAACGAAGAGGAGGAGAATTGAATGGCGTAATGAAGCAATCCCTTGTATAATGGTCTACAACCTTCTACATAGAACATATGTATTGATGTACATGTATTGATGTGCTTATAAACCATCATGACCATATCGTTATGCTATTCTTTTTTTTTCTTCTTCAAATATAAGATCTGCGGCTAAATAAATGGCCAATTAGAAAATGCATCAAGAAAAGTGCAATAACTACTACATTGGTTGTTGTATCTCAAAATGCCCTACCAGAGTTTGAATATCTACAACAGGCACCAATGGGGCATGGCATTCGAGTGCCAAAAGACCGAAAGGGTACCAGTTAACATGAACAAGAACAGCACGAATGAACACAAACACAATATCAACCGAACAGAAATCAACAACGGGAACTCAAGTCGTAAAGAGAGTGAACTCAAAAGCCCCGGAATAATAAGCAGTTCCTGCTTGTTACCCGTAACATCTTGCAATACAATTTGCCCCTATGTTCTATTTCTAGTCTTTAAAGGAGAAGATTGTTTTATTAGTTGGTCGGAAAGCTGACATATATTACTATATTAACTTACAGAACATGAACAAATGGCCTGTTCGAAATTCATAAATTCTTTCTTTGAAAACTTTCGATTTTTCTACTCTGTACACCATCCACAGGGACTTGCTCCCCTCTATCAATATTTTTGTCCGTACCGCACATTGACTCTATAACAAAATATTGATAGAGGGGGGTCCTTAAAGAACACGAACAAAAGGCGGTCCAAAATCTAGGAACTATGTTCTTTTAGGCTTCTTGTAGAACATATTATAATTAAAGATAAGATCTGTTACCCAATGGACAAAGTGTACATATGTTAGCATATTTTCAACGTATTTTTCACATTTCGAGGAGGTATTTTTTCAGCAACAAGTTGGCCGAGAAGGGGCGTACGACTAGACTGAGCAAATATCCACAGAGAAATATAATATAAATTTATTTTAATTTTTTGCTGACGTTAAAAACAATATACAAACATGATGTTCACTACGTACAATAAGATGGCAATACGTGTTACTACCGTACAATAAGAAATGGAAGAAACCTGTTGCCGGGCCTGTTGCGACTTAAAATTCTTTAGAATGTATTACAATCATAATGTTCTTCTACGATATTTTTACCGTGTATTCCCAGTTCGGTAATTGTGTACATTTACCATTTCCCTTTTGGGAGATCGGTCTACTTGGACACCACATCTATGAAAAGGAACACCAAGATTCATTTCATATAGGTTACCTAGAAACGAGAGGAGTATACCTGATTTTCCGAAACCTCTTGGTTTTTTTATTATGCAATGAAGTTTAAAAAACAAATATTTGTCCATGCTCCGCGCAGACTAATTTTTATTCTGGTTTGAGAACTAATCTAGCCCCCCCTTTTCAAGTTAAATGGTCGGTCTCTAAGTAAAAAGTTGAGTGGAGATTTACCATTCCACGTTAATGAGTTAAACATTCAACGGAATTAAGCTAAATGGTGGCATTTTGTTGCTTCATGTAATTAACCGTTTGGGAAAGTCGTTTTGGGTGTTGGGTCCTTAAGATATCTTCTCCTTCTATGTGTTTCACATCTTATGAACAATTAAGCACAAATTGAGTCGATTGACTCGACATGGCTGTGCTGGTTTCTTCCACACTTTAAGATCGGTTCATTTCACATATGACATGTAAAGTTATCTTTCTTTGCCTGTTCCAGGTAAGCAACGAAACTTTCCCCACCTGTATGTGATTGGATTTCTTAGTTACTTGCCTAAGGTCGGTGGTCCTTTCTACCTACTACAGTTAACTCATGGAACAATCTTCCAAGGGCCGTTCAAAACTGTAAATTTCTTTCAATCTTCAAAAAAAGTATCAAGGTTCATAATGACAAATTACCGTGCTATTACTACTCCGGAAAAAGGCAAGACCAAATCCCCACTCCACGCTAAACTTCGACTAAACTCTAGCTCATTGAATTATGATCTCTTCTTACGCACTTGTTCAATATCCTAACTGTCGTTGCGGAAACATTGAAAGCAATAAACACTTTTTGTTTGATTGCGCATTTTTCACAGAAATACGCTAAGAAATGCTTCCTACCCCAGACATAGGTTGGTCATCTTAGTAATAATTTGGTTCCCAAGTTCGGTATTTTTGGTTTTATTGTTCTATGCTCTTCATAATCATATAGGTTTGGCATTTTCAATATTTTTGGCAGAGCGCCTCTGATGAGTCTTGAAAAGACGAAACGCGCGTCAAGCGTAGCAAAATTTATTGTCTGGAACTTTGTTGTCATTTTTATTTCGAACACCCATGAAGGTTAGCACTGATGGTGGAGTTTTAATTCCCCGAGGTTAGCCCGCTCCGGCACCAACTCTTTTGTGTTGGAGAACACATCAAAGCTTTAAATTATCCGTTCAAATTTCAAAATTGTCTAAACCCTAAGGTTCTTCCTACCCCAGACATAGGTTGATCATCTAAGTAATAATTTGGTTCCCAAGTTCGGTATTTTTGGTTTTATTGTTCTATGCTCTTCATAATCATATAGGTTTGGCATTTTCAATATTTTTGGCAGAGCACCTCTGATGAGTCTTGAATAGACGAAACTCGCGTCAGGCGTAGCAAAATTTATTGTCTGCAACTTTGTTGTCATTTTTATTTCGAATACCCATGAAGGTTAGCACTGATGGTGGAGCTTTAATTCCCCGAGGTTAGCCCGCTCCGGCACCAACACTTTTTTGTTGGAAAAACCCTAAGGTTCTTCCAACCCCAGACATAGGTTGATCATCTTAGTAATAATTTGGTTCCTAAGTTCGGTATTTTTGGTTTTATTGTTCGATGCTCTTCATAATCATATAGGTTTGGCATTTTCAATATTTTTGGTAGAACGCCTCTGATGAGTCTTGAATAGACGAAACGCGCGTCGGGCGTAGCAAAATTCATTTTCTGGAACTTTGTTTTCATTTTTATTTCGAACACCCGTGAAAGTTAGCACTGCTGGTGGAATTTCAATTCCCCGAGGTTTATCCGCTCTGGCACCAACACTTTTGTGTTGGAGAACACATCAAAGCTTTAAATTATCCGTTTAAATTTCAAAATTGTCTAAACCCTAAGGTTCTTCCAACCCCAACCATAGGTTGATCATCTTAGTAATAATTTGGTTCCCAAGTTCGGTATTTTTGGTTTTATTGTTCTATGCTCTTCATAATCATATCGGTTTGGCATTTTCAATATTTTTGGCAGAGCGCCTCTGATGAGTCTCGAAAAGACAAACCGCGCGTCAGGCGTAGCAAAATTTATTGTCTGGAACTTTGTTGTCATCTTTATTTCGAACACCTGTGAAGGTTAGCATTGCTGGTGGAGTTTTAATTCCCCGAGGTTAGCCCGCTCCGGCACCAACTCTTTTGTGTTGGAGAACACATCAAAGCTTTAAATTATCCGTTTAAATTTTAAAATTGTCTAAACCCGGTCCCAAGTTCGGTATTTTTGGTTTTATTGTTCTATGCTCTTCATAATCATATAGGTTTGGCATTTTCAATATTTTTGGAAGAGCGCCTCTGATGAGTCTTGAAAAGACGAAATGCGCGTCAGGCGTAGCAAAATTCATTTTCTGGAACTTTGTTGTCATTTTTATTTCGAACACCCGTGAAGGTTAGCATTGCTGGTGGAGTTTTAATTCCCCGAGGTTAGCCCGCTCCGGCACCAACTCTTTTGTGTTGGAGAACACATCAAAGCTTTAAATTATCCGTTTAAATTTCAAAATTGTCTTAACCCTAAGGTTCTTCCTACCGCAGGCATAGGTTGATCATCTTGATAATAATTTGGTTCCTAAGTTCGGTATTTTTGGTTTTATTGTTCTATGCTCTTCATATCATATAGGTTTGGCATTTTCAATATTTTTGGCAGAGCGACTCTGGTGAGTCTTGTACAGACGAAACGCGCTTCAGTCGTAGCAAAATTCATTTTCTGGAACTTTGTTGTCATTTTTATTTCTCACTTATCGCTGCTTTAAAAATCGCCATCGACACTAAACCTGCTAATGTTTGGATCACCTGTTAATGTTTGGTCAAAATATTTAAACGATAATGAAAATAAAAACAAACCTTTTTTAAATTGTTCAAAATTACATTTATTATTATATTTTTTTATGTCCAAAAGATGTATTTAGACATTATGCCTTCAGTTTATCACTTCCATTTCATCAAACTTACATTTCTCTTTTCCCCATTTTGGCCATTAGATTGAATTATCATATGATGTAATCTTTTATTGCTCATCATCTATTGAAACTTATTTCCTTTTTTCCTTTTTACTTAACTTTATCATTGTATCCTTGCACGTCTTTATATTGTCTTTAAGTTATTGTATGTGCTCCTTGATTGTATAGTTTGTAGCTAATACCGGCATGTGTATTAAGGAGACAGATTAATTATAAGCATTCTTGCTTGTTTCTAAATCCTTTAATAAAATATGTTGAAAAATATATCTTGTAATTTATCTTTTCTTTATTTAATAAATATGTTTATACTAAAGTCGGTGGTATCCTCCGGGTACTCCGGTTTCCTCCACCATTAAAACTGGCCGACCTATATGACCCAGGTGCGTCAAAAAGGGCGTTAAACACCAACACAACAACCGATAAGTAGAGTGCGAAAACCCTCACACCCATTCTTCTGCACAACGAACTTAAGGAAGACAACTGTTTTTAGTGTCCGCTCGCGCCAAGTTTCTATTTTTCATGACGTATACAATAACAAATTCGTGTTATTCGCATGGTGTAAATGTATTTGCTGGACTTTTTACAAACGTTTTTTTAACGGTGATTCATTGAGTAAAATACCTTCCATTGACGCTGACAAGATATTACTCATCTGTACCATTTTAAGGAAAGCGTTAGCTGTCTTATGTAGTCTTAGATTAATCCTGGTGATACTGATAAAATTGGAATTTAGAATTTTAAATTTTAGTTCAGAACCCATAAAATGGCATCAAAAACTTCAAAGTTTAGACATATCTCACAGTCAACGCAGATTCTCTAATTTTATCACTCTCTGTAAAGTCTATAAGTTGATAAAACAGTTATTTAATACATGTTCATGGAGCAATCAAATTATTATGCCCTCGGTGCTCTGGAGATGGTTTAGGAATTTAGTTCTATTCTTAAACTACCTCCAGCACATCGGAATAATTGTTTTGACTGCTCCATGAACAGGCATTGACTGCTCCATGAACAGGCATTAAATAACTGTATACTGTCAATGCTATAAAAAAGGAATGTCACCAAGATCGCAATGGAAAGGGGGGGGGGGGTTTGGCGAGCCATAAAACTTGGTTTAACCCACCATTACATTTGAAAAGCCTGGACTAAGCCTTGACCATTGCGATCTATAGCTATTCCGGGGTGTCTTCCATGTTTTGTCTTTTCTCTTGGACATTGAGATTGATCCCTCAAGTTCGGTTATTTTGTTATTACCTTTATTTCCTGTTTCTAGAGCACCTCACTATGATACGTTTGTTCTGTTGGTTGTGAAGGTGTGTCTTTTTGTAAATGTCTTGGTTGCTACGGAATTGCCGCTGTAATTTTTTAAATTGTAATAACCTATATGGTCTTATTCCTATCACTAGTCATGCATTTGTTTTGTCTCCTTGTCTTTTGTTACCAATATTGCCCCTTTTGGAATATTCATAGTTGGCATGTTGTTGCTATAATGAGTTGATACGTGAATACTACAATAACTAATTTATTAGATTAACATTTATTATAGCAAATATATATAACAAAACAATAACAAGTTATAAAACAACAGATAATAAAATATAATATCAACCAATTTGATAATTTAATTTTGTTATATCTCTTTGGTATACAAATTCTTCCACAGGATCATAACTGAAAGAACATGACCGTCTTTCATAACAAAACCATCCTGCTACATTGTAAAACTTCAAGGCATTAAAGTATGTATTTAAGAGTACTGTATGTAAAAAAGTGCATCCACCTTAAACACGGTCGAATGAAAAGTAAATATCAAATTAAATCCAGAACAGTAAGTAAGAATATAATTCGGAGTAAACATGATTATATTTTCAAATGTTTCCTTTCTTTTTTTTTTATTTCAAAGAGGTGAAAAGATGAGCTTGTAAATGAGTCGAAACTGTTAATACGTATTATTTATGTACAAACATATGACATTTTAAACGTTTTACGTATCACCTTTTGAAACCTTTTCATTGCGAATTATTTAAACGATAACAAGCGGTTATTTACTTATCCACTAGAACGTAGCATTAAAACTTTCAATTCCCCCAACCCCAGAGTTCTGAGACCTTTTAAAAAATCTTAATTATCTGTGGTTATTTATATTTTTCGAACAGCATTATCAACGAATGCCGTCACCAGGAATCGAACCCTGACTGCCCTGGTGCATACCTAAGCTGGCAACCGCCTATTGTTTTTCAGATAACAGTTGTGCACCAGCCAAGTGCAAAATAGCCAGCTCGAATGAGTTGAAGATTTAAACCTATTCTGTGGTCTATAAAACTAGAGACTCCCAGGAGCCTGAATCGCTCACCTTGTATTCGATGATACTTATATGCTGGATATTTTAACAAAGGGCTGCTACTCTGTGGAATAATCAATTTTAATGTTCTAAGGGAAACAACTCCTATCAAGAAAGGTCTTACAACTTTGACCCCCCATTACATAATTTTTAGATCTTTATGTGCTTAACCATATGCAATTTAAATTTTTCAAATATCTTGTATTGTTTCAAGATATAAGTCTTAAAAGAGCAAAATTTGAAAAAAAAACCCAAGAAAAAGGGCAATAACTCCTACAACCATTGTCAGATCTTCTTCAAAACTTCAGGGCAGGTAGATCTTTACGTGCTGACAATTATTACCCAAATAGAATTTAAATATCTGTTACCATTTTTGAGTAATTTGCAAAAAACTGCAATTCACCATAATGTTCTATTTTTAGCAATGGCGGCCATGTTTTTTGTCGAATCGAAATTTCGAACAATAATTTTGTAGACCACATACTACTGAACAACCCTACCAAGTTTCATTTCATTTGACTAAGCAGTTTCAGAGAAGAAGATTTTTGAAAAGTTGAACAAAAAACTGTGAAAATGGTCAATTTTTACAATCCAAGGGGTATAACTCCTAAAGGAACGATCATACAACTTTGACTCTGTTACAACTTTTGTAGATCTTGATGTGCTTAGTCACATGCAATTTAAATTTTTGAAATATCTTGTATAGTTTTCAAGATATAGGGCTAAATAAGTAATTTTTTTGAAAAAAAATCCAGAAAAAGGGCAATAACTCCTACATCGGTTATTGGATCTTCTCGAAAATTTCTGGGCAGGTAGATCTTGAGGTGCTGATTACTTTTTGCCAGAATTTTGATATCTGTTAAGGTTTTTGAGTAATTTGCAAAAAACTGCAATTTACCCCTATGTTCTATTTTTAGCCATGGCGGCCATGTTTTTTGTCGAATCGAAATTTTGAACTATAGTTTTGTAGAGGACATACTACAGAACAACCCTACTAAGTTTCATCGTTTCAGAGAAGAAGATTTTTGAAAAGTTGAACGACGGACGACAGACGACGGACGACGGACGCCAAGTGATGGCAAATGCTCACATTGCCTTCGGCAAGGTGAGCTAAAATGGCTTGATATCAACGAATTTAAACGGTCCCGTTATACTAGTCTATGGAAAAAAATATTCATGTGTGCTATTAAAAGTTGTGGTTTGTCGTACAAATTTAATAATGTCGTGTTTTAAATCATAATGTTTTGTAAGTAAATTCTGCACTTTGAGCCATGGGGAGTGTTACAGGGGAGATGGTGTGTTACAATGTGTAGGGAGGGATGACTGACGATATATATTCAAATATTAAATTTGACTAAGATATAGGACACAAAGTTACAGTAAACAGGTAATGTAATAAAATGCATGTAAACGAGAAAAAAAACCATATAACAATATTTAACACTTTTCATGATGATATGGTGTAACAGTCATAAAACTGTCAACAACAATTTTAACATATACATATAACAAAGAGATACAGATACCAATATAACAATGCCGAAAACGGTAACTATAAAGTCTCAATTTGACTTCACAAATTGAATAAATGTTTGGCACTGTTGATCACAACCAACTCGATGTACCAACAAATTAAAATATCCTAAGGCAACTGTGAAGTTTTATGAAGCAACTGGTGATTAAAGTTGTACAGATTGGTCTTGGATCTTCAGTTTTGTAGTCATAGTTCGCATTAAAAAAGCAATAATTTTACGCATACAGACATTTCAATTGTTCAAATTAAATGCAGTTGTAATCTCGAATATTTAACTGGGTAAATAACTACATTCGGGGAACAACATAACTTTTGTCCGTGCCTTCGTTGTGTATTATTTGTAATACTTGGTATAACTTAAAGCTATAAACACGGATTTTACTTTGAACATTCGCATTTGTTCGCTCGAGCTCTTTAGTGAAACTTTTTATCGGTTTTACCTGCCACAAATAACGGTCGCTTTGAAAGCTTTTAAATAAAAGCAAAACAATATATATCACATTTGAATACGTCATCTTCTGATGTGCTCTAACCAACAACAAAACAAATATATTTGACCTCAAACGGGACACGAAGGGTAAACCAGATGTGTAAAACAGTAATTATGGCTGACAGAACCATAGATCAGTGTACAGTAGACAGTTTTACCTAGAGATTTAGGAAAAACGGGATGTAGATCATATTGGTTCGTCGTAGGATGTCTGATGCCGTCTGGATCTCGGGAACCTGATGTAATAAGTTTTCCAGACGACACAGACCTTCCTCGTGTCCATAGTGGCATATAGTAAACCACAAGAGTGTCTCCACATATCTGTCATGAATTTCTGCTACCATACTGTCCTGGTGTTCCTTGTCTGTAATAGAAAACGTGTTCGAGTTAATTTGGCAATTACTTTAATTCTAAGGTTCTTCCTACCCAAGGCTAAATTGGTCTTAGGCATATTAAGGTTCCATTCGGTATATTTGGGTTTTATTGTTCTATGCTCCCTATCTTCAATAACCATCTTTTAGCGCGTCTGGTGTTGCAAAGTGTAATACTATTCAGTTGTTTTGTGTTGTCTTTTTCGTGCTGTTCTCTTTTGTGTTTACTAGTTTTGTCTTTGTCTTTTTGGACTTTTGACATTCAGATGCCCCATTCGTTCCTCTGCTTCTTGGTTAGGGTTAGTGTTAACTCAACCCTAACCCTAACCATTCATTTGCCCTCAATCTGTATGTTAGTTGAACAGACTTAATAGTGAAGTATCAACAACAATTATATACAGAAACAATTTCAAATATGTACAGAATTGTTCAGTATATGATCACGATATTTGCAGTAGAACTCTCGTCTTACGAAGTACACCCCAATGTAGTAGTTAACATAAAAAATGAAATAAAAAACTTGACAAGTTTGATTTTGTCGTTCTTTACCGGATTTGATCCATACATCGATCATTGGCAATGTAACGGGTGTGCTATTGAAAGCAGGAACTGCTTCCTCTTCCGGGGCACCTGAGTTCACTTTCGTTTTGATTTGAGTTGGAGTTGCTGATCGCGGTTTTTTTGGTGACGACTTCATGTCTACAGATTTTACCGGATTCACAACATTTGATTACCCCATTTGTATACAGGGAAATTTTGTTCACGTGAAATTCACATGAAATCAGGGTTAACGTGAATTTCACGTGAAACATTCACGTGAATTTCACATCAAACGAGCAATTTAACGTGAATTTCACGTGAAATTCACGTTGATATCATGTTAAATTCACGTGAATTTCACATGAAAATTCTGAAAAATGAGAAATTTTTCTTAAATATTTGTAGAATTGCATGAAAGTTATAGAACATTAAAAATGTTGAGAACATTTTTCACATGAAATTCACGTGAACTTCACGTTAATTTCATGTGAAATTCACATGAACAAAAATTTCTCTGTGTACTCCTCTACTTATTTCGATTGATATTTAATGAATCAGACATGTTTTTTACTTTTTCAATATGACTTATGTAATAAGTAAATCCTTACCTTGACTTAACAGAAGTATGATTTGTAAACAAGTATACTCCTCTAGCTGTACAGACATCTTATTAAACACAAACATACTGTGGCAAATCAGTTTGAAAAACTTGTCCATCTCACTTGTTGCTAGTTTTGATTCTAATTCTTTTTCGAATTGTTTAATGTACATCCTTATTTTGTCTAACTTCTGGAGATGAAACTGTTCAAATGTCAGAACTGTTTTCTGGTCAGTCGATCCTGGCTGTGCTGCTTTCGTGATAAGCAAGACGTTGTGCCACTTTTCTGACAGTAGTGTAGAGTGGACTTCTAACGGGAATTCACTGTAAAACGGAAGATGATGCGTCCATGTTGCTAGCTGTGAGAAAAAATCTTTCCCCAGGTCACTCATTTTCTGCATCACCATGTTCCATGATTTGTCCACCAGGCTGAAATCAAGCTTTATACTCAAGTATTTTTGACACTCTAATGTTTCATTTAATAAACTTTTACAATTTGTACTTTGGAACCGATACGGCCCAGGACTTTGCAAATATGTCTTCATTACTGCCAAATAGTCTTTGTTTTTAGTTTTGTGTGAAGACTGTGTCCTTTCACTTGATTTTGAGCTAGCATTTGATGACATCTTTACTTCAGAATTATCACCGGGTTTTAATTGCTTATCGTCTTCAATCTTTGATGTAGAGTGAACATCTTCTGTAACATTTGAGGTTTTTACAGAATCAGTGTCAGAGCTTTTTTTCAAATTCCTTAAAGTTTCAAATTCGTGAATACTCTGAATGAAAGTTTCGTTTTCTTCTACAAGCTTATAATCAGTTTGCCCGTTTGTCCCTCGTTCGCTTAACTGCAATTGGTCTTCAATATCTTGTACTTTTATATGTTTCCTGATATTTCCAATGTTTTCCGATACCTCCTTTTGTAAAACAGATGTCAACATTTCTCCTTTTCTTAATTCAGCATTGCTTTTATCATTGAAGTGTCTAGTAAAAAATAAGTTTCTTTCTTTATTTTTCCTGTAACCAAAAGTGTTTGTTCTCTTATCGCGATCCACATCACACCTTTTTGTCTTGTCATAATCATCATCGTATAATTGCTCGGTGTAAGCCGACTGTTTACTCATATTTCTGCTTTCGACTTCTGTATTTGTATACAGCACGTTATCACATTTTGAACAACTAGCATCTCCTACCTCTTGACTCGTTTCAGAACAAAACGAGCAGTCTGTCAAATTATGCCTATACATTGTATCAAGAGTTTTTGAATGTTTCATATTTTTCTCTATTTCCGGAACATGTATACTCGTGTTCTGGGGATATTGGATATTCTCACATGCCTCATTCCACGGGTTTTCAATCCTATAAGCAACGTTATTAACTTCCTGTAATTCACCTTGATTTCTTTCAGGTGTATAATAAGGGTTACGATACAGCACGTGGTGTGCCCATCTTGCTTCATCCACGTTTGATATGTAAGCGCAGGTATCGTTTTCTACTACAGGAAACGGAACTGTGAACCCATCTTTTTGTCTTCTCAAGTTTGCTGTTTCTATACAATTGACATCATCAGGCATAAGAGGAACTTGCCTGTGAATCTTGAAAGGATCGAATTGTGCTGCTTTTCTCTCTGGACTATTTGGAACGTAAGGACCGCACAAAATATCTTTTTTCTTGCAAAAATTCTGTCTGATATTCATCATGCAAGGATCAATAAAAAAATCTCTTACCCCTTTTAGATTTGAGCATGTAGACTTGTATGAATCGCAAGATACATCTTTTTTCCAAACTAAACTTTGCGAAGGGCTTTCTGTCGGCTGAATATATCCTCCATTAGTTTTACCTGCTTTTTCTTTGTGAACGTAAGCAATAGCTTCATCGCTACTTTTCCATTGGGGCAGAAAATCAACAACAGGCTTTTGAGTCGCACTGGAGTACTTCTTCTTACACTTTTTGTACTTAATCTTTGAAAATAATATACAAAACCAAATTAACAAGTGTCAAAGTTTTTTTTACATTAAAAGATAGGAAAAACAACCATGATTGAAGTAGAATGACACAATAGACCTTGCTACTTTGTTTTTATTTGTTTTGTATACTAGTAGATGAAATGAAATTAATTATCAAAAGGGTCTATGATTAACATTATGTCACTAAGATGGTGCGAAATTTCATGAAAATCTATTGAAGGGTTTAGAAGGAGATTCAGATGAGAGATGAGTTGTTTAATGGCCAAGTCCTCGTCTCAAAGCTTTCGTCAAGTTTCTTTGAGTGTTTCTGTCAAGAGGAGAACACAAATGTACTTCCTCGAATCTTCGAATGCGCGCAATTTCATGCTCAAAACGGATGCAAAAAGCAAAATTCGCTGGCAGACCAGATGTCCCCAAGGGTGATCACCAGTATGGTCACCAGACCGCTGGCCAAGGGTGATCATCAGTATGGTCACCAGATCGCTGACAGACCAGATGTCCCCAAGGGTGATCATCAGTATGGTCACCAGGTCGCTGACAGACCAGATGTCCTCAAGGGTGATCATCAGTATGGTCACCAGGTCGCTGACAGACCAGATGTCCCCAAGGGTGATCATCAGTATGGTCACCAGGTCGCTGACAGACCAGATGTCTCCAAGGGTGATTACCAGTTTGGTCACCAGACCGCTGGCAGACCAGATGTCCCCAAGGGTGATCACAGTATGGTTATCAGACTTATCTGAGTCGAATTCTATCTAATACTTTATGATTACAATTGTTTAAACTCAAAGTAATTAAAATCACTAATTATCTTTACTTGTATTGCACGTGGTTGATATCCTCAGTGCTAGATTGGGCTTTATTTTGAAACTTTTTGGGTATGAGTACTTATTGTTTTATTCTTTTCAATAACACCTTTCAATCATAATTATTTAAATACCATCATGAGTTCATGAGTTTATCGACTATAAAAAGTTCGCAATCTTTTTGTCTGCTTCATATGAACGAATGCATAGGTAATCAAACAATTGCACAATAAGTGTCCATAAGAAGATCAATTGTCTGCTAAAAAGCATGACACCAAAATAAACAAATGTTTTGTGGAAGAAAATGAATTAAATTATAATTAGTACTTGATATTTGTACCTGAGTTTTACGTTCCTTCTGAATATTTTCGCATGCTTCACCCCACGCATCGTTGGTCCTATAAGCCATGTAATCGTCCTGCAAATGACATCGATTTCTTTCAGTGCCATAGCTAGGGTTACGACCGTGATGTGTCAGTCTTGTCTCTTCGACGTTCGACCTGTACCCTCTCACGTCTGTTCCTTCTACTGGAAACGGGGCTGTGAATCCATCGTTTTCTCTGCCCGAGTTTGAAGTTGCTATACAGTTTTCATCCTCAGACATGAATGGGCTCTGTCTGGCAGCCATTTTATAAGGATAGAACTGTGAGACTTTTCTATCTGAAGTATTTGCAACATAAGGGTCACGCATATGATCTTTTCTCTCCGAATGATTCGTATATATATTCATTGCGCCTCGATCAAAATATTTTTTTTCCTCCTTCGAACTGGAACAAGTAGATTTGTAGGAACCAAAGGAAACATCGTTTCTTGCGACTACATTTTGCGAAGGACTGTCCATTTGATTCAGATAAGGCTGAATATATCTTCCATCAATTTTTCCTACTTTTTCTTTGTAAACGTAAGCAATAGTTTCATTATCACTTTTCCAATGAGACAAAATTTCTTCAGCAGGATTCGCACTGGGGTTCTTCTTTTTATACTTTTTGTACTTGACCTTCATAAGATAAGGAAAAAAAATCAAATAAGTGAGTAAAAAAAAGTAACAACAAAACTACAGAACTGGCATGATCAATCTCATAAGAAGAAGAAAAGCCAAAACAAGAAAGACAAAACGGAGAAACGGAAGATCGCAACGGTCCTGACTTAGTACAGGCATTTAGAAAAATAATGGTAGGTTAAACCAGGTTTAATGGCAACAAACCTCCTACTTCCATCGCTATTTTATGGTCGAGTAACCAAAACACAACTAGAGGTTGATACGGAAAAAAACCTTTTAATGAGACCGTAAAAGACTTATGTTCATATAACCTTAAAGCCGATGTGTCGGTGTCGGGTCAAAATATCTGAAAAATTAGTGCAAACCCTGGCATAATGAATTAGTTGTGCAAATAAATATATCTATTCTTTTTTTTATACGTGGTTATGTTACATTCCAGAAAGGGCAAATGATAATTTGGAAATTAAAATCGTCTCTTTTGTTCTATAATTTAGTACTGATTTCAAATTCGATATACTAATTGAGGAAAGACGCAATGCAAGTAGAATCGGTGTTATTTTAATCTCTTACTCTGGAGGAAAAATTGAAGGAACTTTTATAGATGTAGCAAATGAAGCGTTGTTGATAGAGAGGACATCATCAATATATCTGAAAGTACATATAATATTAAGGGATCTAGCATCTTTAGACTTATGTTCTTTACGGGCTGCTGAAGAAATTCAGTCTTGTAAAAAAACCAATTTCAATCATCAAAACATGATTTTTAAATATCCAGGCTTGGCAGAGGTATGCAGGAAGTGGACCCCGTAAGATATGTAGTAGAATGGTGAATGAGCTCGGACTATAATAGGGATGTAAACAATTGGCAACAGACCTTGTATAAGTTATACACAGCTCCAGAGTTCCTACCGCCGGGCATTCTGTCTTCACGTACAGCTGCAATATACAAGGAGAGTTTTATAGTGACGGTTTTATCATCCAGTCAGTAATTTGCTATTTTCGACTTTTTCTAAATCCCTTATTTCATAATTTGTAATATTTTGTGTGGGAAGCTGAAGTTGAAAGTTAATTGAAATCCTTCAACAACAAATGACTGATTGATGTAACAATTAAACAAAATGTAAAAAATGTTGTAATTACTGTAAAATTTAAGAATTAACTGTAATATTTTTTTGGTCTATTGAAACATAAACTAATTTTGTCATGGTGCACATTGAATAATCCACAAAGCGGATTATGGCGGATTATGTAAAATGTGCACCATTAAACTATAAAACCCCCAAAATATTTCAGTTAATACTTATAAATAAATTTATTTATATGTTTGGCGCAAAAATTAAGAAAATAATATTTTTTTCCATGAAAATATTAGAAATTCGGTTAATTAAATCGGCGTATTAATATTTACACCTGTCAATAACATTGCACGTGACGTCCATGCAACTGCAAAGTGTATTTTTAAAACTTTATTGTTGCATTGGTCGTTGCGATATTAGGCGTAGTTAAAATGATCGTTAATCCAATCAAATTCTTTTGACTTTTTTAAAAAGTTTACAGGAAAATAAACCAAATTTTCTTTCAATGCAATTACGACTAAATTCTTTACAATTTATTCGCATAGCTATTAAATGTAGTATCATTCATACGATGAACGGTGGTCTACGTTCTGGCCCGTATTTGAGTATACATGTACCATTCATCTTGAAAAAGGGGGACTTGGTGTTCTGTTTTGGTTTCAATTATTTTGAAGGCGTTGCGACAGAATAATTAAAAAAGAATTATTATAGCATAAATTCTTCTCAAGAATATTTTCTGCTGCCAATCTTTTTTTCAGCATTCATCATTTTCAAATTATTTTTTAGGTGCTCCCCTTTCAAGTAATATGGTCGATCCCTAACAATGAAAGAAAAACACAAAGAGTGTAATTAAATACAATGAGGCGTATCACAGTTAATAAACATTTTCTGCTACTTGTTTTATAAAAATGGGAAAAATAAAAAATCTGTTTCCTAAAAATATTTATTTCAATGCTATCATATATATGTAATAATGTAATACTACACTGACGTGATTTCGCCCATGAAGCGCCATTTAAGCCTATCTCACTGCTAGTGCTTATACCAATTTTTTTTTCCTTTTGAGGCTGTGTTATAAATTTTGACATGGGGCAACAGAAGATGTCAGAAATAGCAAAAGAGCCCCAAGACAAGTGAAGAAAATCCATTCTAGTTACAGATGAATAAAATAAACATTAAATCATAACAAAACTGGATTTTACCTGAGAGAACCATTCCAACTTCGAGACATTTCTTAAATCTACAGAATTGACATCTATTTCTCTGTAGTCTACTCATCGTACAGTTCTGATTTCCTGTACACTTGTACACTCTCCGACCTTGTACTGTCCTCTTAAAGAAGCCTTTACATCTATAGAACAAATGACATTCTTAAAGTTTTCATTTTATTGTACCCTGGGATATTACGATACATGACATATATTACAAAGAAACAATTGTAGAGTACGTATGAAATACAAATACCAAAAGCGGGTATAACACGCTTGATTTGGTTATGCTATATATCGATATATCAAGGTATAACCAATCATAAGCAGCAATGGAATCAAAACATTGGATGGTAGATAACCAAAAGTATTGCAGGTTCGAACAGGGAAGCCTTATCCAGCACCGAGAATATCGCCCATGTGCTCTACAAGGAAAAAAACCTGGTGTTTAAAACAATTTCTAATTTAACAACAGATATAAAATCAAATGATTTTTTTTTCGTTTCCTCAGTTGTAATGACTGCTTTATAACAGAAATTGATACAAACATATAATAGATGCCCCTTGTAGTTTGGCTACTTAATATTTGGATTGTACGCTTTGGGCCAAATGTTTCTCGAAAAGCGGAAAAGAAAAAAGAAAATGATACCCAAAACACCACTGCAAAGTCGGAACTATAAAATCGACGACGTTAAGGCATTTTTATGAACGAAATTCCAAGGTTGATTTTAATTTAGTGGTTATGTGTGTGATTTGGTGTTGCTCGTTTCTTTGTATTGTTTTTAGTGAATGGAGAACTTCGAGTTTGTGGTGTATATTATGGTTTGGTTTCACTATTGTCTGATTCTTCTTCAAATTTTGGCATTTGTCTTTCGGACCTTTTGCATTCGAATGTCTCATTGCCACTCCTTTGTTTGTACTTTCTGCATTCGAATGTCTGATTGACACCCCTATGTTCGGACTTTCTGCATTCGAAAGTCTGATTGACACTCCTTTGTTTGGACTTTCTGCATTCGAAACACTAATTGACATTCCTTTGTTTTGACTTTCTGCATTCGAATGTCTGATTGACACTCCTTTGTTTGGACTTTCTGCATTCGAAAGTCTGATTGACACTCCTTTGTTTGGGTTTTCTGCATTCGAAAGTCTGATTGACACTCATTTGTTTGGACTTTCTGCATTCGAAAGTCTGATTGACACTCATTTGTTTGGGTTTTCTGCATTCGAAAGTCTGATTGATACTCCTTTGTTTGGACTTTCTGCATTCGAATGTCTGATTGATACTCATTTGTTCGGACTTTCTGCATTCGAATGTCTGATTGACACTCCTTCGTTTTGACTTTCTGCATTTGAGAGTCTGATTGACACTCCTTTGTTTGGGTTTTCTGCATTCCAAAGTCCGATTGACACTCATTTGTTTGGGTTTTCTGCATTCGAAAGTCTGATTGACACTCCTTTGTTTGGACTTTCTGCATTTGAATGTCTGATTGATACTCCTTTGTTTGGACTTTCTGCATTCGAATGTCTGATTGATACTCATTTGTTTGGACTTTCTGCATTCGAATGTCTGATTGATACTCATTTGTTTGGACTTTCTGCATTCGAATGTCTGATTGATACTCCTTTGTTTGGACTTTCTGCATTTGAATGTCTGATTGATACTCCTTTGTTTGGACTTTCTGCATTTGAATGTCTTATTGATACTCCTTTGTTTGGACTTTCTGCATTCGAATGTCTGATTGATACTCATTTGTTTGGACTTTCTGCATTCGAATGTCTGATTGACACTCCTTTGTTTGGACTTTCTGCATTCGAAAGTCTGATTGATACTCATTTGTTTGGACTTTCTGCATTCGAAAGTCTGATTGATACTCCTTTGTTTGGACTTTCTGTATTCGAATGTCTCGTTGGCACTCCTTTGTTCGGAATTTCTGCATTCGAAAGTCTGATTGACACTCCTTTGTTTGGACTTTCTGCATTCGAAAGTCTAATTGATACTCATTTGTTTGGACTTTCTGCATTCGAAAGTCTGATTGACATTCCTTCGTTTGGAATTTCTGCATTCGAAAGTCTGATTGACACTCCTTTGTTTGGACTTTCTGCATTCGAAAGTCTGATTGATACTCATTTGTTTGGAATTTCTGCATTCGAAAGTCTGATTGATACTCATTTGTTTGGACTTTCTGCATTTGAAAGTCTCATTGGCACTCCTTTGTTCGGACTTTCTGCATTTGAGAGTCTGATTGACACTCCTTTGTTTGGACTTTCTGCATTCGAAAGTCTGATTGACACTCCTTTGTTTGGACTTTCTGCATTCGAAAGTCTGATTGACACTCCTTTGTTTGGACTTTCTGCATTCGAAATTCTGATTGACACGCATTTGTTTGGACTTTCTGCATTCGAATGTCTCATTGGCACTCCTTTGTTTGGACTTTCTGCATTCGAAATTCTGATTGACACGCATTTGTTTGGACTTTCTGCATTCGAATGTCTCATTGACACTCATTTGTTCGGACTTTTTGCATTCAAAAGTCTGATTGACATTCCTTTGTTTGGACTTTCTGAATTCGAATGTTTCATTGACACTCATTTGTTCGGACTTTCTGCATTCGAATGTCTCATTGACACTCATTTGTTCGGACTTTCTGCATTCGAATGTCTCATTGACACTCATTTGTTTGGACTTTCTGCATTTGAATGTCTCATTGACACTCATTTGTTCGGACTTTTTGCATTCAAAAGTCTGATTGACATTCCTTTGTTTGGACTTTCTGAATTCGAATGTTTCATTGACACTCATTTGTTCGGACTTTCTGCATTCGAATGTCTCATTGACACTCATTTGTTCGGACTTTCTGCATTCGAAAGTCTGATTGACATTCCTTTGTTTGGACTTTCTGCATTCGAATGTCTCATTGACACTCATTTGTTCGGACTTTCTGCATTCGAAAGTCTGATTGACACTCCTTTGTTTGGACTTTCTGCATTCAAAAGTCTGATTGACACTCCTTTGTTTGGACTTTCTACATTCGAAAGTCTGATTTACACTCCTTTGTTTGGACTTTCTACATTCGAAAGTCTGATTGACACTCATTTGTTTGGACTTTCTGTATTCGAAAGTCTCATTGGCACTCCTTTGTTTGGACTTTCTACATTCGAAAGTATTATTGACACTCCTTTGTTTGGACTTTCTGCATTTGAATGTCTCATTGGCACTCCTTTGTTTGGACTTTCTGCATTCGAAAGTCTGATTGACATTCCTTTGTTTGGACTTTCTGCATTTGAATGTCTCATTGGCACTCATTTGTTCGGACTTTCTGCATTTGAGAGTCTGATTGACACTCCTTTGTTTGGACTTTCTGCATTCGAAAGTCTCATTGGCACTCCTTTGTTTGGACTTTCTGCATTTGAGAGTCTGATTGACACTCCTTTGTTTGGACTTTCTGCATTTGAATGTCTCATTGGCACTCATTTGTTCGGACTTTCTGCATTTGAGAGTCTGATTGACATTCCTTTGTTTGGACTTTCTGCATTTGAATGTCTCATTGGCACTCATTTGTTCGGACTTTCTGCATTTGAGAGTCTGATTGACACTCATTTGTTCGGACTTTCTGCATTCGAATGTCTCATTGGCACTCATTTGTTCGGACTTTCTGCATTCGAATGTCTCATTGGCACTCATTTGTTCGGACTTTCTGCATTCGAATGTCTCATTGGCACTCATTTGTTCGGACTTTCTGCATTCGAATGTCTCATTGGCACTCCTTTGTTTGGACTTTCTGCATTCGAATGTCTGATTGACACTCATTTGTTCGGACTTTCTGCATTCGAATGTCTCATTGGCACTCCTTTGTTCGGACTTTCTGCATTCGAATGTCTCATTGCCACTCCTTTGTTTGGACTTTCTGCATTCGAAAGTCTGATTGATACTCCTTCGTTTGGAATTTCTGCATTCGAAAGTCTGATTGACACTCATTTGTTTGGACTTTCTGCATTCGAAAGTCTGATTGATACTCATTTGTTCGGACTTTCTGCATTCGAAAGTCTGATTGACATTCCTTCGTTTGGACTTTCTGCATTCGAATGTCTCGTTGGCACTCCTTTGTTCGGAATTTCTGCATTCGAAAGTCTGATTGACATTCCTTCGTTTGGACTTTCTGCATTCGAATGTCTCGTTGGCACTCCTTTGTTCGGAATTTCTGCATTCGAATGTCTGATTGATACTCATTTGTTTTGACTTTCTGCATTCGAAAGTCTCATTGGCACTCCTTTGTTCGGACTTTCTGCATTCGAATGTCTCATTGACATTCCTTTGTTAGGACTTTCTGCATTCGAATGTCTCGTTGGCACTCCTTTGTTCGGACTTTCTGCATACGAAACACTGATTGACACTCCTTTGTTTTGACTTTCTGCATTCGAATGTCTCATTGGCACTGCTATGTTCGGACTTTCTGCATTCGAATGTCTCATTGACACGCCTATGTTCGGACTTTCTGCATTCGAATGTCTCATTGGCACTCCTTTGTTCGGAATTTCTTCATTCGAATGTCTGATTGACACGCATTTGTTCGGACTTTCTGCATTTGAAAGTCTGATTGACACTCATTTGTTTGGACTTTCTGCATTCGAATGTCTCATTGGCACTCCTTTGTTCGGACTTTCTTCATTCAAAAGTCTGATTGACACTCCTTTGTTTTGACTTTCTGCATTCGAAAGTCTCATTGGCACTCCTTTGTACGGACCTTTGTCGAATGTCTCCTTGGGAAGCCTTTGCTTTTATCAAAAAAATGAACCTTTATTGACATGTTACTTTGTTACTTTGTTTTTTGGGAAAAAATATGATTTTTAAGAAAACTTTAAAAAAGAATTCTTAAGTTTACTAGTTCTATAATAAGTCTAAGAATACAAACCCTTCACACGTTATCATGCCATAATGTATACCAGACGCCTTGTCGTGACATACAGCACACAGATCGTTGTCAACTTCCGCTTCTTGTGTTACCGTTTCCGGATGTGTAGACTTTTGTATATCTGACTCTTTAAGCACACCATTGTATTCAAATTCGTTATTGATATAGTGATGTATAAATGAGAAATCTTGTTTTTGTTGCCCGTCCTGTTTCTTTGAAGTTTGAAAAGGTACTCCGGATACACTACAGTTATCTGAAGAAGTCTGTTGATGTGCTTCCGTTCCATTTTGAGGAATCATCGCCAATATTTCAGGAATCATCATTGACGTTTGAGAATTGCATGTAAATGTCTGAGTAAGATTACCCGGATGTTGGGCAATCATTCGATGAACCCTGCCCTCTCTTCCAGGTGGGACGATCAGAACACTAGAAACCGGAGTACGAGTAGGGAATCTCCTCGTTTCTGATGGTACGACAAACTCGGTAGGTTTCTCAAAATTATCAGAAGATGAGTAATTTGAGTCATAGGATGAGTTCTTTTCGGAATAATCTAAATGAAACTTTGTATTTGAATATTTATAAAACTTAGATTTAGATATTTCCTTGTCTGCTTTTTGTCCTTTAAAGAGGTATTCACTATTACTCGTGTTGTACCCGCTGTCAGAGCTGTCCACATCAGTCGACTCTGGTGTCATTAAGTCCTTTAACCGTCGTCTTTTTAGCTTAAACTTCTCGAATAAGCTTTGATTTTCTTTAGTTTCAGCCATTTTTTCCTCTATGTAATTAACTATGGGTCATTGATATCGAATGTTTCTGAAAAATAACAAATATAAATGAAACGAAAATCTAACCATGTTCTACAATGTTGAAACACAAACTCGGCACTTTCTGTTGCAATTGCATAGTACTAAGTAATTATTGCTGCAACTCAATTGGCACTAATGATATTTTTCAGTTGAAATTGAAATTTCCTGAGATTCAAAGATGACATTGTCCTATTTTAGATTTGTATCTCCCTTTCGATTGTTTTTGGTTTCGCTTAATTTTCTTTGATAGTTGTTACTTTTAACAAATAATGAGATATGTCACTCATTCTCCGGTAAAATGTACATTTGTCAGAAATGAAAATTTTAAATTTTCGATTTTTTAGCCCATTTTTCGTTTAATGAATGTTTAGAATGTTAGGATCTTTTCCTTAAAATTTTAGCAACACTGCTTTAATAAAAGCTTAGATATTCGATTTCAAATATTGCACGATTCTTTACATGTATCATTTTATCTGAAATGTAGCGAAATTTCTAGATCTAAACTAGACCATTAAACGCATTCTAAATATATACAGTGAAGCTTTGTCTTTTTAGAAATTATAGTAGACAGAAAAAAAAAACATTTGAGAAACACGTGTATCAAATTAACGTGTTAGGAGCTACCTTATACTGGTTCTATTCAATGTTTAGGAATATGATTTAATGTTTGTCAACTAAAAGCCCTTGCAATTCGAACCAACGTACAATGAATGATGCAGACATCGTTATTTTATATCTTTCAATCTTTTTTATTAAGAAACAAATTCTATGTTGGTGGATGATGACTTCTATCAACCACTCTACTTAGAAAGAACTCGAGAACATAAATGCTTGAAATTAATCATTTCATTTCACATTTTTTTATTAATAGGAATATTATATATAAGAACCATAGAAGAAAGAAAAGCATTAGTTTCTGAGGTATATTTTTTTATATATTTTTTTTTATCATGGCCTTGTTATAAGAAAATATCTCATTTTTCAGAGGCGTAGCTAACGTTCGAGTCAGAGTAAGTGTTCGACTTAAAGCTCGAGTTACGACTCGAGTTCAAGTTAAAAATCGAGTTGGAATTTGATTTGAAATTTAAGCTTACAGCTCGGAACAGTGATTTTAAGGGCAATAATCGAGTTATGACTCCAGTTCGAGTTGAAGTTATAGTTCGAGTTAAGTTCGACTTACAAAACGAGTTTGATGTATATTTTTTTCGCACTTTCTAGGTGTAAAGATTAATATGACTTATAAATAAACCGAATATTGAAGGTTTGATTGAAATAAGTAACTTTTGAACTTATCTGTTCATTGTTTAAGAAGGGGGTCTATCTTTGACTATTTTAGGACTGGATTTGAATTATATGCATCATTATTTAGACCTTGGGCCGATTTCATCGAACTGTCTAACTGCGAGCAGCGTTTTCCATTGCTATTTTTTTTTATTACCGCTTGATATGTGAGCTTATTCCACATATCATTATTTTCTATTTAACAAGATTTTGCGAAGAATGTATCTAAAAAAATATTTATAAGTATTTACTGTAATAATTTATGCTGCTATAAAAAAACGTGAAAAAAATACCAGTTAACTCCCAATAAATTGGGACAACTATTAATTAGAATGTTTCAATGCATTCTGACACAGGATTATTCTACTATTCCATGGTTGTCTTCATTCAATAAATTTAAAAGAAGAGTGTCACATGCTCTTGGAAAACAAGTAAATCTCTGAGCTTTTGCTCTCTAGTGATACCCACGCTTTTAAAATTATACCTTAGTATTCGGTAAACAGACGACCTAGTACCATTTAATTGCTATACACCATATGGTACAAAAAAAACCTATATACAAAACATCAGACCCCTGCGCAAAGTACTTGATTAGAAATTACGGAAGGACGGTCGAACGAACAGGCAAGGATAAAACAGGAAACCTGTCTTTGAATCGGGGGAATTTTAATATGTAATTTCTATCTCTCAGATGAGTAGTAATGTTAGTTTGTTAAAGTGTTTATGGCTTGTCACACTAAAACGAAAAGTGTCGCTGATTTTTTAGAATAATCATTATCACCTATCAAACTGTGTTCAGGGAAACAATAACTTGTCACCTGCGTTTCGCAGAGGAGACATATGCAATCTATCATTCCTCTTAGTCGCCCTACCCAACCCCCTCCTTTTTAGAAAATAGGTTCACATCAACAATGTTTTCTACGGCAGTTACACGAACTTAAACGTGTGTTCAAATTCATCTACTTTCTGCTTACCCAATATTTTGCACAAAGCGACATAAGACTTTCCTAAGAAGTTCTCATAAAATAGATGATTTTTTATTCTAGTACTAGTAGATGGAATTGTCGCTTTGTGCCAAGTATACTTAGTATTCGATATTCGCCACCCTTCATTAGTTATACAATAATTAATATTAACGTACATGGGTGGTCAGCTGCAATGATGCTGGAGGTAGCCGGGATGCCCAGAGGCAGCTATGATCATTACAGCATAGTTGTAGACGTGCATCAGTTTTCAAAAATGACAAGACTCAAACCCTTACTTTCGGTAAAAGTTAACTATAGTGTGGCATTTCCTAAGATCACTCGGTCACCGAGGCCCCATGCTATAGTGTTTCAAAAATAGCAACAGCCTGCAAAACTTAGAACGATAACTGGAAAACGATAACTCAGACACGTATGTATCAAAATTATTTTTTTCTTGTATAATTGTAGCACTTTTTAAAAAGTTAATTTTATCAGCTGATATTGAAGTTTTTTGTTTGGGTTATTCTCAGTTTGCTTTTACTTTTCAAAGTCCAAAGTTTAGGGTAAGGGCACTCATGTCCCCGTCCCTTTTAAGGGTCACGATCCCTTTAAACGGGTCATCCGACATATTATATCCAAGTTAACATTTGAAGAACCCCTCGAGCTGAACATTTAATTAAGCAACAGTTCTGAAATAGCTCTCATTCGCGATCGTTTGGTAAGATCCACGATTTTCGATCTTTCACTGCAGCTAGATTAAGTGCTTTATATAATTACTCGGAAAAAAATCACTTTTGTCTTTATTTTTTTTTTTATAGTAATATGACAATCAACTAAAAACTTACCTCGGTAACAGAATAACAGTCACCTAATGTATTGAATCAGGTCTGATATATAACAAGCAAGATGAAACTGTCGATCATCTCCTTCGTTCATAAGCAGCATCTTTGTGCATCTTAAACTCTGACTTCTTGGTGTTTACATGGAAAACAGCTGATCCAGGTAAAATTCTGCAAGTAAAGTTAACAGCTATTGTTAGATGCAATCTGTTATGGAACATCTATAGTCTAATGTATGATAAAAAAAACAAAGTTTTCGTGCTAAAAAAAAACAATACAGATAAAAGAGAAAAAAAAACAAGCAAAAACGTAAAAACAAACCAAAAAACAAAAGCAAAAAAAAAAACCCCAAACAAAAAACAAAAAAACAAAGAAAAAAAAAACAAAAAAGCAAAAAAAAAACAAACAAAAAACAAACCAAAACAAACCAAACCCCGACTTCATATCATTTGTTTATTCTTTATTCTGTAATAAAACACAAAAGGGCTATTCGCTTATATTTTGAGATAGAAGCAAAATATCCCTTTTGCAAAAATTGTCATGCTAATGGCAATTTTTATGTTTGATTAATTGTACCAGTGGCATTCAGGAATTAACAAAGCTATACCGAGGATTGTTGATCTGTCAATGGATCATTTCTTATCTAATGTTAAAAGTTTTTTTATATGATTTGAAAAAGAAAAAAAAATATAGTGAAAAATGTATTGTGTAAAGCTATATTCTTTTTCCCGATGTTTCTTCAGAATAAATAATGTTTCCTTAAAATACAATATCGTGTTTATAGCATCGTAGAGGAGATCAGCTGACACAAAACGATCATGTTTTGAAAACTAGGTTTATCACGTTTCAAAACATCATATGTCTCGTTGTTCTACGATGTAATTGGAATATGCTGCAGCACTTTTTGTCATACGAAGTAAACGCCTTAGCGCAATACATCACGAGGCGTACTGTATCTACGTAACTATTTGGTACGTTACATTACAATCTAACTTAATGTACCGTTCGAAAAAACTTATAAAACTACTTATTGTTAAAACGGCACAGTAGAAGCTGTATGCTGAAATTTATTCTTATGGTTAAATAAGTCGAATCAAATACAGTGCTTAGATGTGACCAATTACATTCGGCAAAATCATATTCATTTTGATGTGACCAATCAATTGGCAAAAATCGTATTAAAAAGGGGTTATTACGCATCTTACAACCGATTTCATTCTCGCATTACGGCACGATGGGATGAGCTCATGCAATTATACGTATATAAAACTAATCAACCCTACAATTTGAAAAAAAACACGTTCAGGGCTTTAAGCAAAGCTACGCCCACAAAATGTTCCCTTGATTGACAATTCACGAAGTAAAGTAAGTCCTAAAACTTCCATATATGTCGAATCGTGGTGTCAACCACGGGGCTTGTCCTTCTTTATCCATATCCTGTTAATTCAAGCTCAATGATATAAGTGTTGAATAACATTGTGATATAATATGATTAACTAAATACAATCACAAAGTTTTGAAACAATCTTACAAAATTTAAAAATAGGGCATGTAATGGGACATTAAATGATACCCCGCCACGTTATTATATCAAAAGTTCATAAAATTTGATTTCAAAGTGGCCTTTCTCGATAACTATTTTTCGGATCAAGCTGGAAATTGAACTTGACCTGTATTTTATTGTACTCAATAGCTGTACAAAATATCATTTGAATCCCATGAAGCGTTTTCAAGTTATTGGTCAGAAACTCAATATTTCATGAAATTTGATTTTTCAAAGTGGCCTATCTCAAAAACTATTTATTGGATCATGCTGGAAATCAAACTTGACCTGTATTTTATTGTACTAAACAGCTGTGCAAAATATCATTCAAATCCTTTGATGCGTTTTCAAGTTATTGGTCGGAAACTCAAAATTTCATGAAATTTGATTTTTCAAAGTGGCCTATCTCGAAAACTATTTTTTGGATCATACTGGAAATCAAACTTGACCTGTATTTTATTGTACTTAACAGCTGTGCAAAATATCATTCAAATCCTTTGACGCGTTTTCAAGTTATTGGTCGGAAACCTTCGGGGGACGGACAGACGGACAGACGGACAGACGGACGGACGGACAGACACCGAAAAAAACTGAGGGTATAACATAATACCCTGCCACTTCGTGTGGCGGGTTATAAAAATCTGTTCTACAACAGGTCCTGTGCAATATAAGTAACTCGTCCACAAAGAATATTTATTTTCCTTAATGCACAATGTCCACTGAGTACCATAACTTTTGTGTGAATTTGAAAAATCTTTATGGTATCTAAATCAAAGTACCGTTGTTACCGTGTATTTGGAAGTCACATTTGAACGAAGGCAAGCGATTTGTGTTGTGGTTTATAACCTTTTCGACAGAAAAAGGCAATTACTGACTTTAAATATATCTTTATTTATGTATGAACCACGCTTTCTTACAACGATATGAAATCGAAATGACTACATGTATTTTTTTGGTAACTTTTATCTGAGAAAATCATTAGATTAATTATATCAGCTTTTATATAAAGCATTAATGGTTTTAATTTCTATAATTTGTATATTCCCGCTAAAATATATTTCCCCATTGCACAGGTGACTAAAGTCACGTGATACACAAAATGTAGTTTTCAAAAGCATCATTTAAAACGAAACAAATAAAATCAAGTAATTATAAGGGGTTTTCCTAAAATAGATAAGAAAGCTCGTTTACAAAAAAAAAAAAAAAAAAAAAAAAAATAAAAAAAAATAAATAAATAAACACACTTCTACCGGTGAGCGAATGCACAACTGTAAAAAAAAGCTTTTGGGAGAAGACGTTCTAAGTTGTAGAACTTGTGTCCTATCCCTTTGTCTTAGTTTGTTTGACAATAAAATATGTTTAAATTAAAAAATAGCGAATGCACAATAGAATAGGTTATAACACGGTCTCGGGGAAAAAGCGCGGATGGATTTCTCCGAAATCATTACTGTACTTTGGAAGCCCTTGACTTCCAAGTAAAAAAACCAGCTTCATATGGTGTTTAAAAAAATTTATAAGCAATCCCTTCTGCGGTCTATCTGCTCGACTTTTATGTCAATAACTAGATGTTAGTCCTTGCTTCGCATTTATGCTATTTAAAAAAATATATTTTTTCTTTATTTTCTCCTCAATGAATATAATAATAACCTTAACGACGGAAATCATTAACATTTATGATTTTCTCAATCGGAATGTCTGGTTCAAGTACTGTAAGGTAAAGATTTGACCGTCAGTTGAAAAGGTTACGGACCATAATTATAGCGATGCTGCTGTATCTATAGCAACTTCTTTTTTTTTACAGTTTAGAATCTTTAATCGATTATAAACGTATTATTTCTTTCTGTTATTGGATGAACAGGTGTTTACAGATATTACATTACCGTACTTTAATAGCTCAAGATTGTACTGAAACAGTCTCCAAACCAATGGTAGCCATACCAAATAATAATAAGATTAAATATTTAAAACAATATGAGACTCCAACGCCTGTTTAATTAAAGGCACCCCCCAAATAAAAGCAATAACAAAAAATACACAAACAACATTTAAAAAAGAAAACTAAACTAAACAAAACACACCCCCTCAAAAAAAAAAAAAAAAAAAAAAAAAAAAAAAAAAAAAAAAACCATCCAACAAATACACCCCAAACTTAGATTTTTATATATGTTAGCATATAAGCAAATTTAGACATTAAGCCCGTATTACAATAGATTATGGGCTGATGCCTTGTCATTTACCTATTGCCTAAAGTTTTCAAGAATTAGGCTGATTTCCTGAACTGATGGTGGTCCTATATCCCAGGCAATTTCCTTTTAGAAAGGTTTTTATTTTTACAGTAGTCTTTTACAGAACAACAAATCTGTCTTCTGCCAAGAATTGCTTAACAAACGGAAAAAAATCCTTTTTCTAAAGGCACAAGATATTTTTAAGGATTCTGACATGTACAAGCGAAAATTAAGTGTCAATTTTATATGCTCTGCTACCAGAAAAAGAAGAAGAAATACCTCAGAACGTTGACTGCTACCAGAAAAAAGAAAAGGAATTGGCTTGGAATGCTGCCTGCTACCAGAAAAAGAGGAAGAATTGGCTCGGAATGTTGCCTGCTACCAGAAAAAGAGGAAGAATTGGCTCGGAATGTTGCCTGCTACCAGAAAAAGAGGAAGAATTGGCTCGGAGTGCTGCCTGCTACCAGAAAAAAATGGATCGGAATGCTGCCTAATACCAGAAGGAAACAATTGGCTCGGAATGTTGCCTGCAACCAGAAAAAAAAAAGAATTGGCTCGGAATGTTGCCTGCTACCAGAAAAAAAATTGGCTCGGAATGTTGCCTGCTACCAAAAAAAGAAAAATTGGATCGGAATGCTGCCTGCTAACAGAAAAAGAAAAAGAATTGGCTCGGAATGTTGCCTGCTACCAGAAAAAGAGGAAGAATTGGCTCGGAGTGCTGCCTGCTACCAGAAAAAGAGGAAGAATTGGCTCGGAATGTTGCCTGCTACCAGAAAAAGAGGAAGAATTGGCTCGGAATGTTACCTGTTACCAGAAAAGGAAGAATTGGCTCCGAATGTTACCTGCTACCAGAAAAAGAGGAAGAATTGGCTCGGAATGTTGCCTGCTACCAGAAAAAGAGGAAGAATTGGATCGGAATGTTACCTGTTACCAGAAAAGGAAGAATTGGCTCGGAATGTTACCTGCTACCAGAAAAAGAGGAAGAATTGGCTCGGAATATTGTCTGCTACCAGAAAAAGAAGAAGAATTGGCTCGGAATATTGCCTGCTACCAGAAAAAGAATTGGCTCGGAATGTTACCTGCTACCAGAAAAAGAAAAAGAATTGGCTCGGCGTGAGGCCTGCTACCAGTAAAAAAAATTGACTCGACGTGAGGCCTGCTACAAGAAAAAGAAGAAGGATTGGTTCGGAAAGTTGCGGTGTGATGCTTTTATAACTTTGTGAACGAAGAAACCTTGTACTTAGTCATTTCACATTCAGAATAATTTCTTGGCACAAAACTGTGCTTTTATCCTTGAATTTATTACATTGATTTTTTTATATCCCTTTCATTTTACATTTAAGAAATTCTATTGTTTACGATGGCTTATTCGTACCAAACAATAAAAAAATCTTAATTCGTTTGCACGATTTATTTAATAGTTTAAACTGTTTATGAATTCGTTTGTACGATCTATTTATCCGTAAGAACGGTTTATTAAATCGTTTAAACGGTTAATTAATTCGTTTATACTATTTATTAAATCGTTTGAACTATTTGTTTTTTTTTATTCAAAAACAACCTTACGGAAATTAAAAACTGGCTTAAAAACCTTTTGAAAAAAGGATACGAATTCAATGTTTTAGTAAAATCTTTGCATTTGGTATGTTTTGGTAGAAATATTGATAGCTTGATAGTAACTTTAAAACGTTAAATTTTCACTTTGTATCCACTGTATTATTTATAAGCACCACAGCGATCAAATATATCGGTTCTGTGTGGTGATACAACTCAAAATCATTCATTGTTTTGACGTGGGGTGTCGGATTTAAAATTGATTCTTTTACATCAGTCGATAAATGTTTCTTAGCTAGTTGTCAGTAACTTCGAGTGTTCTCAAGAGAGTTCCTCCTCGTCTTGTTGTTTTCGTACAGTATTTTGTCTTAGGTTCTCTCTTGTTGAATTAAACTTTTGTCGATTGAGTTTTACAGTGTGTTTTATATGTATGCTTTGTGCAAGCTTATCAATAGGGGGAAGGTTGGATCCAAAAAACTAGTTTAACCCCGCCACATTTTATATGTGCCTGTCCTAAGAAGCAGAGGTACCAATGGAGTATCCGAATGTCAAAAGTCCGAAAGGGCAGAGACAAAACCAGTAAACACCAACAAGAACGGGACAAAAACAGACAACATGTAAAACATGGAAACACAAAACAACTGAATATCAATCAACAAAGCGAACTACAGTCGAAACAAGAGTGAACTCATGTGCTCCGTAGGAGTAAATAGTTCTTGCTTGCTATAGCACACCATCGCGTTGCAAATAGTTCATTCAGCGTGTCAAATCCGGTAAAGGAAGACAAAACAACACCCTATGACAAACCAACATCTGCACTCATCTGAGAGATCGAAATCCCATATTTGTCTAAAAGTGCATGATGTCTTCCGTAAAATTTCTTGAGTGAAGACAGCAACCGAGGAGCAGCATAACCCTGTGTGAGCAATTTTTGCGTCATACGTGTCGCTCTGCTAAGGAAATCGATGTAAGTTCCGCACGCTCTGGAGTAACGAATCAATTGAGATACGTAAACTCCATAAGCTGGAGCGGACGGAATGTTGCTACACAAGAAGGGGAAATTGACGATTGGAAAGTTGAAGTCATCACGTTTGTCATAGAGCCTTGTTGAAAGTCTTCATTGAGAGTCAATTTCGAGATGTAGATCTAAATATGAAGCAGACTTCCTAGAATCCGTTGTGTCCTTTATCTCAAGCTCCTGTGGATATATGAGATGGAGAAAGTCACCAAATCGAGAATTTTTTAGTGAAAGGACATCATCAATATAACGGAACGTGAGGTTGAAAGAGAGAGCTAGTCTACGGTCTTTTTTATCTAGAAGAGATTGCAAGAAGTCTGCTTCATATGAATGAAGAAACAAATCAGCAAGCAAAGGTGCACAATTAGTGCCCATTGGAATCCCTATTGTTTTCTGAAAAACACGTCCACCAAACTGAACAAATATGTTGTCAATATGAAAGTTGAGCATGTCGATTATTTGGTCTTCTGTAAATTTGTTCTTGTTCTTAGACTCATTGATGACAAAGTAAGTCTTGCTATAATCGACTACAAGAAATTTGTACCTGCGTTTTCCATTCTTTATGAAAAAGCTGCGTTTAATCAGCTGTGCCAATCGCCATTTCAGTTGTTCATGTGGAATAGAAGTGTAAAGTGTGGAGAAATCGAATGTTTTGATGCTGTTACAAGATGAAACTGATTTAGAGTTAAGAATCTCCATAAGTTCTTTCGAATTCTTCAGGATCCACATTTGATTAACACCATTTCTAGAATAACAACAATCGTAATATTTCTGGAGGCCGGATTTTACTGCCGTAAGTATTGAAGTCAACAAAACTGAAAGAGGTTTAGTTGTACATTTGGATGACCCTGCAATGAAGCGCTGTTTGTATGGATTTTTATGTAATTTGGGAATCCAATACAGGGATGGAATGTCATCATTACTGCCACCAACAGAAAGGCCGAAGGAGGAAATGACAGATTTGTGATTGTCAATGATTCCCTCCTTAGACAGTGTTGTAGCCTTGTATGTGGTGCTGTTGCTGGTACAACCAACCACCAATTCAGCTGTCAAACAGTCAATATAATGTTTCTTGAACACAAAAATGATGTTGTTTGGTGCTTTGTCTGCAGGTACTACAACATATTTGTCATGTAAGGTGGACAATGGTTTGGCAACATCAGCGTTGCAACGTTGTGGATGTTGCCTTAGTGCTCATTGAGCCTTTCAAAGAATTGATTCTTTTCAAAACCAATGACCTCACAGCTTTTACCCATTCTGACAAAACGCCACATTCTTTCTCCTGTTCTTTTTTTTTTGGCCCTTTTTCTGGCATAGTCCTCAACTGAATCCATAATTGTTTTGAAATTATAGCTCCATTTGATTCGTCTTGGCTCACGATATTTAGGTCATTTAGCCAAAACATCGCGAAGTAAGTCATTTTCCACGATGTTGAGGTCGCCAGTGATAACGTGGCCAGAGGGACCATATTTGAATGGGGACTTTTTACAGGTACAGTCTGGAGGTTTTGCTTTGAGGTCATTGATTTGGAAATCCCGCAACGCTTGTTTATAGTTGAAAACCTTAGGTGCAATGGTGGAAGTGTAGGAATAAGAGATAATGGGAATGCTTTTATCTTTGAAGTAAGGAGGAACATGTTCCGTAACAGATTTGTGGTGTAAAATATTTCCTAAATTAATAGCATCTAACCCCTTGTTTAAAAATGGAAGTGAAAGAAAGGAACGATTGTCTTTACTGTTTTCGTGTGGAACTCAAACAGGTTTGAATAAGCGGTTGTAACCGATATCAAGAACGATAGCAGTCTATAGATGTTAGAGTTTGTTTGTCCTTGTCATTCTATGTTAACTGTTTTATGTCAAGAATTGGGTCTTTCGTTGATGATTAAGGGATTGGTTTTGAAACTTTTGTATTGTATTATAAGTCTTGGGCCAATGCAAGACGGTAAGCAGTGACCTATGGTCATGTTGAAGACTGCTTGCTGTTTTCCGTTGTGATTTTTTGAATTGCTGTTTGTTTATGTCTGTTGTGTCGCGTACACTTATTCCACATCTCAATATCGTCTATACTTATACAATTATCACCCTAGTTGGTGTGTGACCCGGTGGTTTCTTTCCCCGAGAAAGGAAGGTCAAGCCCTCGGGTGATCTTACTTTTCGAGGGGAAAGAAATGCCGGGTCACATATCATCTAGGGTGATAACTGTTATATCATATCGAATATTTAAATGAAACATAGGGTTAGGGTTAACCCTAAACCCTAAACCCATAACATATTTCGGACATTTTAATCTTTTTCCATTCACACAATGTTGCAGAAAAATCGTAGGACTCACGTGCAAACTCTCACAACCCTGCGACCCTACGACAACCGGTTGACCCAGCAAAATATCACATGCCACGTGACGGCGTCTAAGCGAATCACAATAAAGATTTTCATATGAATAATATCACAGGTCACGTGACATCGTCTCTGCGAACCATATGAGAAAGTCTAGCAAAGTTTTTAAACTAAACAAGAGGATTCCAACAAAGTTAATAAAGAACTGAGCAAAAGGAGTCTAAGTTTATTTAGAAATAAAGGTACTAATAAAGTTGCTGAACATTGAGGGTTCATCTCAGATCTCTAGAGAAAAGACAAAACATGGAAGACATACCGTAAACAATTATAGATAGCAATGGTCCCGACTTGGTACAGATTTCAAATAAAATGGTGGGTTAAACCAGGTCTCATGGCGCGCCAAACCTCAATCTTCCATTGCAATCTAAGGGTCCTGTAGTGACATTTTATTAAGGAATCTAGCAGTTTATCAAGGAATGATCAAGGCGAATATAGCAATGATTTTAAGGATTGAGCAAGTCAAATTTAACAAAGTTTATTAAGGAATAGGAAAGACCAGCTAGCAAAGTTTAGTTTGGAATGACCAAGAAAAATTTTGCAAAGTTTTTAATGAATGGACAATAAAGGTAATAATAAAATTACCGAATTTGGAGAATCAATTTCAATATCAGGCAAAACAATCTACAAACATTTAGCAAAGTTTATCAAGGAATGAGAAAGAGGAATCTAGCAAAGTTTATTAAGGAATAGAAGAATTGGCAAGAGGAATCTAGCAGATTTTAGTAAAGAATGGAAGAATTGGCAAGAGGAATCTAGCAGATTTTAGTAAAGAATGGAAGAATTGGCAAGAGGAATCTAGCCAACTAGCCAAGTTTATTAAATAATGGAAGAATTAGCTAGAGGAATCTAGCAAATTTCATTAAAGAATGGAAGAATTGGCAAGAGGAAGGCAGGAAAGTTATTAAGCGAGTGTGCAAGAATAATGTATCAAAGTTTATTAAAGATTGAGCAAAGTTTTAAAGGAAAGACCATGAAGAATCTAGCAATTTATTTATTGATTTTCAAAAATAACCTCGTCCCGGAAGCACACAAACTGTAAAAACTCATTTGATTTTATTTCTGATAGATTTTTTTTCTTTGCACAAAAATTCAATATGCAAATCATGGCATGCAACTTAGCAACTGTACAAAGTTTCAGAACTGTATTGTTAATAGTTTTTTAGTTTTAGTGTTCACAAAGTCCAATTTTCAAAATCTATGATTTTCGATAAAAAATGTATTTTTTTCCAAAAACATTTCACATTTTTTGCACGAAATTTTAACATCCAAATTATGACATGCTACTTAGTAGCTGTACAAAATTTGAGAACTGTGTTGTTAATAGTTTTTGAGTTTTAGTGTTCATAAGAATTGTTGACGGACGGACAGATGGACAGACAGACAGACAAACGGACAAAGTGAAAACTATAGGGCGTCCACATCTTCGATGCAGGGCCCTAAAAATAGTTACACAGACCCATGAATGTCATGCAAAAATGGTAAATGGACGATCACCAAGCAGAAAGAAATAAGCCAGACTCACAGGACTGGCCAATGTATCCTTAACGCAACATATGTCAATGTATCCTTAACGCAACATAGGCCAATGTATCCATAACGCAACATAGGCCAATGTATGCTTGACGCAACATAGGCCAATGCACACATTAAAGGGACAAAACGCTCGGCAAATATTTAGCAAAATCTGAAACCCTTACCTATGGTAACCATTACCGGAAATGTCACCATACACAGTAGGAACATTTACTTGAATGAGATATTGCCAATTCTTGCCTTGATTCACATAAACAACTCTTATCTTCGAAAATACAATGCTGAATTCTGGTTGAACCTGAAAACACTTGAGGCAAATATTGGGGTGGGGTGGATAATTTATAAAAATGAACAGTAAATTTTGAAGGCTATATGTATATATACTTGAAGACTAATGGAAAAATGGAGAAAAATATTTATCCTATGAGGTGTTTTACTTGACAGCCATCAAAGGATTTTTCCACGTGCATGAAGCGTGGCACTCTCCGTACGTACACATCAGCGTTCAGGTTTTCCGTATTATGGATCCAACAACTCAAGCTGACGATCTGTATAAAAGTGGAAATAAGGTTGATTTTAAAATTAATAAAGTATATATTTTTCATATGACATGAATGAAGTAATTTAGGATGTATTCATTCCTTTTTGTCCGAAATGCCATCAGCGACAGTAAAACTGTTCACCCTTTTCGGAATGTAAACCAGTTATTAAATGCATGTTCATGACGCAGCCAAACAGTATGTTGTGCCCTCAATGCTTATGAGATGACTATGGAACTGTAACATTCGGTCTGCCTTCTCAGGCAACAGTTCCGTAATCATGACCAGTACCTCGGTATGATCGTTTTTACTGCTCCATGTACAGGCTTTAAATAACTCTTTGACTTCTTGCCGTCTCCATCACTTTGATATAGATATCGAATTAGGGTAAATATATTGCTTCAAAATCTTTACACGGAGAATCTTTTTTGAGTGCCAAAATATCACGACGCCGGTTGTAAAATACAGAAAGACACAAACGACATGAAACCGAGAAAATTTTGATGTTATAATGCGAATTACCTGATCACGCTTCTTCCACTGACATGTTCTTACTCAGACAAGACAAGTAAGATGACAAACCTTTCCCACAACACCTACAATGGCTATGGAAAGTTTTAACAAATAGATTTCAATATTGCACGTGATGTTTAGGCGTTACAGTTAAGAAACAACAACCCGGAAACGAGTTAGCAGTTTGCACGTAGTATTTACATGTAGTATTGTGGAAATAGTGACAATCCCATTTCACAGTTTATATATTTTATTTTCTTTTATAGTCTTTGAAGTGTTTGTGTATGTGTGTATTAGGGTTAAACGCCCTGTTCGACGCACCTATAGGGCGGCCAGTTTGAAGGGGTACCCGTATGACTGGAAACAAGGACATCGGATAACCATGCCATATGTTTTTGACAACCGATACTTATTTGGCAACGCTGATCGCGGGGTTGCTTAACCCTTTTATTTTCAAAGTTTTAAAATAAAATACTTGTCTAGTATCATTATAGATTCTCTATTTCAAACTGGCCATTTTTACCCCCATTTTTCAAAAGACCACGAATGTATCAGGGTCTTTCTTTAACTCTTTAAGGACTGGACTTGAATTGTATGCGTTTTATTTTGACCTTAGGCCAGTCGTAAAACAGCGAGCAGCGCCTACTGGTCTCGTTGAAGGGTGCTGGCTGTTTTTCATTGTGGGCTTCTTAAATCTTCGCTTGTTTATGTGGACTGTGTCTCATACACTTATTCCACATCTCATTATTTTCTATCTAATGAATACAAAACTAAACCTTAAAAGAATTTCAAACAACACAAACCTTTTCAAATGACTACAAAAAATAAACCTTAATCCGTACTTACATGTACGATAAACGTTGTTGTCAACCTGCCTTTTGATATCATTGTTTTGCTTCCAGAGTTCTAATATTCCTACATAATCAATTGTTATCGTGGAGTTAGTTTGAAGGCTCCAAGTAGTGACCTTAGGTCATAATAGTAGATGTTGCTTTTTTCGATTTGGCGTTTGTATATACTTAATGTATAATATATATACTGTTCAAAGACAGAAGTCGTAAGTAGTAAACAGGAGACGAATTAGGGTTGAATAGATTTGGTTTGTCACATAGCTATATAAGAAAAAAGTATGTGTCTCGTGTATGTGGAAAGAGACACTAAGGGATAAAAATTCACACACGTAAAAGATGACCCATTGTATGTGGATCGTGTCAGACAAGTCTAATGACCGTGCTGTTAATTTAATCAATCAGCAGTAGTGTCAGACATGTCTAATGGCCGTGTTGTTAATTTAGTCCGTCAGCAGTAGTCATGTCAGACAAGTCTAATGGCCGTGCTGTTAATTTAGTCCGTCAGCTGTAGTAACAGTTGTGTCAGACAAGTCTGATGATCGTGATGTTAATTTAATCCTTCAGCAGTGGCTGATGGCTCCAGTGGTGAAAATACAGAATACCAATGCAAGTGTAACTCTTACCGTATTGAGCTAGGTTATAGCGTTTTAAATGAAAAGCGATGAAACATAATATTTGTAGAGAAAAGAACTGCCAAGTTAATGTGAGACCTGATTTAAGGTAAAAGTTATCTAGAATTGGGATATTAATGTTTATTCATTTGCCATACCAGATTAAAATAAAAGTCTTATTAAAAGTTGTTTTTTCTGTTACATGTATTGCTGCTCAAACTCTTCAAGACTTCCCGTTATCGTACTAGTTTATATGTTGCTTTGTGCAAGCTTATCAATAGGGGGAAGGTTGGATCCAAAAAACTAGTTTAACCCCGCCACATTTTATATGTGCCTGTCCTAAGCCAGGAAACTTTGCCAAAGCCTTTATTTGTCCTTGTCATTCTATGTTAACTGTTTTATGTCAAGAATTGAGTCTTTCGTTGATGATTTAGGGATTGGTTTTGATACTTTTGTATTGTATTATAAGTCTTGGGCCAATGCAAGACGGTAAGCAGTGACCTATGGTCATGTTGAAGACTGCTTGCTGTTTTCCGTTGTGATTTTTTGAATTGCTGTTTGTTTATGTTTGTTGTGTCGCGTACACTGATTCCACATCTCAATATCGTATAGTATAGGTCTATTGTCAAGCCCTGCGCATTCACAATTCATCAAGTGAGAATAGATCTTCAAAGATCACGGAGTTTTAAAATACACGGGAGTAAAATAAGAAGAGTTGGATAAGAAGCAGTCCCTTTAATGGATGCCTAAGTCTCTGTTAAGGTAGTACTCCAAAATTAGGATTTTTTCACAGTATTGTTTTCGTATGTGGCCCCTGTATGTGGTGAACTTTTTTGTTAAATGAAAATATTGATTCATTTTGGTTTTAAAATAAGAACAATAAAAAATCTGGACCCGTTATATAAAAAATACGATCCACGGTTATAGTTTAAAAGAATAATTTCGAAGCTTCCGGCTGGGCATGGTCACAAACGGATTGGCTTAAATTTAAACGTGCTATTTTTAGATTTTTAATTTTGAACAATTTTAGCGAAAAAAAGAGCCGAAGTCGGATAGGTTTATTTGGCCTTAAAAGAAAGGACTGTTCTCGGGCTTTCATTTCATACATGTTACGTTTCACCTGAACCGAACGCTCGATTACAGGCAACGTTCAAAAAAAGGACAAAACCCCGATTTTTGCGTATTTTTGTCCACAAATTTTTGTTATATGTTAAGAGGGCAGCTAGGGGCAGCGAGTACAACAAAGAAACCAAATACGGCACTAAACACGACTAAACATGCCCGGAGTTTGGAACACCACCTAGTTTGAAGTGCAAATAGCAGTTAAAGCGATTGCAAGAACCCGGGACAAAATAGTCAACGACAAGCACATGCAAAAATAAGCCAAATAAATTAATTGTGGAGTACTACCTAAAGAAGAAGCAGCGTCTTTAATGGATGCCTAAGTCTCTGTTTCAATACACATAAATCAATTAAGATTATATATGATGCTTATATTTTTGTACCGTTGAATGGAAAACTACAAGCATGTCTGATATGAGGGGCAGATTTTCTGGTTTCCTCTGGAATTCTTGGATCAATACATAAAACTGCAAAAGATTATTATCTCAAATTCATCTTGGTTTATACTTATCTTATTAGGGGAAAAGGTGGGTATTGGTAAAAATCAGGGTTGAAGAGCTCACAATTCAGACGAATATAGAATATGAACGCTGGTATTTCGTATTGATATATACCACATAACCCCCCAAAGTGCTTGAAAATCTCCTGTGAAAAGATTCTTCCATTGTTAACCATTTATCGCCTGACTTTTGTGTTTTTTAGATCCAGCCTGTCTCTTGACGGTTTAGTATGAGTTTTCTTGTTTTCTTTAGACAGTCCGCCATAGTATAAATATCTTTATCTACAAATTTCCTATATTTTTTGTTTTTAAATATGCGATACAAGCATTTGTATCATGTCCATTTAATACAAATATAAAGTACTAACTGTACTAATATATATGGATTTCACGCTGGCTGTATAGTCTCAATCATTTTACATAAATAATCAACCTTAATTAGAAAGAAAGAATATCATTCATATAAATCAATACAAACATTTAAATGGAAATAATTAAATCACCAAAATTATGATTAAAAACATACAATCTTACCTTAAATCTTGATATTTTAAACATGTAGATTTTCTGTTTGTGTCTATGAGATATCAAGGCTTTCTCAATCGAGAAAAACGTGCTTAAGTAACACGTGTCCATGTAAACAAAGCAGACTACTCGGTCACTTGTCTCTAAAATAAAACGTGAATAAGGTGTTATCCTTCGTTTTTTTCCCTTATTTTTTTCTACAAATTAAAAAAGGAGAACAATGAAAAGGTAAAAGAAGATATTTTAAATCAATAAATCAGGTTTTTTTTTGGTTACATGCAGCATGATATAATAGATAAAGTAGAGCGATGTTATAAGGTGGAATCCGATAATAGAATTCTTCATCATAAAATCATTGTACTGTATAAGGTATTTGTTTATTACTAATAATAGTAAAACGTTTTGGAGAGGCATTCACTGATGGCTCGACGCATTTGAAATATCCTTTATAGCTCCTATGATTTATTTTCGTTAATGAAATAAGAATACAAAGTGTCACTACAACAACTTAATTTAAAGGAATATTGTCTTCGAAAAAATATTTTTTTACTAACAAAAAAAAAGGCAAGCAGACAATTTCTTTTTGCCTACTTTTTAACATATGAACCACAAAAAATGCGGCTATAATACCTAATTAATCTAAAAACCAAAAAAACAATATAACTAAATAATATTTGTAAAGCTTTTCAATAATTCGTATGCATGAGCTTCATCCCGCCTTAAGCATGCGCACTGTTTTGAATTTGCTTGTTCAAACTCGCGGCCATCATCTATCATCTATGCACAACGAAAATGTGTTCCGTGGGCTTGTCAAAGGTGAAACTATTCGACACATTAGAAACAATAGCAATGAAGAAAATTTAATAAAATTTTTACAACAATTCAAAGAATGTCTAGTCAAAAGAGGATATCAAGAAGATGCTGTTGAAAACATAATTAATACCACCTTAAGAATAAAAAGAGCTGATGTACTAAGACCTAAACAAACAGAAAACAAAGGAATCCCTTTAGTTTTCATTACTAAATACAGCTTTAACTTAAAGAAAATTGGGAAAGTATTGAAAAAGCATTGGAACAAAATATATGAGGATAGAGAATGCAAACAAATATTTACTGAAAACCCCATTGTAGCATTCAGCAGACACAAAAACATCAAAGAATTTTTAACAAAATCACGTTTACCCAAGGTTTAAGTTGACCCCTGACGACGCAGACTTAGACCTTGTACGAAAGCCACAACGAAATTGAATCGAAGTCCTACTTTGAGCTGCAGAAACACCTATGGGTGTAGGGTCCGAGAGGTAGGCGCACGTGGCTGTTGGGCATCAATTTTATTAAATCATGATTTCTTGCTTGTCTGTGATCGCAGACAGACTGATTATATTGATTTAATTCTATTAAGTTTGTGATCGCAAACTTATTTTTATATCGATCTAAATTCATTTAGTTTGTGATCGCAAACTAATTTTTATATTGATCTAATTTCATTTAGTTTGTGATCGCAAACTATTTTATTTTCTATATCTTACTGTGATCACAGTTCGATATGGCTAGACGTTTCAACAAAAACAAAAAAATAAGAAAAGCACAAAAAAGATCGAAAAATATGAAAGCAAGGCATAAACGAAAACAGAAAGCCTTAGTCAACATGTCAAAGCAACATGTATTTAATCTGACCACAAAAAAAATATCAGACGATCAATATATAGTATTAGGAAAAGGATTGAAATTTGTTCCTCGACCGTCAGTTTTAAATAGCAGACATTCAGTAATGAATGATTTCAATGAATATGCAAGAAAAATGAGATGTCGATTTTGGTTTAATGACGGAAGTAACAATCAAATACATCCATTCAGAAAAAATTCTAACTACATACCATCGCCGGCGTGTAATGCATTAGAAAATTATCTTTTTCTAACTCAAAATGAAATATCAAGCATGCCTCTCAACTGCAAACAATCGAACTTCTCAAAACAACAAATGATTACACTAAAGTCATTAAGTAAAATGACTGATGTAGTTTTTGCAAAGAGTGACAAAAGTGCATCGATATGCATTTTAAACAGAAATCACTACATCGATGAAGGTTTAAGACAACTACAAACTAATCATTACACAGAAGTAGATTTTCCGAATTTAATAGATCTACATAACAATTTTAAATTATTTGCTAAAAACATATTAGACAACCATGAGATTGATGGGACGACGCATTCATTTCTGAGTGGCTTAAGTACACAAACACCTAGATTAGGAAGATTATATCTCCTTCCAAAAATACATAAATTAGACAAAAATTTGATAGATGGCATCAAAAATGAAACTGCAATTATAAACCAACTACCACCATGTAGACCAATAATCTCACAAATCAATTCTGTTACTGAGAAAATCAGTGAATTTATTGATTATTTTCTAATACCTATTGTCAAACGACAAGAGACTTACATAAGAGATAGCTCAGATTTTATCAATAAAATTGAACACTTGAAACCAGAAAGAAACTGTTTATTAATTGACTTTGACATTACCAGTATGTATACGAATTTAGAGTTCAATGAACTTTTAGATGCAGTGGTTAGAGCTTACACCAATAGAGAAGAATCTGATTACATACTTAAATCACCTCACCCACAAACCATTAGAAAACTTCTGGAATTTGTATTGACAAACAATTACTTTGAATTTAATGAGAAATGTTATAAACAGGTCATTGGAGCAAGCATGGGCTCAAAGTGCAGCCCAGAAATTTGCGACATTCGAGCATTTGAGGTAATCACCGAAATCTTACAAATATTCCCACACAAAGACAAGATTCAATTTATAGGAAGGTATAGAGATGACTGTTTTCTGATATACAAAAATGCAGATTCAATCAACGAAGTCGAACAACTTTTCGAAATAGCTAACTCATTTCATCCACTGTTAAGATTCACATACAACATTTCTAATCAAGAAGCTATATTTTTAGATACTTGCATTTATAAAGGCCAACGATTTAAAAATGAAGGAATACTTGACATTAAGAGTTACATTAAACCGACAAATACCTTTCAATACCTACATCGATCATCTATGCACAACGAAAATGTGTTCCGTGGGCTTGTCAAAGGTGAAACTATTCGACACATTAGAAACAATAGCAATGAAGAAAATTTAATAAAATTTTTACAACAATTCAAAGAATGTCTAGTCAAAAGAGGATATCAAGAAGATGCTGTTGAAAACATAATTAATACCACCTTAAGAATAAAAAGAGCTGATGTACTAAGACCTAAACAAACAGAAAACAAAGGAATCCCTTTAGTTTTCATTACTAAATACAGCTTTAACTTAAAGAAAATTGGGAAAGTATTGAAAAAGCATTGGAACAAAATATATGAGGATAGAGAATGCAAACAAATATTTACTGAAAACCCCATTGTAGCATTCAGCAGACACAAAAACATCAAAGAATTTTTAACAAAATCACGTTTACCCAAGGTTTAAGTTGACCCCTGACGACGCAGACTTAGACCTTGTACGAAAGCCACAACGAAATTGAATCGAAGTCCTACTTTGAGCTGCAGAAACACCTATGGGTGTAGGGTCCGAGAGGTAGGCGCACGTGGCTGTTGGGCATCAATTTTATTAAATCATGATTTCTTGCTTGTCTGTGATCGCAGACAGACTGATTATATTGATTTAATTCTATTAAGTTTGTGATCGCAAACTTATTTTTATATCGATCTAAATTCATTTAGTTTGTGATCGCAAACTAATTTTTATATTGATCTAATTTCATTTAGTTTGTGATCGCAAACTATTTTATTTTCTATATCTTACTGTGATCACAGTTCGATATGGCTAGACGTTTCAACAAAAACAAAAAAATAAGAAAAGCACAAAAAAGATCGAAAAATATGAAAGCAAGGCATAAACGAAAACAGAAAGCCTTAGTCAACATGTCAAAGCAACATGTATTTAATCTGACCACAAAAAAAATATCAGACGATCAATATATAGTATTAGGAAAAGGATTGAAATTTGTTCCTCGACCGTCAGTTTTAAATAGCAGACATTCAGTAATGAATGATTTCAATGAATATGCAAGAAAAATGAGATGTCGATTTTGGTTTAATGACGGAAGTAACAATCAAATACATCCATTCAGAAAAAATTCTAACTACATACCATCGCCGGCGTGTAATGCATTAGAAAATTATCTTTTTCTAACTCAAAATGAAATATCAAGCATGCCTCTCAACTGCAAGCAATCGAACTTCTCAAAACAACAAATGATTACACTAAAGTCATTAAGTAAAATGACTGATGTAGTTTTTGCAAAGAGTGACAAAAGTGCATCGATATGCATTTTAAACAGAAATCACTACATCGATGAAGGTTTAAGACAACTACAAACTAATCATTACACAGAAGTAGATTTTCCGAATTTAATAGATCTACATAACAATTTTAAATTATTTGCTAAAAACATATTAGACAACCATGAGATTGATGGGACGACGCATTCATTTCTGAGTGGCTTAAGTACACAAACACCTAGATTAGGAAGATTATATCTCCTTCCAAAAATACATAAATTAGACAAAAATTTGATAGATGGCATCAAAAATGAAACTGCAATTATAAACCAACTACCACCATGTAGACCAATAATCTCACAAATCAATTCTGTTACTGAGAAAATCAGTGAATTTATTGATTATTTTCTAATACCTATTGTCAAACGACAAGAGACTTACATAAGAGATAGCTCAGATTTTATCAATAAAATTGAACACTTGAAACCAGAAAGAAACTGTTTATTAATTGACTTTGACATTACCAGTATGTATACGAATTTAGAGTTCAATGAACTTTTAGATGCAGTGGTTAGAGCTTACACCAATAGAGAAGAATCTGATTACATACTTAAATCACCTCACCCACAAACCATTAGAAAACTTCTGGAATTTGTATTGACAAACAATTACTTTGAATTTAATGAGAAATGTTATAAACAGGTCATTGGAGCAAGCATGGGCTCAAAGTGCAGCCCAGAAATTTGCGACATTCGAGCATTTGAGGTAATCACCGAAATCTTACAAATATTCCCACACAAAGACAAGATTCAATTTATAGGAAGGTATAGAGATGACTGTTTTCTGATATACAAAAATGCAGATTCAATCAACGAAGTCGAACAACTTTTCGAAATAGCTAACTCATTTCATCCACTGTTAAGATTCACATACAACATTTCTAATCAAGAAGCTATATTTTTAGATACTTGCATTTATAAAGGCCAACGATTTAAAAATGAAGGAATACTTGACATTAAGAGTTACATTAAACCGACAAATACCTTTCAATACCTACATCGATCATCTATGCACAACGAAAATGTGTTCCGTGGGCTTGTCAAAGGTGAAACTATTCGACACATTAGAAACAATAGCAATGAAGAAAATTTAATAAAATTTTTACAACAATTCAAAGAATGTCTAGTCAAAAGAGGATATCAAGAAGATGCTGTTGAAAACATAATTAATACCACCTTAAGAATAAAAAGAGCTGATGTGCTAAGACCTAAACAAACAGAAAACAAAGGAATCCCTTTAGTTTTCATTACTAAATACAGCTTTAACTTAAAGAAAATTGGGAAAGTATTGAAAAAGCATTGGAACAAAATATATGAGGATAGAGAATGCAAACAAATATTTACTGAAAACCCCATTGTAGCATTCAGCAGACACAAAAACATCAAAGAATTTTTAACAAAATCACGTTTACCCAAGGTTTAAGTTGACCCCTGACGACGCAGACTTAGACCTTGTACGAAAGCCACAACGAAATTGAATCGAAGTCCTACTTTGAGCTGCAGAAACACCTATGGGTGTAGGGTCCGAGAGGTAGGCGCACGTGGCTGTTGGGCATCAATTTTATTAAATCATAAATTCTGTCAGAGATGCCGATAAACTCCAAGGTCCAGGTGATCTATTGGAGATGTAGAACTTTCAGATAGAATACAGAACCTTCCTCCCCTACTAAATTTACACGAAACCATGTTATTTTATTGAAAATAAGTGAAGCTATTTTTTGTTGTTGATTAGTTAAATACTGACTCACCAAACAAGATTTTTAATTAATCAACAGTCGGGCAAAACTTACTTACTCTTACTCTTCTGGAGTTCACTCTTCTTTAACCGACTTGAGTTCGCGTTGTTGATTCTGTTCTGTGATTTTTTTGTATTTTTTCGTGTTTGTGTTTACCAGTTTGGTTGTTGCCCATTCAGACTTTTGACACCCGAATGCCCCTTTGGTGCCCCTTTGATTCTAAAATGAGGGATTTTCAAATTACTTACATCATATTCAAGTATTCTTCAAAATGCTATAGATATTCAAATAATCAAAATTTACAGAAACAGTTAAAGAATATAACCTTTTAAATGGTTCAAAATCACTCAATTTAGATTAAATTATATATACCTCCTGGACATTGCTCAGAAGCAAATGTTTTCTTGTTATCTGATCTCTGACTAAAAAAAGACGTTGTGGTACTATTCTCGTGTAGATCAATACTTTCTTTCACCTTTTGGTATGTAGATACAAACATTTTGATTTAAATCAAATTTAAAACATTGTCGTGTTGTTTACAATTAATTTACTTCCTCTTTCGATTCAGAACCAAACGTTTCTTTTCCGGATCAGTAACCGGAAGTTCGAGAAAGTCATGAATATTCATTACTCTTTGTAGCTGGTGGAATGTAGCATTAATCGGCCAGTACACTGTATCGCGAGGCTTAAGCCCTTGGAAATATTCATTGCGGTGAAAACGACAAAGTCGCCAAACCAAGGAAATGATCTCGATTTAGATAGTTCTCATTGAATTTATTTAATATTTTCGCCATATTACAGTCTTCGTGAACTAAACATCCGAGATCCCGATCGACGGCCGCATTAAATACACTAAATTGTATCTGTCGTCACGAATGTAAACAATTAATCAATGAACATGTTCGAAAAAATTTTGAACGAAATAAACCAAGTTTATGGCAAATTTGGTAACAAATTGATATGCAGAGTTTTCTTTTACTACATTTTGGTCAAAATGACATTAGAAATTTGAGGACGAAATAAATGTGATTTAATTTTTGGTAGACAATATGCCTTTAATTTTTTGTAGACAATATGCCTTTGAAGAATCGATCTTGAGATTTGTTCTTTGGTTTTTATGTTTTCTGTAAGCAAAATTTATTGGCAAGGAATAAAACTACAAAGACCACCATAGAAGTTCAAAGTTAACAAATATATGAGAAGAAGGATAGTTATTTCAAGGTCTCAAAGTCGTAAGACCATATATAGTATTAGGTTATTTTGTGCTGCACCATCAATATCCTTAATATACCTACCCTAGTTTTTCTTTTAATTAAATAAGGAGTGATTTATTGAAATAAGTCAACGTAGTTCTACATATAGATGGCTTGTGTTTGTCATTTACGTAGGTCAATATACGTCATATAAGTACCAAGAAAACTGTGAGCAACTGCTCACTAATAAATACCCTCGCCCACATAAATAAACCAGATCAAATTTAAAAAATAGGACATTCAAATTTATATTATACCACAAAAAGTATGTGAAAGTTTTAGGACATGCAACCAATCCTTGTCCTCCAACGGTTTGGTCCATATTTTCTCATGTGCAACCAAAATTTTACATCATATCAAATTTTAAATCATAGAAGGTGAACATCTGACTACATTGCGTCACAGGGGACTTTATTAAGTATCACGAATATTCATTAAGAGATTTAGGAGGAGTCTTTATATGCTTTGATATGGGAGACCCTAAACCAACAAGAACATAATTCCTAGGTCCCCCAAAAGATCGTAAGAAAAAAATTCAGCTCATATATTTGAAGCAGATAAGCAACAGACTGGAAAACGAATATCAATGAAGGTGTATAGCAAACATCGAACCACCGTAATTTTGACTGAGAAACCTGTTTGAAGTCTGAAGCGTTAAAAGGCAAGCGAAATATATAAGTACTAAATAACCAGATGTTTTCAAAGTTAATGAACACTCTAGTGCACCCCCTAGCACAGAAGATTATTTAATGTATAGATTTAATCATATTTTAAATAAAAAAATATTTAAACATTGGGGTGCACATGCATTATATTGTACAAAAATGATATCGATTCAAAAACCCCATCAATAAAAATGAACTTGTCCAGCATATGTTAGTATCCTCATCAATAAGTAATAATTGTGATTTGAATTTTATGAATGAACCAGAAAGTAACCTAGCATAAACCAATAAAATAACAGCAACATTTAAAGGTAGAATGCACGACCAATCAAGTTACAGAATATTTATATTAGTGTATGTTCTGGAGCCCATCATTAAATAATAGTTCGTTTTGTAAATTGAAAAGGAATAAATAAAACTCGTTGTGTGTCGATTAAAAATGGAGGTATATAAAAAGTATTGAATTCTAATATATTTGATCATATTTTAAAAAAGTAATATAGAAAACAAAGAATACAGTAGGCAGATTACTCCGTCTAGACTGAAAAAAAAACCCGCGAAAGCCAGCAGTTATCTTATGACTACATAAGGCAGCTTACGCTTGCCGAAAACTGTAACCACCCCCACTTTTCAAGAAGAGTATTAAAATATATGCCTAATGTCTAAGAGTTTCCACACCGTCGTTCAAGAGGTACCAAAAATTTAGACTAAAATAGACCTGCAGTAGTACGGATTTAACGAGGTGAAGGTAACTCAAACATGCCACAACCACATTTAGTCGCTTAATCCTAAATTAACTGACCTTACTATCATTAAGCTCCGAAAAAAACGAGTTTTTCTAAAACGATACTGCTTAAACTAAGATTTTCTCTTATTTTTCCAGTTAATCTAAGTTTTTCTCACTTTAATGTGAGATATGGGAAGATTGAAGTTTTTAGTCACAAAATCTAGATGTTTTATTAGAAGATCTTCCCGGTTTACAATTAAACCAGTACTACTAGCATGACTATTCAGACTAGTTTACAATTAAACCAGTACTACTATTATGACTATTCAGACTAGTTTACAATTAAACCAGTACTACTATCATGACTATTCAGACTAGTTTACAATTAAACCAGTACTACTATCATGACTATTCAGACTAGTTTACAATTAAACCAGTACTACTATCATGACTATTCAGACTAGTTTACAATTAAACCAGTACTACTATCATGACTATTCAGACTAGTTTACAATTAAACCAGTAATACTATCATGACTATTCAGACTAGTTTACAATTAAACCAGTACTACTTTTATGACTATTCAGACTAGTTTACAATTCAACCAGTACTACTATCATGACTATTCAGACTAGTTTACAATTAAAACCAGTACTACTATCATGACTATTCAGACTAGTTCACAATTAAACCAGTACTACTATTATGACTATTCAGACTAGTTTACAATTAAACCAGTACTACTATCAGACTAGTTTACAATTAAACCAGTAATACAATCATGACTATTCAGACTAGTTTACAATTAAAACCAGTACTACTATCATGACTATTCAGACTAGTTCACAATTAAACCAGTACTACTTTTATGACTATTCAGACTAGTTTACAATTAAACCAGTAATACTATCATGACTATTCAGACTAGTTTACAATTAAACCAGTACTACTATCATGACTATTCAGACTAGTTTACAATTGAAACCAGTACTACTATCATGACTATTCAGACTAGTTTACAATTAAACCAGTACTACTATCAGACTAGTTTACAATTAAACCAGTAATACAATCATGACTATTCAGACTAGTTTACAATTAAACCAGTACTACTATCATGACTATTCAGACTAGTTTACAATTAAAACCAGTACTACTATCATGACTATTCAGACTAGTTCACAATTAAACCAGTACTACTATTATGACTATTCAGACTAGTTTACAATTAAACCAGTACTACTATCAGACTAGTTTACAATTAAACCAGTAATACAATCATGACTATTCAGACTAGTTTACAATTAAAACCAGTACTACTATCATGACTATTCAGACTAGTTCACAATTAAACCAGTACTACTATTATGACTATTCAGACTAGTTTACAATTAAACCAGTACTACTATCATGACTATTCAGACTAGTTTACAATTAAACAGTACTACTATCATGACTATTCAGACTAGTTTACAATTAAACCAGTACTACTATCATGACTTTTCGGACTAGTTTACAATTAAACCAGTACTACTATCATGACTATTCAGACTAGTTTACAATTAAACCAGTACTACTATCATGACTATTCAGACTAGTTTATAATTAAAACCAGTACTACTATTATGACTATTCAGACTAGTTTACAATTAAACCAGTACTACTATCATGACTATTCAGATTAGTTTACAATTAAAACCAGTACTACTATCATGACTATTCAGACTAGTTTACAATTAAACCAGTACTACTATCATGACTATTCAGACTAGTTTACAATTAAACCAGTACTACTATCATGACTATTCAGACTAGTTTACAATTAAACCAGTAATACTATCATGACTATTCAGACTAGTTTACAATTAAACCAGTACTACAATCATGACTATTCAGACTAGTTTACAATTAAACCAGTACTACTATCAGACTAGTTTACAATTAAACCAGTAATACAATCATGACTATTCAGACTAATTACAATTAAACCAGTACTACTATCATGACTATTCAGACTAGTTTACAATTAAACCAGTACTACTATCATGACTATTCAGACTAGTTTACAATTAAACCAGTACTAATATTATGACTATTCAGACTAGTTTACAATTAAAACCAGTACTACTATTATGACTATTCAGACTAGTTTACAATTAAACCAGTAATACTATCATGACTATTCAGACTAGTTTACAATTAAACCAGTACTACTATCATGACTATTCAGACTAGTTTACAATTAAACCAGTACTAATATTATGACTATTCAGACTAGTTTACAATTAAAACAAGTACTACTATTATGACTATTCAGACTAGTTCACAATTAAACCAGTTCTACTATCATGACTATTCAGACTAGTTTACAATTAAAACCAGTACTTCTATTATGACTATTCAGACTAGTTCACAATTAAACCAGTACTACTTTCATGACTATTCAGACTAGTTTACAATTAAACCAGTACTACTATCATGACTATTCAGACTAGTTTACAATTAAACCAGTACTACTATCATGACTATTCAGACTAGTTTACAATTAAACTAGTACTACTATCATGACTATTCAGACTAGTTTACAATTAAAACCAGTACTACTATCATGACTATTCAGACTAGTTTACAATTAAACCAGTACTACTATCATGACTATTCAGACTAGTTTACAATTAAACCAGTACTACTATCATGACTATTCAGACTAGTTTACAATTAAACTAGTACTACTATCATGACTATTCAGACTAGTTTACAATTAAACCAGTACTACTATCATGACTATTCAGACTAGTTTACAATTAAACCAGTACTACTATCATGACTATTCAGACTAGTTTACAATTAAACCAGTACTACTATCATGACTATTCAGACTAGTTTACAATTAAACAAGTACTAATATTATGACTATTCAGACTAGTTTACAATTAAACCAGTACTCATATTATGACTATTCAGACTAGTTTACAATTAAACCAGTACTACTATCATGACTATTCAGACTAGTTTACAATTAAAACCAGTACAAATATTATGACTATTCAGACTAGTTTACAATTAAAACCAGTACTACTATCATGACTATTCAGACTAGTTTAAAATTAAATCAGTACTACTTTTATGACTATTCAGACTAGTTTACAATTAAACCAGTACTACTATCATGACTATTCAGACTAGTTTACAATTAAACCAGTACTACTATCATGACTATTCAGACTAGTTTACAATTAAACCAGTACTACTATCATGACTATTCAGACTAGTTTACAATTAAACCAGTACTGCTATCATGACTATTCAGACTAGTTTACAATTAAAACCAGTACTACTATCATGACTATTCAGACTAGTTTACAATTAAAACCAGTACTACTATTTTGACTATTCAGACTAGTTTACAATTAAACCAGTACTACTATCATGACTATTCAGACTAGTTTACAATTAAACCAGTACTACTATCATGACTATTCAGACTAGTTTACAATTAAACCAGTACTAATATTATGACTATTCAGACTAGTTTACAATTAAACTAGTACTACTATCATGACTATTCAGACTAGTTTACAATTAAACCAGTAATACTATCATGACTATTCAGACTAGTTTACAATTAAAACCAGTACTACTATTATGACTATTCAGACTAGTTTACAATTTAAGCAGTACTACTATCATGACTATTCAGACTAGTTTACAATTAAAACCAGTACTACTATCATGACTATTCAGAGTAATTTACAATTAAACCAGTACTACTATTATGACTATTCAGACTAGTTTACAATTAAAACCAGTACTACTATTTTGACTATTCAGACTAGTTTACAATTTAAGCAGTACTACTATCATGACTATTCAGACTAGTTTACAATTAAACCAGTACTACTATCATGACTATTCCGACTAGTTTACAATTGAAACCAGTACTACTATCATGACTATTCCGACTAGTTTACAATTAAAACCAGTACTACTATCATGACTATTCAGACTAGTATACAATTAAAACCAGTACTACTATCATGACTATTCAGACTAGTTAACAATTAAAACCAGTACTACTATCATGACTTTTCAGACTAGTTTACAATTAAAACCAGTACTACTATCATGACTATTCAGACTAGTTTACAATTAAACAGTACTACTATTATGACTATTCAGACTAGTTTACAATTGAAACCAGTACTACTATCATGACTATTCCGACTAGTTTACAATTAAAACCAGTACTACTATCATGACTATTCAGACTAGTTTACAATTAAAACCAGTACTACTATCATGACTATTCAGACTAGTTTACAATTAAAACCAGTACTACTATCATGACTATTCAGACTAGTTTACAATTAAAACCAGTACTACTATCATGACTATTCAGACTAGTTTACAATTAAACCAGTACTACTATCATGACTTTTCAGACTAGTTTACAATTAAAACCAGTACTAATATTATGACTATTCAGACTAGTTCACAATTAAACCAGTACTACTAGCATGACTATTCAGATTAGTTTACAATTAAAACCAGTACTACTATTATGACTATTCAGTCTTGTTTACAATTAAACCAGTACTACTATTATGACTATTCAGATTAGTTTACAATTAAAACCAGTACTACTATTATGACTATTCAGACTTGTTTACAATTAAACCCAGTACTACTAGCATGACTATTCAGATTAGTTTACAATTAAAACCAGTACTACTATTATGACTATTCAGACTTGTTTACAATTAAACCAGTACTACTATTATGACTAATCAGATTAGTTTACAATTAAAACCAGTACTACTATTATGACTATTCAGACTTGTTTACAATTAAACCCAGTACTACTATCATGACTATTCAGACTAGTTTACAATTAAACCACTACTACTATTATGACTATTCCGACTAGTTTACAATTAAACCAGTACTACTATCATGACTATTCAGATTAGTTTACAATTAAAACCAGTACTACTATTATGACTATTCAGACTTGTTTACAATTAAAACCAGTACTACTATCATGACTATTCAGACGAGTTTACAATTAAACCAGTACTACTATTATGACTATTCCGACTAGTTTACAATTAAACCAGTACTACTATCATGACTATTCAGACTAGTTTACAATTAAACCAGTACTACTATCATGACTTTTCAGACTAGTTTACAATTAAAACCAGTACTACTATCATGAATATTCAGACTAGTTTACAATTAAACCAGTACTACTATCATGACTATTCAGACTAGTTTACAATTAAACCAGTACTACTATCATGACTATTCAGACTAGTTTACAATTAAAACCAGTACTAATATTATGACTATTCAGACTAGTTCACAATTAAACCAGTACTACTAGCATGACTATTCAGATTAGTTTACAATTAAAACCAGTACTACTATTATGACTATTCAGACTTGTTTACAATTAAACCAGTACTACTATTATGACTATTCAGATTAGTTTACAATTAAAACCAGTACTACTATTATGACTATTCAGACTTGTTTACAATTAAACCCAGTACTACTATCATGACTATTCAGACTAGTTTACAATTAAACCAGTACTACTATTATGACTATTCCGACTAGTTTACAATTAAACCAGTACTACTATCATGACTATTCAGATTAGTTTACAATTAAAACCAGTACTACTATTATAACTATTCAGACTTGTTTACAATTAAAACCAGTACTACTATCATGACTATTCAGACGAGTTTACAATTAAACCAGTACTACTATTATGACTATTCCGACTAGTTTACAATTAAACCAGTACTACTATCATGACTATTCCGACTAGTTTACAATTAAACCAGTACTACTATCATGACTATTCAGACTAGTTTACAATTAAACCAGTACTTCTATTATGACTATTCAGACTAGTTTACAATTAAAACCAGTACTACTATTATGACTATTCAGACTAGTTTACAATTAAAACCAGTACTACTATTTTGACTATTCAGACTAGTTTACAATTTAACCAGTACTACTATCATGACTATTCAGACTAGTTTACAATTAAAACCAGTACTACTATCATGACTTTTCAGACTAGTTTACAATTAAAACCAGTACTACTATCATGACTATTCAGACTAGTTTACAATTAAACAGTACTACTATTATGACTATTCAGACTAGTTTACAATTAAAACCAGTACTACTATCATGACTTTTCAGACTAGTTTACAATTAAAACCAGTACTACTATCATGACTATTCAGACTAGTTTACAATTAAACCAGTACTACTATCATGACTATTCAGACTAGTTTACAATTAAACCAGTACTACTATCATGACTTTTCAGACTATTTTACAATTAAAACCAGTACTAATATTATGACTATTCAGACTAGTTCACAATTAAACCAGTACTACTAGCATGACTATTCAGATTAGTTTACAATTAAAACCAGTACTACTATTTTGACTATTCAGACTAGTTTACAATTTAAGCAGTACTACTATCATGACTATTCAGACTAGTTTACAATTAAACCAGTACTACTATCATGACTATTCCGACTAGTTTACAATTGAAACCAGTACTACTATCATGACTATTCCGACTAGTTTACAATTAAAACCAGTACTACTATCATGACTATTCAGACTAGTATACAATTAAAACCAGTACTACTATCATGACTATTCAGACTAGTTAACAATTAAAACCAGTACTACTATCATGACTTTTCAGACTAGTTTACAATTAAAACCAGTACTACTATCATGACTATTCAGACTAGTTTACAATTAAACAGTACTACTATTATGACTATTCAGACTAGTTTACAATTGAAACCAGTACTACTATCATGACTATTCCGACTAGTTTACAATTAAAACCAGTACTACTATCATGACTATTCAGACTAGTTTACAATTAAAACCAGTACTACTATCATGACTATTCAGACTAGTTTACAATTAAAACCAGTACTACTATCATGACTATTCAGACTAGTTTACAATTAAAACCAGTACTACTATCATGACTATTCAGACTAGTTTACAATTAAACCAGTACTACTATCATGACTTTTCAGACTAGTTTACAATTAAAACCAGTACTAATATTATGACTATTCAGACTAGTTCACAATTAAACCAGTACTACTAGCATGACTATTCAGATTAGTTTACAATTAAAACCAGTACTACTATTATGACTATTCAGTCTTGTTTACAATTAAACCAGTACTACTATTATGACTATTCAGATTAGTTTACAATTAAAACCAGTACTACTATTATGACTATTCAGACTTGTTTACAATTAAACCCAGTACTACTAGCATGACTATTCAGATTAGTTTACAATTAAAACCAGTACTACTATTATGACTATTCAGACTTGTTTACAATTAAACCAGTACTACTATTATGACTATTCAGATTAGTTTACAATTAAAACCAGTACTACTATTATGACTATTCAGACTTGTTTACAATTAAACCCAGTACTACTATCATGACTATTCAGACTAGTTTACAATTAAACCACTACTACTATTATGACTATTCCGACTAGTTTACAATTAAACCAGTACTACTATCATGACTATTCAGATTAGTTTACAATTAAAACCAGTACTACTATTATGACTATTCAGACTTGTTTACAATTAAAACCAGTACTACTATCATGACTATTCAGACGAGTTTACAATTAAACCAGTACTACTATTATGACTATTCCGACTAGTTTACAATTAAACCAGTACTACTATCATGACTATTCAGACTAGTTTACAATTAAACCAGTACTACTATCATGACTTTTCAGACTAGTTTACAATTAAAACCAGTACTACTATCATGAATATTCAGACTAGTTTACAATTAAACCAGTACTACTATCATGACTATTCAGACTAGTTTACAATTAAACCAGTACTACTATCATGACTATTCAGACTAGTTTACAATTAAAACCAGTACTAATATTATGACTATTCAGACTAGTTCACAATTAAACCAGTACTACTAGCATGACTATTCAGATTAGTTTACAATTAAAACCAGTACTACTATTATGACTATTCAGACTTGTTTACAATTAAACCAGTACTACTATTATGACTATTCAGATTAGTTTACAATTAAAACCAGTACTACTATTATGACTATTCAGACTTGTTTACAATTAAACCCAGTACTACTATCATGACTATTCAGACTAGTTTACAATTAAACCAGTACTACTATTATTACTATTCCGACTAGTTTACAATTAAACCAGTACTACTATCATGACTATTCAGATTAGTTTACAATTAAAACCAGTACTACTATTATAACTATTCAGACTTGTTTACAATTAAAACCAGTACTACTATCATGACTATTCAGACGAGTTTACAATTAAACCAGTACTACTATTATGACTATTCCGACTAGTTTACAATTAAACCAGTACTACTATCATGACTATTCCGACTAGTTTACAATTAAACCAGTACTACTATCATGACTATTCAGACTAGTTTACAATTAAACCAGTACTTCTATTATGACTATTCAGACTAGTTTACAATTAAAACCAGTACTACTATTATGACTATTCAGACTAGTTTACAATTAAAACCAGTACTACTATTTTGACTATTCAGACTAGTTTACAATTTAACCAGTACTACTATCATGACTATTCAGACTAGTTTACAATTAAAACCAGTACTACTATCATGACTTTTCAGACTAGTTTACAATTAAAACCAGTACTACTATCATGACTATTCAGACTAGTTTACAATTAAACAGTACTACTATTATGACTATTCAGACTAGTTTACAATTAAAACCAGTACTACTATCATGACTTTTCAGACTAGTTTACAATTAAAACCAGTACTACTATCATGACTATTCAGACTAGTTTACAATTAAACCAGTACTACTATCATGACTATTCAGACTAGTTTACAATTAAACCAGTACTACTATCATGACTTTTCAGACTATTTTACAATTAAAACCAGTACTAATATTATGACTATTCAGACTAGTTCACAATTAAACCAGTACTACTAGCATGACTATTCAGATTAGTTTACAATTAAAACCAGTACTACTATTATGACTATTCTGACTTGTTTACAAATAAACCAGTACTACTATTATGACTATTCAGATTAGTTTACAATTAAAACCAGTACTACTATTATGACTATTCAGACTTGTTTACAATTAAACCCAGTACTACTAACATGACTATTCAGACTAGTTTACAATTAATTCAGTACTACTATTATGACTATTCCGACTAGTTTACAATTAAACCAGTACTACTATCATGACTATTCAGATTAGTTTACAATTAAAACCAGTACTACTATTATGACTATTCAGACTTGTTTACAATTAAAACCAGTACTACTATCATGACTATTCAGACGAGTTTACAATTAAACCAGTACTACTATTATGACTATACCGACTAGTTTACAATTAAACCAGTACTACTATCATGACTATTCAGACTAGTTTACAATTAAACCAGTACTACTATCATGACTATTCAGACTAGTTTACAATTAAACCAGTACTACTATTATGACTATTCAGACTAGTTTACAATTAAAACCAGTACTACTATCATGACTATTCAGACTAGTTTACAATTTAACCAGTACTACTATCATGACTATTCCGACTAGTTTACAATTAAACCAGTACTACTATCATGACTATTCAGACTAGTTTACAATTAAACCAGTACTACTATTATGACTATTCAGACTAGTTCACAATTAAAACCAGTACTACTATTATGACTATTCAGACTAGTTTACAATTAAAACCAGTACTACTATCATGACTATTCAGACTAGTTTACAATTAAACCAGTACTACTATTATGACTATTCCGACTAGTTTACAATTAAAACCAGTACTACTATCATGACTATTCCGACTAGTTTACAATTAAACCAGTACTACTATCATGACTTTTCAGACTAGTTCACAATTAAACCAGTACTACTATCATGACTATTCAGACTAGTTTACAATTAAAACCAGTACTACTATTATGACTATTCCGACTAGTTTACAATTAAACCAGTACTACTATCATGACTTTTCAGACTAGTTCACAATTAAACCAGTACTACTATCATGACTATTCAGACTAGTTTACAATTAAACCAGTACTACTATAATGACTATTCAGACTAGTTCACAATTAAACCAGTACTACTATCATGACTATTCAGACTAGTTTACAATTAAACCAGTACTACTATTATGACTATTCCGACTAGTTTACAATTAAAACCAGTACTACTATCATGACTATTCCGACTAGTTTACAATTAAACCAGTACTACTATCATGACTATTCAGACTAGTTTACAATTAAACCAGTACTACTATTATGACTATTCAGACTTGTTCATCAGACTATGCCATGTTATCCTATGACAAGTATCTGTATTGGTTTATTTTTGATTTGATGTAAATATGCGATATAAATCAGGAATATAAGTATCAAATATCAAATGTTGTGTGTAATTCTTTCTTCATGGTATGACCTCGAGGTATTGCAATAAGAAACTTTATATGCAAAGCATTATTCAGTATCGTCGGAAACTTCTGTTATCGTGCAAAATATTTGAAATTGACGAGGTTCCGGGGTATGGAACCCCTTTCAAAAAGTGCAGTTTATTTTATAGCAAAATTGACCTCGATCATTCTTTTCTCGGGGTAAATTTTATCCAATATCAGTTTCATTTTTAGATTATATGTAGGGTTTGTATCTCTTGCTGTGTGGAGACCATAAAAATACCCTGTTTTCGAGATGTATGCTCTTATTTTGACAGTTATGGCGTGCGCATTCAAGCAATGGATTCATTTTTATTTTCGACCACCGCCATATTGAAAAGATCAATTTTAGGCAGATCAATTTCAGGCAGATCAATTTTAGACTACCTGTTCACTTTACCCCCATCATACCTATTTCCTTTGCCAAGTCATCTACAATTAATTGGTGAAGCCTTGTCCGTTTTCTTCTCTCTATTGTTAAAATGTATATATATATATATATATCTTTATCTTTATTTTCATAAACCAAAATTAAAATGGTATAGAAAAAGAATAAATCAAAGTGTAATATAATGTGTTTCATCAAAAGTACATGAATCAATTGATAGGTTACGACTTATGTTTCATTCATATAAATACAAAAAAAAATATATAAAAAAATAATGATAATGAACTGTCAAGTAATTGTTTACAGTATAAACATATTTTAATATAAATATATAGATAAATATGAACTACCCCGGAGAGGAAAGTATCTTACAATTTTTTCTAATAATTTTACACAAATTGTTTAGGTCAGCAGTATTTGTTGACTGGAAAAGTTCCTTCATTTTAATAATGTTTGGATTCGACCGAAATTTTGATTTGATGAATAATTTTCTATCATCTTTTAGAGCAGAGCATATAAAAATATAATGAAATTCATCACCAATGTCTAATCATTACATAAATTGCAAACACGATGATTCCTATTAATATTTCTTCATCTGCCTGACTCAATTGGCATATAATGGTTAGTTGTTCTGAATCTACAAAAAGTGATTGCGTTTCTATAGTCTAAAAATTTAAGATAGCTCTCCATTTCTAAAGTTTGTTTATAAATTCTATAATTTAGAGATTTTGTGAACTCAATACACATGTGTACCGTTATCGACATAAAAAGCAAATAATTCTGCCTAAACTGGTGCTAGGGCCCGAGCAGCTAGGTGCGAGTGTCAAGTCCAAGGCCTCACTGTGGCTTTAGAATGAAAAACAGCAAAGATCGCCTTTCTCCCTGGCTTGAATGTTAATAAAGTGATTTTGTGATACTCTATATCCTGTCGTTTTAAGATTATTTGACTCACATCAAATTGGTGGTTTAAGGAAATTTCGAAATTCCCCATTGATCGTAAATATAATCCAAATTTACTACCATCATCTTTTTCACGACCCCATTCCGTACTTTAGCTCCATGAATGACAGGGTACTTTAAAAAATAATAAACATTATTCAAATATAAATTGACTTTGATTCAAGATCAATTAAATGTTTAGAGCTTGCTTATGATAAGATAAAATAATGGTACACAATTTTGATCTGTTGGGGCCTAAATTGGGGAATTTAAACATACCAATTGATTTAAATACAAATTTAAGTATTTTTTCTCTTATCATTAAATTTATATCGAAAAAAAAAACTGTTATTGAAATTGATTTATTAGAAATGACCACGATTTCTTTCTGTCTATTCAAAATAACATAAACAATTTTATTTTTTTAAAGGTAGAAAAATACTTAATTCAATCCTTTCACGTCTAGAAATATTTGATATTCAGCTTAATATAGTGCTCTAAATATTAAAGTCTTTTGAAAACATGACTTTTGGGAAGCGCATCTTTGATGAGTCAGGGTTAGGGTTAGGTTATACGTATAAGGTGATTTCTGTGTATCATTTGTCTTTGTTAAGAAGATACAAAATACTGGTATGAATTTTAATGAAATAGAATTACAGCAGTATCAAATTATGACATAGAGCAAATGTTTATAATTGTAAATGGTTTCGACACCATAAATGTTGTATCATTAACATAAAACACAGAATCAACTTCTTTTATTGTTTAGAGCTTAAACATATTTTAGCAGCTAATAACTTATGACGATCATTTATTACATATATGGCCATTGTTAAATTCAAATGAGCGAAAAAAGAATTCCTTCTGATTCGTGAATATACCTTCTCTGTAAGGTTCGACGATGATAGCGGTTTTATCATAAAACATAAGTCTATTTCGCTAAAATGAAGTCTGTTGGGAGCATTTTCCTCTTGATCTCTTTAATTTTAGTTTAAGCCAAGATTAAACTATTTCTCCTATCGCTGGTTACACAATTAAAGATATGTTTCAGTACATAAGAACTTTTGAAATAGTGGCGAGTGAGCTTCATTGAATCCTAATATCACCATTATCTTGCGCGTTGGACACACTGCAGCCTCCGTGCAGTTGACCATAACACATAACTCTTTACCAGCAGCTCTTTCCACGCAATGGTTCATCTGTTGCGTCATATGATCACCGAGTGCAGAAAAGTCATTACCATAAACGTTTACATGACCTATATACCCACGCTTGCATGGATAGGAGAATCCGGCGGTGAGGAGCGCGGCCTCGTGGTCAAATGTTCCCAAGATTAATGTAGCGTTTAGGTTAATCATAGGAATATTAGACTCCAAAAGCTTAAAAGGGAGCCAGTTAGATACGATTCTTCCCTCAGGAAAAAGTTGTTTTGAACGGAGTTTACAGCGGAATAAATTTGTCAGGTCTTCAGGTCTTAGAATTTTGGTTTTTGTGTTCTGATCAAACTTCAGCCTTGGAATATCCAATTTGGCACCGTCTGCATGGAACTCGACAAGATCCTACAAAAACAACAACAGCAAGCAAACGTACATTTTTTAAGTACTAAATTGAAGTTAATTTAATCCTACAAAAATCCTTAACAACCCTGAAGCCCCATTATACTCTTTTAGGTTTACACGTCGTTGGCATGATTATATAAACGATTGCGCTTTTAGTTTGACTTTTGCCTATACAATATCTATACTATAATAATAATACAAAAACATTGAATGGATATCTATAAAAACCTTTTTTTTTTTAAATTTGATCTGCTGACCCTCATATGTAGAAATAAATCACCAGTTTTTAATTAAGTCAATATTTCTTCAACATTTCTCTTATACATGAAATCAACAACCCAGTGGTCATTGATACTTTTAATTCTGGCAGAGTCCCTTGAATTTTTTTTTCTTGAAAAACAACACGTATAATGTATTCATCATAAAGGCCTTATATTTTGCCGGCATGTTGGACTCCTGAAGAAAAATAATATAGTTACCAACTGTTACATACATACCCGAATAATTAACAAAGAGCTTTCCCCTCTCTTCAATTTTTCAATCATTAATTTGTTTCCATCGCCGAAAGTTTGTAGGACCACAGTTGAACCCTTTTCTTTATAACGCTTTAGAACTGACTGATTTAGCGCTTTATACACCCCTTGTCCTTCATATTCCTTTCGGGTTCTTCCTGCCCTTGTTACCAAGGTGCTTCCGTCATCTAAGACTCCGACAACGAGGAATGCGACCTGTAACATCAATAGCATAATTATTTAAAGTATATTAAGTAAAAATGTCCAAATTACTTCTTGTAAAGTTTTGGAATTCTTATTAAGCACAAAAAATTAAAGTTTCTGAATCTTCACAAACAATTATTTTCTTGTTGGTAAATTAAATCAAATATTTTTAATGAAAGCGTTGAAAATATTATTTTCGCAATTGCTTTAGATATTTTCAAGAACTGCCATTTTCAATATTCTTTTCGCTCGACTCATATCAATAGCAGCACTGTAAATGTTGAAGGGGGTCGTGTGTCCGTCCGTAGAGATTTAAACACAGGACCATCTGACATTGTGCGAATCAAGCAACATCAAAGTCCAATTTACTTAACGCAATATCAGTCTAAACATCATATAGGAAAAAAACAAAAACAAATTCAAATATATTTTTCAAATACCGGTATAATTTTGTTTTATGTTGATATGTCATTAACGTTTTATCTTCCATGCATATTCGCGAGCGTCGATGACAATGACAGTAACATAAAATAAAACGACATTAAACTTGTTAGAACAAACTTGTTAAAACAATACCATAGTGCCGTCCTTTACTGCAGCATACCCTTTATGATGAGGTAATTTCAAGACATCGTGGAACAGTGCCGGTAAATAGTCCAGGCTTTCATAAACATCATCTCTGATGGCTATTACTGATTCGTAGTCACCAAGTCCCACCTCTTTTATCTCTATGTCCATAGTTCTATTAAATCATAAACAAATACAATCTCTAATGTCTATCTTTAAATCCTACCTCTTTTATCTCTATGTCCATAGTTCTAAAAATGTGTGTATAAATGATAAATAATAAACGTCTGAAAGAAGTAGCCAACGTATCAACCTACGGGATGTCGGATCGAAAACAAAAAAGTTAACGATACTGTGCAAACAAAAATGATAAATAAACTTCTAAATAAAATAATAATTAAAGTCAAAAGATAATAATTTAATTATTAATTATTGTCTTTTGACTTTAATTATTATTTTATTTTAACATCATATTTGATGTTGTTGTGCACCATTTTAGAAGTTTAAATGATAAATAGACAGACATCGATGACAGTATCTTACCGTGCATGGAATTGTTATACAGAAGGCAGACTTCGAGGACAGTATCTTACCGTGCATGGAATTGCTATACAGAAGGCAGACTTCGAGGACAGTATCTTACCGTGCATTGGATTGCTATAACAGAAGGCAGACTTCGAGGACAGTATCTTACCGTGCATGGAAATGCTATACATAAGGCAGACTTCGAGGACAGTATCTTACCGTGCATGGAATTGCTTTACAGAAGGCAGACTTCGAGGACAGTTTCTTACCGTGCATGGAATTGCTTTACATAAGGCAGACTTCGAGGACAGTATCTTACCGTGCATGGAATTGATATACAGAAGGCAGACTTCGAGGACAGTATCTTACCGTGCATGGGATTGCTTTACAGAAGGCAGACTTCGATGACAGTATCTTACCGTGCATGGAATTGCTATACAGAAGGCAGACTTCGAGGACAGTATCTTACCGTGCATGGAATTGCTATACATAAGGCAGACTTCGAGGACAGTATCTTACCGTGCATGGAATTGCTTTACAGAAGGCAGACTTCGAGGACAGTCTCTTACCGTGCATGGAATTGCTATACAGAAGGCAGACTTCGAGGACAGTATCTTACCGTGCATGGAATTGCTATACAGAAGGCAGACTTCGATGACAGTATCTTACCGTGCATGGAATTGCTATACAGAAGGCAGACTTCGATGACAGTATCTTACCGTGCATGGAATTGCTATACAGAAGGCAGACTTCGAGGACAGTATCTTACCGTGCATGGAATTGCTATACAGAAGGCAGACTTCGATGACAGTATCTTACCATGCATGGGATTGCTTTACAGAAGGCAGACTTCGATGACAGTATCTTACCGTGCATGGAATTGCTTTGCAGAAGGCAGACTTCGATGACAGTATCTTACCGTGCATGGAATTGCTTTGCAGAAGGCAGACTTCGATGACAGTATCTTACCGTACATGGAATTGATATAACAGAAGGCAGACTTCGAGGACAGTATCTTACCGTGCATGGAATTGCTTTACAGAAGGCAGACTTCGAGGACAGTATCTTACCGTGCATGGAATTGCTTTACATAAGGCAGACTTCGAGGACAGTATCTTACCGTGCATGGAATTGCTATACAGAAGGCAGACTTCGATGACAGTATCTTACCGTGCATGGAATTGCTATACAGAAGGCAGACTTCGATGACAGTATCTTACCGTGCATGGAATTGCTATACAGAACGCAGACTTCGAGGACAGTATCTTACCGTGCATGGAATTGCTATACAGAAGGCAGACTTCGAGGACAGTATCTTACCGTGCATGGAATTGCTTTACAGAAGGCAGACTTCGAGGACATTATCTTACCGTGCATGGAATTGCTTTACAGAAGGCAGACTTCGAGGACAGTATCTTACCGTGCATGGAATTGCTTTACATAAGGCAGACTTAAATGACAGTATCTTACCGTGCACGGAATTGCTTTACTGAAGGCAGACTTCGAGGACAGTATCTTACCGTGCATGGAATTGCTTTAAAGAAGGCAGACTTCGGGGACAGTATCTTACCATGCATGGAATTGCTTTACTGAAGGCAGACTTCGAGGACAGTATCTTACCGTGCATGGAATTGCTTTACATAAGGCAGACTTAGATGACAGTATCTTACCGTGCATGGAATTGCTTTACTGAAGGCAGACTTCGAGGACAGTATCTTACCGTGCATGGAATTGCTTTACAGAAGGCAGACTTCGAGGACAATATCTTACCGTGCATGGAATTGCTTTACAGAAGGCAGACTTCGAGGACAGTATCTTACCGTGCATGGAATTGCTTTACAGAAGGCAGACTTCGAGGACAGTATCTTACCATGCATGGAATTGCTTTACAGAAGGCAGACTTCGAGGACAGTATCTTACCATGCATGGAATTGCTTTACTGAAGGCAGACTTCGAGGACAGTATCTTACCGTACATGGAATTGCTATACAGAAGGCAGACTTCGAGGACAGTATCCTACCGTGCATGGAATTGATATAACAGAAGGCAGACTTCGAGGACAGTATCTTACCGTGCATGGAATTGATATAACAGAAGGCAGACTTCGAGGACAGTATCTTACCGTGCATGGAATTGCTATACAGAAGGCAGACTTCGAGGACATTATCTTACCGTGCATGGAATTGATATAACAGAAGGCAGACTTCGAGGACAGTATCTTACCGTGCATGGAATTGCTATACAGAAGGCAGACTTCGAGGACATTATCTTACCGTGCATGGAATTGATATAACAGAAGGCAGACTTCGAGGACAGTATCTTACCGTGCATGGAATTGCTATACAGAAGGCAGACTTCGTGGACATTATCTTACCATGCATGGAATTGATATAACAGAAGGCAGACTTCGAGGACAGTATCTTACCATGCATGGAATTGCTTTTCAGAAGGCAGACTTCGAGGACATTATCTTACCATGCATGGAATTGCTTTACAGAAGGCAGACTTCGTGGACATTATCTTACCGTGCATGGAATTGCTTTGCAGAAGGCAGACTTCGAGGACATTATCTTACCGTGCATGGAATTGCTTTACTGAAGGCAGTCTTCGAGGACAGTATCTTACCGTGCATGGAATTGCTTTACAGAAGGCAGACTTCGAGGACAGTATCTTACCGTACATGGAATTGCTTTACAGAAGGCAGACTTCGAGGACAGTATCTTACCGTACATGGAATTGCTATACAGAAGGCAGACTTCGGGGACATTATCTTACCATGCATGGAATTGCTATATAGAAGGCAGACTTCGAAGACAGTATCTTACCGTGCATGGAATTGCTTTACAGAAGGCAGACTTCGATGACAGTATCTTACCGTGCATGGAATTGCTTTACATAAGGCAGACTTCGAGGACAGTATCTTACCATGCATGGAATTGCTTTGCAGAAGGCAGACTTCGAGGACAGTATCTTACCGTGCATGGAATTGCTATACAGAAGGCAGACTTCGAGGACAATATCTTACCGTGCATTGGATTGCTATAACAGAAGGCAGACTTCGAGGACAGTATCTTACTGTGGATGGAATTGCTATACAGAAGGCAGACTTCGAGGACATTATCTTACCGTGGATGGAATTGCTTTACAGAAGGCAGACTTCGAGGACAGTATCTTACCGTGCATGGAATTGCTATACAGAAGGCAGACTTCGAGGACAATATCTTACCGTGCATGGAATTGATATACAGAAGGCAGACTTCGAGGACAATATCTTACCGTGAATGGAATTGATATACAGAAGGCAGACTTCGAGGACAGTATCTTACCGTGCATGGAATTGCTTTACAGAAGACAGACTTCGAGGACAGTATCTTACCGTGCATGGAATTGCTTTACTGAAGGCAGACTTCGAGGACAGTATCTTACCTTGCATGGAATTGATTTACTGAAGGCAGACTTCGAGGACAGTATCTTACCGTGAATGGAATTGCTTTACAGAAGGCAGACTTCGAGGACATTATCTTACCGTGCACGGAATTGATTCACAGAAGGCAGACTTCGAGGACATTATCTTACCATGCATGGAATTGATATAACAGAAGGCAGACTTCGAGGACAATATCTTACCATGCATGAAATTGCTTTACAGAAGGCAGACTTCGAGGACAGTATCTTACCGTGCATGGAATTGCTTTACAGAAGGCAGACTTCGAGGACAATATCTTACCGTGCATGGAATTGATATAACAGAGGCAGACCTCGAGGACAATATCTTACCATGCATGAAATTGCTTTACAGAAGGCAGACTTCGAGGACAGTCTCTTACCGTGGATGGAATTGCTTTACAGAAGGTAGACTTCGAGGACAGTATCTTACCGTGAATGGAATTGCTTTAAAGAAGGCAGACATCGAGGACAGTATCTTACCGTGCATATAATTGCTTTACTGAAGGCAGACTTCGAGGACAGTCTCTTACCGTGCATGGAATTGCTTTACTGGATGCAGACTTCGAGGACATTATCTTACCGTGCATGGAATTGCTTTACAGAAGGCAGGCTTCGAGGACAGTATCTTACCGTGCATTGAATTGCTTTACAGAAGGCAGACTTCGAGGACAGTCTCTTACCGTGCATTGGATTGCTATAACAGAAGGCAGACTTCGGGGACAGTATCTTACCATGCATGAAATTGCTTTACAGAAGGCAGACTTTGAGAACAGTATTTTACCGTGCATGGAATTGCTTTACTGAAGGCAGACTTCGAGGACATTATCTTACCGTGAATGGAATTGCTTTACTGAAGGCAGACCTCGGGGACATTATTTTACCGTGCATGGAATTGCTTTACAGAAAGCAGACTTCGAGGACAGTATCTTACCGTGCATGGAATTGCTTTACAGAAGGCAGACTTCGAGGACATTATTTTACCCTGCATGGAATTGATATACAGAAGGCAGATTTAGGGGACAGTGCATGGAATTGCTATACAGAGGCAAAGGAGAACTCGAATTTCAAGGTGCATTAGGGCCAAGACAAAACCATTTGGAGACATAGAAGACCATTCAATTAGACACATAGAATGCTGCTGCCTGTGTTCTATTACGGATTTTTTAAATATCCGTTAAAATAAATAAATTGCGTCGCATACACTAATATCACACCTCATTATCTTCTACTTTACTGACCTTCAACTAAAAATTTAAACTATAAATAACAGGAGAAAAAACAACCAATGACGAACCCACCCACCCCAATAAAAATCAACAAAAAAAAAAAAAAAACAAAAAAAAACCAAACCCAAAACCCACAAAGGTGAGGTGAGGTGAGATGAGTTGGTGTTTTACGCCCGTTCAACGCTAGCTAGGTTATTGACAGGCGATGAACATGAAAAGGATGATAAAATGTACATGAAAGGATGATGATAAATGAAATATAGGGATTGGGGGTGGGAAACAAGGAACATTTAATTTTGAAAACCACAGGAAAAGGGGAGAGATGGGTAGGGGCGAAAAACGTAGCCTATGTGATCCACTACTTGGCGGTACACAAAGGGGTATTTTACGTGCATGAAGCGTGGCACTCTCCACACACGTTGGCCCACTATGGTCAGCGGTCAGGGTTTCCGTATTATAGACCTGACAACCCCTGCGGACAAGGGCCGCCCTATTTAGCCACCTAGGGTACACAAACAAAACAAACAAACACAGGTAATGAAACTGCATTAAAAGTCCAAAAGTGGACCGATATCGGATATATTCATCAAAATGATGAGGAATTCCTTAATCAGTATTTCAACACAGCTGTCGTTGAGCAATGTAAAACAAGAATGACTAAATAATAATAATATTATAACCTATGATTATCATATCCCACTGTGTTTGTTTACCAGTCAATAATGTTATTCAATAACTAAGAGGAGACAACACACTTTATAGATACTTGGGTTATCACAATTATGAAAACCGGAAATCTGAAGGCAGTTTAAAATGAGAAAAGAACAATTGGGAGAAAATGAGAGACAAAAGCTTAATCTTTGTTAAAATGTAATTAATTTTTTGAACTGTTTTGAGATTTCCAGCGGCAAACAGTAACTGGACGTGGTAAATAACCAAGCGATATAGCAGCTGTCGCGTTAGACGTATTACTACTTGTATGTGTTACGGAAATTATGATATTTCACGCTTGCTTTGGAGTTTATGTCAAATTAAGTCACATATAGATTTATCATAATTAATTTTATTATCAAATATCTATGTTACACGTGTTTTGTTTGTGTCGTTTTGATTAGATTTATCTGTATAATACTATTGATTTTAAGCTCAGCTTGGCGTGAAGTACACGCCCAAATCATTTACATGTATATTGTTGGACAGTGTAATAGTATTTAGTGAGGCTATGGCCGGGGCCTATGGATATTTCATTGGACATGTTGGACCCAAAGAGAAACGGGGATTCGTAACATAAGTAGCCAAAATATTATTGCCGCATTTTTCAAAGGCACTTACTAGCATTAAAGTTTTACATTAGGCCTTTAGATTAAAATCATGCAGCGTATTCCACACTGTGGCCTAACGGTTTTAATGTCATTATTTTGTTACTTACGAATAATTCAAGTCCGTCTCAGACTCTAATTAAATGTTGATGCCTGTAATACTTCGCACAAAGAAATGGAGTTCTTCAATTTAAATGCAACATAAATGTTCCGAACTAATATCTGTATGATCATATATATCGTAGGATTTGTAAATGTAATCAATATTTGACCTATATTGTTTATACATCAAATGCAAAGTCATGTCTGCTATATCCAAATCGTACACACTAGAACTGTTTAATATAACTATAATATATATATAGGACACTGAGACTTTCATTCGTCAGAGCTAGATATATATACAAGACTGTTCTTTACTAAGGGACCGACCACTTAACTTGAAAGCGGATTGGTTTTTTAAAATGATTTTTTTTCTGAAAGAAATATTTTGGCAGCAGAGGGTAAGAAAAAAAATATTCTAACAGTAATAATATAATTAGAATAAAATACTATTACTGTCAATAAATAAATAAATTATTATTTAGGACGAATAAACGCAAAAAAAAAAACCCACAATATTTTTGCGAATAAACGCATTTTTTTGTGTGTGATAAAACGCAATCCTTGTGGAATTATATTCAAAGAACTTGAATTTAATTAAATATAACCACATGTCAATGTCTACTATTGTTCTACAGTTAAACATGGGGGGGGGGGGGGGGTTGTCAGAAAACAGGTTTTGACTTATATTTCTAAAAGAATAAGAAACCAGCATCTAAATATTTATAAAAGATTCTACTGATACTACCCTTATAGAAATATTGATCCTTTAAAATATCTCAAATAGAGTTTATTTTCGTGTGTTAATATAAGAAAACCATTGAAAATGGAGAAAACATGTTGCATGCGTAACATAAGGCTTTACAAAATACTTAATTTGGTCTAGGGGGGGGGGCATCACTAAACCTGGTTAAACTCATCAATTTTTCCTAGTGGAACAGTGAAAAGTCTTCCTTATTTGTCTTTTTTCCTGGACTTTTGAAATTAATCCTCCAAGTTTTGGTTGTTTTGTTATTAACTTTATTGACAAATATCCTCTTTTTGGGGTTATATCCCTTATTAGGATAAAATGTTTCAAGCTCACATGTAAACCGTTTTTCAATTGAAAACTCATCTAGATCTGACACCATAAGTCCAATCGCATCAAAACATTTTACAATTGTTTATTGGCAAAGATGCTACTAATTGTTTGTGTTTTTTATTCGTAAAAAGCATGGACACCATGGATGAAAATAGAACATAGAAGTTAAGTGCATATTTTGGTAATTATTTTAAACTTAACTATCAAAAGTATCAAGATTTTGTCACAAGAACATTTTACAATTGTTTATTGGCAAAGATGCTACTAATTGTTTGTGTCTTTTAATCTAGCCCGGATGCGCTTCCGTTGATTTTTGCTATTAAAAATAATGCTAGTAATGAAAACAATAATCTGTCGCGGCACCTTATAATTGAATTGTATTGAATAAAATCTAAATCTAATATAAAAAAAATCAATATTTTTTTCCTGCCTTGCGCGGACAAAAAAATTCTGGCCAAAATAAAAAACAAAACAAAACAAAGCCCCCTTCAAGTTAAATGGTTGGTCCCAAAATAGAAGAACAAGACTTATTCTTTCGTTTTTAATATTATATTTGGTTATTTGTAAATCAGACATGTTGTATATAAGGCAAAGACAAATCACTCGACCATTCGACACAAACGAAAACAACACGAAGAATCGGATAACATCACACAAAAAATAACAGAACTATTATCAGGTGTGATTTAACGTTGGAAATGATCTATTTCGATTCATAGGTAGATCCAGAATAAAGACGTCCAGAGAAAGGGTAGATTTAGGCCCCCCTATAGAATTATGTTTTGTTTGAAAGTATATTAGAAATAATTGAGTGATCCCTCTTTGGTCGGTCAAAGGTTCTAAACTTGGCAATACACCTAGATTACTACATTCACAAAAGTATTTTTAATTATTATTTTGATAGAAAATTATATTTGCAGTGGGGTAACTATCCTTCAATGAAATGGAAGCAAGATATTTTACGGCAGGGGGGGTCTTTGGGAACCCCATGAAAACTATGAAAAAAGGGCACGTCAAAATCGTTCTTAATATCGAAAAGTTTGTGCTTGAAGGCGTGAAAAAACCGCCTTAAATTCATAAACATTTGAGTTAAATGTTTTGTTATGTTGTTTCAACGCGCTAAAAAAAACTATTTCATTCACCCCTTGCGGATTTTGTTCCATTGGCCAAAGATAAGACTTGTACGACAACAGCACTGAGCTTGTCTTAATCTAAAGTCGACAACTTTAGTCAGAAAGTACTGTTATTTCTACTCGATCTCCCATATCTATACCTCACAATTTCATGTTCATTTTATATCATTTTATCACTTCTTTCATTTTCATCTCCCTGATCATAGCAGAAACTGCATGACTTTCGGTAAAATCCAATCATAAATCATAATTGAATACCATAGCCATCTTTGATTTTTAATTGTTTTCATTGTTTTTTTATTTTTTTTTTCATATTTTTCAAATTCTTTTCGTTCGTAACTGTATTTACAAATCGGTAAACTCAGTATTAAGAAGGTAAAAGGCATTTACATGCTCCTGTTTCCATCAGCAGCAAATTGTTGAATATTTTCACCCAGGTCTACTTTACTCCATGTGTGAATATGCATAAGAATGGCATGCTGTATTTACATTTATTATGGTATTAATAAATGGGTGTTTTTAAAATGGCCCTGTTGCCATTCTCAAATCACCCATTTCTTAATACTTTTAATAACCAACTAGAAAATAAACAAACACTGAGTGGAGAAGTGAGGTAAAACCTTCTTTAGTCCAATATTTCTTTGAATGCATGTCTGATAGCTCATGCCCATTTTGTTCTAGGCTTTTAATTTGCCGATGCATAAATCACGTACATTTGTCTTAGATTGATAATAGAAAATTTTACAATTTATCATTGACATAATTGAGATCTGCTCGTTTCAATTTTTTTTTGTACTTACTATTAAAACTATTCGCAAAATATCTTATTTATTTGAGAAATTATTGTGCAAAGTACAAAATATTTAACTAATAAAACTACAGATCATATGATGTGGTCAAATAATAACAATTTTAGTTATTTGATATTTTTAGGAACAACATTTTCAGGGGATGAGTTGAAGTACCAAATTAAAACCCATTTCTTTCCCCAAACAAGAATCACCCTTTAGCAGACAGCAAACTGACATGTAAACATCTTTAAAGTTTGTGAGGTTTTTGCTTATTTTCTGTATATCAATATTTAATTCAAACTATTGACATTCAGAAGGTTGTTTTAGAAACCTGACAGAAACAGACAGGATCTCAGACTCTGTATGTAGGTTTATCTTCAGGTAGGAACCATTTATTTTTAATTATTTGTGAATTACCAGTGCAGCAAAGTTTTAAGGGATGTTATTTTGTTTGATTTTTTAAATAAAACGTATAAAAGAAATCTTAAAACCTTGTTTGATCAAGGTAAAAAAAGATAGCCTATTTAAGAAATTATAAAGGAAACTAAAAGGGTATAAAACATCTAAATCTGAAATGACCATTGAGTTACATGCAGTATAAGCCATCTACAACAAAATGAATTAATTCACAGAAAATCAAATGGTAGTTTAACCCTATTTCCAACATGTAACATTTGATACATTTTTAATTCAAATTGCTAAAACATCTGAAGTAAAATGATGTCGGCCATCTTGTTTCAACTCCATAATGACCCTGTTTTCTGTCATAATGCCCTGTTTTTTCATAATGGCCCTGTTTGGCATTTCATTAAGTAAGGGCAGATAGACTAATAATCTACTTAGTTGGTTAATAATCCTCTTTAAAGATATCTCATAAAATTTATAAGATATCGCATATACTTTATAAGATATTTCATAACGTTTATATGATATCTTATAAACTTAATGAGATATCTTACAAAAATAGTTTATTAGATATCTTAAAAACTTTATGAGATGTCTTATAAAGTATAAGAGATATCTTATAAATTTTATATCTTTAAAGAGGTCTAAAAATATAAGATATCTTATAAAGTTTATAAGATATCTTATTAAATATATAAGATATCTTATATGTTTTATAAGATATCTTATAAAACTCCCATTTATATGAGATATCTTATATATTTAGTAAGATATCATATAAAGTATGTAAGATATCTTTCAAATTTTATGAGATAGCTTTAAAGAGGAATAAATGTAAATACAGCGTGCCATCCATTGAGTCTATCCTCAACCATTGTTGAACGAAGGTTTTAATTCTTTGTATAGAACTGAAAGACCTCTCGGCCTTTACAGAAGTAACATGCATGGTAAGTAGAACCTTGATTGCCACATGTATGTTTGGATAGAACTCTGCACTTGCATATTTCAAAGTACCGAGAAGATCAGATGGCAGAATTTTCCCACTTCAGTTTCCATTTTAACAATTCGGTCCGGTAGGCTTGAAAACTTTTATCAGGTAAGTCTCTTACTCAGGTGTAAGAAGATGGAGCTTTGATGAGATATGAAAGGTATTGTGCAAAAATAGGTCTTTTGGATACACAATTCGTGCCACAATTTCAGTAGACAAATGGTCAAGCAAAGCGTTTCCAGTAAATCTCAGGTGTTGCTGCTTGTGTGTTATCCCTGTGCCTTTGTCTACCTGCAGTGCGCGGTTTTGTAGCCTCAATGTTTTGTGTCTTGGCCTACTGCACAGCAGTACCAAACAGGTCTGACCATACATTATCATCAGTTCTAATGTGACGGAGTGTTCTTTTCAACATCTTTGGCTTCTGTTGTGGCGACAACCAGATCAAGTGCTCGGCTTTGACGAAAATTAGACAATATTAAAGTAATCTGCAGAACATTTTCTGCATATTCTAAGCTTACCAAGTTCAGTTGCGTAACTAGCCCATATTAGAATGGAAGCAAAGTCGTATTCGGCGACGGAAAGTGAATTTTTTTCAAGGTATTTTTACGTGGATGTCGTGCAATAATCACAGGTTTTGGCAGTTTTAAAGGGGGATATATTCTCAATACCCTTTTTCATGGATCAGCGCAAGGGTACTTCCTCTCTAAAAGCTCATGAATGCTGGGGGATGCACGTCAAAATCGTTCTAAATTTCCAAAAGTTTGTTTATGAATTCGTGAAAAAAAGCACATTCATTTCATATTTCAACTTTATGTAAAATTAAACAACACATGCAAAAAACTATCACATTCAATCCTTTTTGGGTTTAGATTTCTAGGCAAAAGAACAGACCAGACTGGTAACAGCATAAAGCCTGTCGGAGTCGGAACGCCCTGTTATTATCTTTTTCTCGCTCGTTTCAATTTCATTTAATCAATTATTTCGTGTTCCTCTCCCTGGCCATTTAGCAGAAATAGCGATGCTTGGGATTAAAGCAATAGTCAACAAGTACTTGAAAATATTACATGCAGATAAGTTTTATTATTTTTTAAATTGCTTTTCCGAAGGACCGATTTGACATCTTTTTCAAAAGAAGTTGTATCAACTTACCAAATCTTTGCATATATACCAGTCGCTTACGTATCAAAGATAATAGGCAATGAAATGAATGGTTGAAGTTTATGTTCAAAAATATATTGGTTTTTACAGGGAGATGGACATGAATGGGGTGATAAAATGAGCATGAAATAATGATGCAGTAAGAAGTGGGATGGAGACAAAGGGCACAGGCCAACCGGGGAAGCAGTAAATTACGAAAAAAAATTGAAAACATTTTCATGTCCGGACAACATCTTATTTATTTGTTTATTTTTTTGCGAAATCGAAACGGAAGCATTTGTTTCAACTGCTTACGTTGTGTTACGCCACTGCCAAGAATCCAAAATCTTCAATAGCCCGCTTTAAGCCAACAGCATTTTTATCGTGATCATGTCTGGCCAGGTCACCCATTGTCTCGAAAATCAATTCATACGCGGCTTTGAACGTATGCAGTGCATCAGCCGTACTTGACCATCGTGTCTTACAGAGGTGTCTCACACAATGCTTAGACAGTCTCACAGAGAGAGGTGTCTCACAAAATGCTTGGACAGTCTCACAGAGGTGTCTCACACAATGCTTGGACAGTCTCACAGAGGTGTCTCACACAATGCTTGGACAGTCTCACAGAGGTGTCTCACACAATGCTTGGACAGTCTCACAGAGGTGTCTCACACAATGCCTGGACAGTCTCACAGAGGTGTCTCACACAATGCTTAACACTGCTTGGACAGTCTCACAGAGGTGTCTCACACAATGCCTGGACAGTCTCACAGAGGTGTCTCACACAATGCTTAACACTGCTTGGACAGTCTCACAGAGGTGTCTCACACAATGCTTAACACTGCTTGGACAGTCTCACAGAGGTGTCTCACACAATGCTTGGACAGTCTCACAGAGGTGTCTCACACAATGCTTGGGCAGTCTCACCGTCAGCACTCTCTAGGAAGGTTTCAAACCGACCTGTTCTCTTTGCTGAGTTCGAGAAATCATATAAAATCTCTTTCACTGTGTTCATCGTATTCCTTACCAATGGTAACTGACAAGATTATACCACGGCTAAATCTAAGCTGTGTGCATAGCAATGTACATAATCTGCCATGGTGACTGCTCTTTAATTTTCGCCTGAACACCCGAAATTTTTTTTTCCATGCTTCCAGCACCGTCATACCCCTGACCTCGAACATTACCGCTATCCAAACCAAAGTCGCGCATCATATCAAGAACTTTTTGAGCAATATACTCCCCAATTAATGATGAAGCCTCTGCAAAAGCAAGGAAACAATCTTTCATCATTAACTCATCTTGCTCGTCTTTGCCAAGAAATCGGATACAGGGTGACAGCTGTTCCGTAGTTGAAGCGTCAGCCACTTCGACTGCAATCAGACTGAAAAACTTGGCATCGAATACAGGGTGACAGCTGTTCCGTAGTTGAGGCGTCAGTCACTTCGTCTGCAATCGGACTGAAAAACTTGGCATCGGATACAGGGTGACAGCTGTTCCGTAGTTGAAGCGTCAGTCACTTTAATTTTTCAATACGTAATACACAAAAAGGCACCGATTGGGCATCCGAGTATCTTAAATCCGAAACTGCAAAAGGGCACAACAAATTAAGTAGAGCACTCGAGATAATAAGTCGAGAGCACGACCTTGTTAGTCGAAAGCAGGACATAATAAGTCGAATGCAAGATATCATAAATTTGTGAGAACGACATAATTTGTCAAGCGCTCGAAAATATAAGTCGAGAACACGACATAATAAGTCGAGAAAAAGTCATAATTAGTCGAGAAAAAGACATAATAAGTCGAGCGCTCGAGTTAATTAGTCGAGAGCATGTCATAATGAGTCGAAAGCACGACAAAAGAAGTTGTTAGTTAGTTAGTTAGTTAGTTATTGTTTTACTCCCAAGCAGCACGATTTCGGGTATATTCGGGAGATGAACATGAAAGTGGTGATACAATGAACATGAAATGATGATGAAGTGGAGGGAATGGGGACACAAGGCCAATCGGGTAGGAGAGTTTTGACTGTCACTGGATTTAGCCTCCTGCATGGGGATCCTACGGGTCCTACTCTTACCGAGACCTGCAGCAGGGTTCCTTAACGTGCGAGGAACGTGAATTTTTTCCCAACACGGTGCACCACTATGGTTTGCGGTCAGGTTTTCCTCATTATCGCCTAACGACCCCTCATCTCTCGATGTCAGAGCTGCCTATTCAACCACCTGGGGCACACATCCCAGTCGCTTTGTGGGCAAAGCGGCCTGACCCGATGTCAGGCTTCTGAGCGCTCATTAGTAGACTTTTACCGACAAGCTTAGCGCCTATTCGCCACCCGGAACCCGCATGGGTACAAAAGAAGTTGAGAGCACGACATAATAAGTCCAGCGCTCGAGTAAAATATTAATAATATAAAAAAAATGAGTGTCCTCAATGCATCACCGTAATATCGTTCCTATAAAGATATAAAGAAGAGTAAAGAGTAAAGTTGGTTATGTTGTCCTAGTGTGCAATGTTTTAGGTGATACCTCTAATCAGATGCGCTTGACGCCAAATAATCAAAAGGTAGAAATGCAAATTACAATGTATAAATCTTGGGAAGCTCTGGTCCACGCCAGCAATGATAGAATCTGGATACCAATGAAACAGTTTATTTGTTACGCTTTTTCTATATATATGCATATCAAGAAGTCCGATAGCCATAGGTAAGTATCAAAAGCGATTTACCGTAAAGTTTACAAATGAAGGAAATTTCAGTATTTGAGCAATCGAAAAATTTCGGAAGCATATGATTTTAAAATAACTGGTCATTTTGGCCCGTTGGAACTTTTTAATTAATAAGTACGAAAAATAACGTGTGAATTTTGAACTACATGTATAAAGCTTATTTCCGCTCTTTTAAATCAAAGTATGCTTTAAATGCATTTATATTTCAATAGTCGGAAACAATGTATACTTATTCAATATAAATATACATAAAGTTTTCCTTTGTAATATTTCCTCATTTGTCATATCTAATAAACATTTTTACATAAAACAGAATGAACTTTCTCTTAATTTTGCTTGTTATTTCTATAAAGTTTCCTAGTTATGTGAGGTGCTTAATCGGACCAAACATTTGCAGCTATTCAGGGTAGGTAGTTATACATCAAATACATATTTCGGTGTTTCATGGTCAGATGTTATGATGGATATCTTTCATCTTTATATAAAGTTTTGCATCTTTTCATTTTAAATCAGTATAGTGGTTCAATCATTTGAGCACTCGTTGTATATTAACTAAGGAGTTAGAATAATTTATGTGATGGGTAAGGAAAGCATTTATGGATTCGTCCATTAAGAAGGTATAAAGGGTACCACCTAACGGACAGGCCATTACGTTTTCTATGTGGTTGATGTTTCAACTTAGTCCGCAATTTTTTTCGCTCGTATTTTCAAATATGCATATAAATAGGCAATTTGCTGGTTTAAGATTTTGATGCCAAAAAATAAAGGTCAGAAAATATTTTTAAGATCAACTTTCGTCGACTGATAATTAAATTAACTGTGCTAAGCATACATTTTGCAAATAATTTTTTTATAAATAGACGATATTGAGATGTGGAATAAGTGTACGCGACACAACAAACATAAACAAACAGCAATTCAAATACAATACAAAAGTATCAAAACCAATCCCTAAATCATCAACGAAAGACCCAATTCTTGACATAAAACAGTTGACACAGAATGACAAGGACAAACAAAGGCTTTGGCAAAGTTTCCTGGCTTAGGACAGGCACATATAAAATGTGGCGGGGTTAAACTAGTTTTTTTTGGATCCAACCTTCCCCCTATTGATAAGCTTGCACAAAGCATACAAGTTTATTTTGTTTTATATATGTGGTGGTTATTTGATTTTCTTTGCGCTCTTTCCGTACACTGGTAATTTTATTATTTTACAGCGTTGGATATTGTTGTGCTGAGTTCGAAGAGATTAACGATACATGCGTTGGTAAGATTAAAAGAATTTGTACAAGGTAAAAGAATTTATACTTTAACAGACACAAAACAATGAAGGGGCGGTTTTCATAGTGGAGAAAACTAGAGTACCCGTTAGGAAACCATCTACCTAGGACAGTTAACAGACAAACCTTATTAACTTCAGATATGCAAGCTGTTTACGTAAACTTAGACATGCATTTGTGTGGTTTCAACCAATTGCAATGGTTGCAAAACTCCTTGCAATCCTAGAGCATGGGGGTACACATGATCAAAATATAAAACACCACACGGTAGTATGGCATGATTGGGACAGTTTGGTGATCCTCTAAATACAACAGTAGCATTACAAAAATTCTTTGTATTTCAGCCTGTGGAGATGGATATACTTCCTTCAAAGGAAATCCTTGTGAACCATGCAAAGATGACAAATATGGCCCAAGATGTGTTAAGAAATGTTCATGTAATACCTTGCAAAGGTAGGAGAAGTTAAGAAATGTTCATGTAATACCTTGCAAAGGTAGGAGAAGTTAAGAAATGTTCATGTAATACCTTGCAAAGGTAGGAGAAGTTAAGAAATGTTCATGTAATACCTTGCAAAGGTAGGAGAAGTTAAGAAATGTTCATGTAATACCTTGCAAAGGTATGAGAAGTTAAGAAATGTTCATGTAATATCTTGCAACGGTAGGAGAAATCAAGCTTCGAATTCGTTAACATCGATACTTATAATTATAAATAAGTATTAATAAGAAGTTGTATGTAAGAAGTAAAGTTGTATTTAAGTTTATATTTGCTATTATATATAAATACGATTTTTGAATAAAATTATACAAAATATAGGATGTATGTACAATCGGAATATTGCGGTGGATCTAAGAACATAACTTCTCCATTTTAACTACGGTGGCAGCAAGTAAGGAAAGCATAATTCCACATTTCTGATTTTGTTTGGTTATCAATCAATAAATATGCGTAGTTGATACCTGTGAAAAAAAAATAATTGAAGGAACTTGTGTTACTGCCTCTTATTTTACGGCACACATCCAAATCTAGGGCTTATAATGGGGTAATAAGCGTGAAACTGATACAGACACACAAAAATAAGTCCATATAATATTCCACAACAGTTTGATATTATATTTACAGATAAGGGACTTAAAATATAAATGAGTGTAAATACCAGCTTTGCAATAACTTGTTATCTGAACATTTCAGCAAATAAAACAAACTAAGGCACGAACCATTTTCTTACGGTGGGGGGGGGGGGGGGGGGCCTGGGATTTTGTAACCTGATATTATTTTTATACCCCCGCTTCAAAGAAGAGGGGGGTATACTGTTTTACCCTTGTCCGTTCGTCCGTTCATCCGTCCGTTCGTCCGTCTGTAACAAAACTTCCGTCGCAGTTTTCTAAGCAACTACATGAGATAGAGGTCTGATATTTTGTATATAGCTTTATCCTATAGTACCATATGGTGTATACCGATTTTATGCTCCTAGGTAATCTACTTCCTGTTTACCGAATACTTAGGTTTTTACACATAATGGACATAAATGCAAAATTTCCGCCACAGTTTTCCAAGCAACTACATGAGATAGAGGTCTGATATTTTGTATATAGCTTTATCCTATAGTACCATATGGTGTATACCGATTTTATGCTCCTAGGTAATCTACTTCCTGTTTACCGAATACTTAGGTTTTACACATATTGGACATAAATGCAAAATTTTCATCACATTTTCCCAAGCAACTACATGAGATAGAGGTCTGATATTTTGTATACAGCTTTATCATATAGGACCATATGGTGTATACCGATTTTATGGTCGTAGGTAGACTACTTCCTGTTTACGGAATACTTAGGTTTTTTACACATAATGGACATAAATGCAAAATTTCCGTCACAGTTTCCCAAGCAACTACATGAGATAGAGGTCTGATATTTTTTATATAGCTTTATCCTATAGTTCCATAGGGTGTTTAGTGATTTTATGTTCCTAGGTCAACTACTTCCTGTCTGCAGAGTATTCAAGCTTGTATGCATGGCTTAGTTTGGGGAGCGGGGGTATCACTAGTGAGCATTAGCTCACAGATTTACTTGTTTTTTCTGTCCAAATCAAAGTTACAATTTTTTTTGTCTACCCAAAACAAAATCATAATTTTTTTTCTAGACCAGTTTAGAATTTCTTTTTTAACATTTGTTTTTCTATTCGTAAGTTTACAGGTATTTTATCAATTGTGTGAATTAGGCTAGTTCTTGGACTAATTAATTCTCATTGTGAGTAGCATTCATATATTTTAAAGACAAATGGGATATGTGGAATAAGTCAAACAGACAAATCTCGACCGGAGATGAAATGTGCATTGGACCATTGTATTTTGATTTTGAATACATGCATATTCAAAACAGACATATATTTATAAGATAATGGGTTACAGGGAGACATGGCGAATGTGTCAGCCAACCTTTATTGAAAGCACAAAGTAAAAAAAATAAAAAAAATAAAAACCAGAATCCCTTCAGTATATAGCAATATTAATTTAAATGGACAATAGACAAAGTCAAATAGCTGGATATCCAAAATCCCAAATTTGTTTCTTTTATAAATATCCTTTTTTCAATATGTGAAATCTTATTCTAAAACTTATCAAGACTAGAAGTGAAAGCAATATTCATTTGTAATTGCCCTGGTAACTTTGTCACATAGAGGACTTATCACACGGTTACCTTTTAGGTTCACCTTTTGGCTTCAAAGTTTTCAAAAGTTAATTTCCCTGAAACAGCAAGTCAGGGGTTGAAATAAGACAAAGAAAAGTACAAGTTGAAGCCAAAAAGGGATCATAGAAAAACAAGCCTTTTGATTTGGTTAGGGATCCTGCATAACTAGCATACTAAACAGACATGGGGATCGCTGAAGGCCTTAAAAGCTCTTGGGTAAATGATGCAAAATCATCCATTCTTGTGATTTCCTGAAAGCTAATCATGATATTTAGATTTCATAATTCATTTTAAAAAAATCATCATATGAACAAAACTATCGATGTATGCATGTACTAAACATTAAAAGTGATACTATTTCGAAGCACATTATAATTTCAAAATTTGAAACTTTGCAAAAGGCAATGATGAATATGGTGATGTATGCCGAGCGAAGCGAGGCAGAAAAAAATCAGGCTTTTATCATTTGAGTTCAAAGAATGTATATTATATATTTTTTTGGAAATTTATGAATATTTATTTTTTTTTCAGCTCCATTAGGAGCATTTTTATTTTTTTCTCTAAAAATTGGAATTAATATTTTTTTTTGCAAAAAATCCCAGGCCCCCACCAAAAGAAAATGGTTCGTGCCTAAGTACATATCTCTTTTAACAAACAAATTATTAACACTGATAGTATTTTTAACCTATCATATGACTTACAACATTATTATATGTAACCTGCATTTTTCAATGAAAAAAAAACAAGATCGAGTAGACCACAATGAAACACTGTAAATATTTATACAGTATGATTTTAACATCAACTGAACATTTGTAAAACCATGACCGCAAATATATGACGGTCATTCATCTGAAGCGAAGCAAACAACTACACTGCTAAAAATGCCACACATGTGAAAGACATGTAAAATGCCACATGCATGTCACATGTGAGTCACATGCGTTCCACATGTGTGTCACATGTATTTGTAAATTCGCATGTTACACATGCGTGTATTGCATGTGTGTCACATGTGTGACGCACATGTGAAACACATGTTGAAATTTCACATGTGCTCAATGAATGCATAAAATCATATGAATATTTTGAATATCATTTTGAAATCTACATATGTGATACATGTGTGGCTGGAAACATCTCAAACACATGCGTGTGAAAAGCATGTGACACATATGTGACACATATGTGTCACATGCATGGCATTTTTACCGGTGTAGAAACATTTAAACCTTTGTTACTTCTTTTGTCTTAGCCAACATATACGTTTGCAGATTCAGGAGTTTTGCTGAATAGAGGGGGGAGGGGCGGGTTACAAAGACTCACCAAAGAAGAATCAGGCCTTCACGGAATTCACATTAATATACTTTCTTACAAAAATTGCTCTTATAAGAGTAAAGCATAATGAAATGCGGAATAAATGTACGCGACACAGCCCGCATAGCGCAAAGGCTAGATGAAATAAAAGAAGACCAATCTACACAATGAAAAAAGGCAGTAGCCTTCAACGAGGCCAGTAGGCGCCGCTCACTGCATTGAAAATGACCCAAAATCAAAATAAAAGGTACACAATTCAAATCCAGTCCTGAAATTCTAAGAGAAAGGTCCCTTTTTAGTCAAAACCGGCTGTATTCTCCGCCAATATAAATGGTTATGAAGCATTTGGACTTGCTCCCCTATATTTATATTTTGTTGGAATCAATGTGCCGTGCCAAAAAAAAAAACAAAAAAAAACAAAACAAAAACAAACAAAACCCAAAAGCTACCCCCCCAAACCCCCCCCCCAAACAAACCAAACTGACCCTCACCTTTGTATGTCACATTACCGGTAACAAAATTGATGCTAAGTTCATATGACACATTGACTTTAATAATGAAATTATTTTCATATGGTACATTGACTATAACAAATTGAGTATTTTGTTTTTGTATGGCACATTGACTGTAACAACATCGAATGACCCATTTGTACTTTTTTGCCTTTCTCATCTACATTTTAGCACCCTAGAAAGGGTCATTTTAATTAAAAGATAGTGCATAACTGTTTTGTGTGTATACTTTCAGATGCGATAACGTTCTTGGTTGTGTTGACAAATTCACAAAGACCACTCGTGCACTTTCTTTCACTACCAAGGGACATACAACACTTAAGACAACATATTGGTCAGGTATAATATAGTTTTAAAGTGAGTTGGTGTTTTATGTCCTACCCTAACCCTAACCCTAAGGTCATATAGGACCGATGAACAGAAAAAAAGATGATGAAATGAACATTAAAAGATGATAAAAAAAATCGAATTGGGGGAAACAAAGGAACATTCTATTTTGAAGACAACTGGAAAAGAGAAGGGGTGGCCAGTGACAGAAAATTTAGCTCTGGACATACTACTTGGCGATTAAAAACGGAACTTTAAAGTGCTTTTAGCATTACACTTTCTAAACACCTTGGTCCACTATGGTCACATGTAAGACTTTCCGTTGCCTATTTAGCAACCCAGGGCGCATACCTTGGGGGTTCTGTGAGCTGAGTACTAACCCGACGTGATAATACTTATTCACCTCTTAAAATAGGCTAGGATTTGGTGCAGACCTTTTCACCACCCGGGAACCAAACGGTATAAAAAATGACTGGTAACAGGTCTATTGTTTTCAAAAATCGTTTTACATTTACAAAAAGACCCGGAACATCGGCTCCGCTATTTGAAATAAGGATAGTAACCAATTACAAAACCCCGATTTCGTTCTTGTATCATCTAAAACAAAAGCGATGTTCAATATATAAATCAATGGCAGTATCATTTTGTTCATGAAATTGACCAAAACAATAGCATTATTTTCATTTTAAGGGCTAGAAATTCCTGTTACAGAACATGTTGATGACGTGGTAACGTCCAGGGAGACAACCGTACAACAAGACCAGTCTACAGATGGTATAAGGCTGTAATAACTCTTTCTTCATAATATAAACGTCTACCACTTAATATAGCACATCTTTTTTTTATTTGTTATGAATCACAATTTATGGCCAAACTACAAAAAGACACAAACAAACAACACCTTATTGACATTTTTAACAATACTTACAGACCGGCGATAGATCTTCATTTTTTGGATTAAGATTTAAACATCATCAATGGAAAATTGCACACTAAAGTTTATGATAAACGTGATGACTTTTCTTTCCCAATAATAAACTTTCCTTTTCTTGAAGGTGATGTACCCCTAGGTCCATCTTACGGAGTATACATTTCACAGTTAGTCAGATATAATTTGCAGAGGTGTTTCTGATTTTAATGACAAAAACCGTTTCATTACAGAAAAATTGCTAAAACAGGTTATCGATACCACAAACTAGTCAAATCTTTTACTAAATTCGTTCATAAATATGGACATCTTATTGAAAAAATTGAGTGTACACGTCGTTTTTTGATTGTAAAAGGAATATCACATCCCGAATTCTATGAAAATGTAGTTTATAAGGCACGCAAATTCAAAAACAATCCTCTTCAAATGATAATTTGGCTTAAAAACTTATAAAAGAAAGGATACAAGTTGGAAGTTATAGTAAAATCTTTAAATTTGGGTTTTTTTTCGTAGAAATATTGATAATTTGATAGTAACTCTAAAAAGTTAATCTTTTACTTTTTGACTATTGTATTAATATTGTTTCGAAGCATTACAGCGATCAAATATGTCGGTTTTGTGTGATGATATAATACTAAATAATTAGTTGTTTGAAGTGTTATATTGGATTTAGAATCGATATGTTTGATTTTTTTTACATCAGTCGATAAATGCTTCTTAGCTAGCTGTCAGTAACTGCGAGTGTTCTCAAGAGAGTTCCTTTACGTTTCGTTGTTCTCGTATAGTACTCTTGTCTCAGGTTATCTCTTGGTGAATTGAACTTTTATCGATTTGATTTTTTAAATGTGTGATTTTATTTTGTGCTTTGGACAAGATAAACAATAGGGGAGAGGTTGGGCCCAAAAAACTAGATTAACCCCGCCACATTTTATATGTGCCTGTCCTAAGCCAGGAATCCTTGTCAAAGTTTTTGTTTGTCCTTGTCAACTATCTGTATTTTGTTTTATGTCCAGAAATGGGTCTTTTGTTGATAATCTAGGGATTTGTTTGAATCTTATGTATTGTATTTTTAGTCTTGGGCCAATGCAAGACTAAAGCAGCAGTGACCTCTGGTCATGTTGAAGACTGCTGGCTGTTTTCCATTGTGATTTTTTAAATTGCCCTCTCTTTAATGTTTGTTGTGTCTCGTACAGTTATTCCACATCTCTTTATCGTCTATAATGAAATTAAATAGTGTAAAAATTATTTCATATAACTGGGAATAAGTGTAAGCTACACAACCAACATTAAAGAAAAGGCAATTTGAAAAATCCACAATGGAAGACAGAAAGCAGTCTTCAACATGACCAGTGGTCACGGCCCGCCGTCTTGCATTGAACCAAGACTAGAAATACAATACTACTTGGTTCTAGATGACCTTTTGACTGAGTCTGACGTGCACGTCTGGTATTGACAAAGTAAAATTGAGGAAGGGACGAACCATTTAACTTGAAAGAGGGGGGGGGGGGCTTGATTTTTTGTTCTCTTCAGAATTTTTTTTTCCGCAAAAAGTGCATAACAAATATTTATTTTTAAAGCTGTCACGACAGATTTTTTTTTCAATATTAGCATCATTTCACATCGTTCTTGGATTTGCATCTCGAATTTGACAAGGATGGTCATCTCAGTACAAAAATTTACGATAAAAAAGACGACTTTAATTTTAATTATTAACTTCCCTTACCTTGAAATCAACATACCTACCTCACCTGCTTACGTTGTTTATATTTCACAACTTATTCGATATGCCAGGTCTTGTACAAATTTTTCTGATTTTTTGATATGACACCGCTGTCTCCGTGACCGACTCTTAGAACAAGGTTACAAAAAAATGCGTCTCATACAGTCCCTAAAAGTCTTTCATGTTTTGTCTTTTCTCTTGGACATTGAGATTGATCCTCCAAGTTCGGTAATTTTGTTATTACCTTTATTTATGTAGCAGAAATCCTTCTTCAGAATATATATATTTTTTCTTAACATCTGCTGTTATTTGAATATTTATTTATTCATAGCTCCTGCTCTCAACATGTATCATGGACTTTGTTCAATATCAAATAGTTGATAAAAGTGAATGACAAAATTACCAAACTTGGATGATGTCGAAGGGGAAAATACAAAACAAGACAAAGACACAGGATAAGGTTCGCAAAGGTCTAGACTCGGCACATGGGTTTGAATAAAATGTTTATGACACCAAACCGCCTTCACCCACTGCGACCGCAGGCAGATTTAGCTAAATATAAAATAATGTTAATGAATATTCAATGTAAATGTATTACTAATCAACCAGTGCGTACATGTATGAAAGCTCCACCTTTTAAAAGTAATCAGCTGGGTTTATTATGTAAATTTATTTCAAAATATGCAAAATTCCTTAGTTATGAACATTTATCAGATGTGCAGCATTATCTACTTGAAATGATTTTCTTATTTTGCAGGTTTAACACTCTCCACTCAGGTAGTTCTACTTGTCTACTCAGCGGCCATTTTAGTTTTTGCAATAGCCGTTTTTCTCTTATTCCGTTGTGTAAAATATATAAACACAAAATGTAAACCAAATGCCTACGCTATTCCTAATCAGACCGATATTGAATTAGGAACCGCCAATAGCGGACATCAATATAGCCTACCGGAAGACAGACATTATGACATCATTATTGATCTACCTATAAGTCCCCCTGGAGACGACTACCTGGATGTAATTGCCGGAAGTAACAGCTCGCACACAGACAGTGAACCAGATGTCAGGGTTAATAATAGTGAGAGGGGTAGACAAGAAGACTTAGAACATGCTGTCAACACTGGATATAAGTACCCATATACATTACCCACAATCACGTGGTCTGGTCAGCGGCACGAGTACGCGAAACTTTTAAATTACAAACAAAATTATAAATGTGAAAAGTTTCAAGTAAAATCTTTAAGTCTCAGCGATGAACATTTCCAAAAGTGCAAACCAAACGTTTCCAAAGCTTCTAAAATGCATCGACATTCTTCTTAAGTATATTATATAATTCTATTTTTTAACTTATTAAATATATTCCGCCTTAAATCGTGCATGAGGAGTATCCGTCCGTTTGTTTCTATGTGAGTCCTTCCGTTACACCTAAGTGTTAGCATCTGTTATCAAGCTTTCCCCCTCTTAGACCAGCTTATTGCTTTTTACACAGTCATTTTAATGGTGGAGTTTTAATTCCCCGAGGTTAGCCCGCTCTGGCACCAACACTTTTGTATTGGAGAATACGTCAAAGCTTTAAATTATCCGTTTAAAGTTCAGAATAGTCTAAACCCTAAGGTTCTTCCTACCCCAGACATAGGTTGATCATCTGAGTAATAATTTGGTACCCCAGTTTGGTATTTATGGTTTTACTGTTCTATGCTCTTCATAATCATAAAATGTTTGGCATTTTCAATATTTTGGTAGAGTGCCTCTGATGAGTCTTGAATAGACTAAACGCACGTCAGGCGTAGCAAAATTTATTGTCTGGAACTTTGTTGTCATTTGTATCTTATTATAATGTAGATATACGTATAGTTTTTAGGCAAGCATTAGCTGCCTTGTGTGGTCATAAGGCTTCTGCTGGCGTTTGCGTTTTTCCAGTCTAGACGGACTAATCTGCCTTCTGTAATTCTTTATCTTCTATATTACTTTTCAAAATATGATCAAATATGTTAAAATTCAATGCATTTTTAGATTTCTCCATTATTAAACGACGCACAACGAGTTTTATTAATTTCTTTGCAATTTACAAAACAAACTAGTATTTGATGATGGGCTCCAAAACATACATGAATATTTATCTGTAACTTGATTGGTCGTGCACCTCTAACTTTAAAGATTGCTGTTATTTCATTGGTTATGCTAGGTTCCTTCCTGGTTCATTTATAAAATTCAATACACAATTAATACATTTGTATTTGCTGCACCAGTTCATTTTTTTCGGAGGGGTTTTTGAATCGATACCATTTGTGAACAATACACTGCATGTGCACCCGAAAGTTTATATAACTTTTATATAAATATGATTATATATACATTGATATACACTGATAATCTCCTGTGCTAAGGGGGGCACTAGCCTTGTAACGCTGTAGCGCTTTGATTTGATATGTTATCTAATATTTTAGGATTTGCAAAAAAAGGAATTATAACCATTAGATATGTTATCTAATATTTTAGGATTTGCCATAGCAAAAGAAGGAATTATAACCATTAGATATGTTATCTAATATTTTAGGATTTGCCATAGCAAAAGAAGGAATTATAACCATAAGATATGTTATCTAATATTTTAGGATTTGCCATAGCAAAAGAAGGAATTATAACCATTTGACAACAGGGTGGTACCCATCTCTTATCAGGAGCTGTCCCTTAACCTCTCAATATCTCTATGTGGTATGGCATAGTTGCACAGATTTTATTTCAAAATTTAATCTGATGGCGAATGGAGCCTTTCCCATGTTAAGACCTAATGGTACCCATTTCTTATACGCAACCCTTCTTAAACCACTTATTAGACAATCCACTTTCACACAATCTTTTCGACATAATGTAGATGACTTTTTGTGCAACTTTTGGTTTCAAGATTTTGACCTATTCATATTAAGAACTTGGGTTCCCCCCATTTGGCTACAAGGAGGTACCCATCTCTTACACAAGACTCTGTTTTTACCACTTCGATCAGTAATGAATTTGCATGAAACTTACACACTATATCTTTGTGACATAAACTGCATGTAGATGTGCACCTCCTATTTTGAAATCTTAGAGATGTGTAGGGAAAGGGGATGCTTATTTTGGAGCTGCGGCTTACAGTTAATGGTTTGTTTTACAATACTCATTTGTCATTCTCATGAGCTTGAAGATTGAAGTTTCATACACGTACATATATTACTAAAACCTTGTACTAAAAATGTATTAGTAAAATCTTAGCCAACAAAACATTAAAATATATGTATTGTGTCAATCAATGTGGATCCTTAAAAAATGATGGAGATTCTAAACTAAGTTTCATCTTGTAACAGTATACTTCAAATCACGAAAGGCACAGTAGAATAAACGTAGTTTTTTTTCTCAAAAAGAATAAAACGAAGCTATGATGTGATGATCGATATTAGAAAGACTAACTTTGTCTTCAGTGAGTCTAGCAAAAAGAGCAAATTTACAGAGGACCAGATAACCGGCATGCTAAGTGTTTAATGAACAATCATAGCATGTGTTTAAAATTGTAAATTGAAAAAAATAAGTTTGATGTGTATTGTATCAAATTAATATTATTCAAAACTATGCTGTAACCAACAAAGATTTGTTAACAGCTTAAATGTGCAATAAAAATTGTTATAACTGTAAAAAAAATGTTTAATGAACAACTTTTTTTACTGTTCGGTGGACGTGTTTTGAAGCAACTTATCTGCATGCCTATGTACTCTAATTTCCTGAGTTGTTTAGTTATTCATAAGAAGCAGACCTATTACAATCATTTCTAGACAAAAAAGATCCTAGACTACCTTTATCTTTTAATCCCATCTTCACCAAGATGATGTCCTTTAAAAGAACAATCCTCGGTTTGGTGACTTTTTTTAACTAAGATATCCACAGGAACTTGCGATAAAGGCTGCTACCGAATCTAGGAAGTTTGGTTCATATTAAGATCGATCTACATTTCGAAATAGACTCTCAATGAATACTTTCAACAAAACTCGATGGAAAACATGAAGACTTACCATAATTGTGTAGCAAAATACGTCCGCTCCGGCTTATGAAGGTTACATAATATGAAAAAGGCCCTGTTTTCTTAGCCAGCATCGATAGTTTTTTTAAAGTATATCCATGTGTTCGACTAAGAGGGAATTGTCAAAAAGGAATTTAATTGAAACAAAGTTCAACCCCCTCTAACCCAAACCATTTGCACTTAAAAAAATGTTGTAAAAATACCTGGAATCAATAACTAGTTATTAAAAATTCAAAGATTTGTGCAAATAATAAATCCCTGCAACATTCTGGGACGACATTAAGCGGGGACGAAATTATCCCTGTATGAATTCCGTGACGTCATTTCTTTGTCATAGTATTTCGCGCTCATTCAGATTCTGTAAGGTTTTGTGAAATTTTCTGAGTATCAGTCTTTAATTTGTAGTATTAATAACAGAAGGTACATTTAGAAACCTGGCGGATAAAACGGTAAAGTAAAAATATATTTGCAGGCTTGAGGAAAGTGAGTGAAACCCCGCAGAATGGGACTCTACATTCATTTATAGGTAAGACCCTTTTATTTATGATAATGAATAAGTCGTTATCAGTGCAAGGGTTTTAAGTAGATTTTATTCCCGGGATTTTATTCAGTTATTTTTAATTTCTTTATCTTAGTTAGAATTTACCAAATCTTGGTCAGTAACATGCATTAGATGACGACAAGTCAATGGGACGATTTCAACAGTTGCCCAAAGCAAGCTCGGTAATTTCCACAAACTCGTTTTTTCAGCAGAAAACACCGAGTGGTGTTTAAATAAAAATCTAAATCTAAACTTAACTCCATGCAAATTTTACAGTGTCACAATATTCTCTGAGGTTTGGCGCCTCAAAATTATATGTCTGCTGATCATCTACTTCCTGTTAAACGAACCGACTAAGACTGTTTTACCAAATTTTCACGGTCTTCGATTTCCGTGGTCTACTTTTTCCGTAACGGATTTCTTAGCAACTTGTAATGGGAGGTTTTTGATACTTGGTATGTAGCTATGGGTCCCATGTGATGGGATACGTGTTTGGGTCTGTCGATCATCTATTTCCAGTATAACAAACTGACTTCCAATTTTTCACTAAATTTTCAGCGTTGAAAATTTTCGTAACAGATTTCTGAGCAACTATTAATCGTAGATTTTTGATATTTATTATGTAGCTTAAGGTACGAGTCCCCATATGGTAAAATACGTTTTCGAGTCTGTCGATCATCTACCTCCTGTTTGAAGACAACAACGCTGACTTTTGATTCTCAACTCAAAACTGATAACCTCTATCAAAAATGTGGACCCGTGGGATATGTGAGCGTGCACTCTTAGGTTCTTTCACTAATTGATGAACCATATTATATAATCTAACAAATCAATGAATGTTTCAGTTTGCCGTTCTCGATTACTAAAAGACAAGATAGAAAATCGGAACAGATAAAGAATCAAAAGTGCTCTGAAGCATCAATTAGCCTTTAAAGAAGACTAAGTTTAATTCTATGACGCTTTAGAATCGATGGCCCAGTTACATACGCATACATTATAAATATCCTTTAAAACAATACATGTATTGCCAACTTTTGGGGTACTAGTTCCCATATATAACCACACTCTAGGACACTAAAATCCATATAAATATACCCCTAAGACTACACGAACACATTTTTTATGGTAAAAGTACTCCTATAAAATCATTCACTGGACAATGTAAGCATAATTTATGGCAAGAACATCCTTATAAATTGTCTCCTTAGACTGCAGGAAAACGTTTTGCGGTCGTATAAAAATAGTGTTCCGTAAAAGGGAAGTAATCTGTATTGTACTTAGGGTTTAGGGTTAGGGTTAGGGTTAGGGTTAGGGGTTAGGGTTAGGGTTTGGGTTAGGGTTAGGGTTAGGCTTAGGGTATATACTTAATACGAAGATGAGCCTGGGTTAGGATGAGCCTGTTAATACAGAGTTATGTCCCTTAAG